>JANUSC010000228.1:0-369962 GCA_025200525.1 Camellia lanceoleosa
AATTAGGCAAGTGATAGTCAAATCTTTGCAAAGCTATATTTTGCTCGGGCATACACTCAGTTTTTTTCCAAAGATGTCATGACATCAATAATGCATGCACAAAAACAATTCCCACGAAACACTAAAAGCGATAAATTGGGAGAAAAAAAGGGAATGAAAACTAAAACACAACATCACAAGAATGCACTTCAAACACCACTAACATAGAAAGGAATTTAGTGTAAAGTTCCAAGAACCAAACATCAGCTATTCAAGCAAGCCAGATCAACAACCACAATATCCAAATGAAAATGAGCAGCGTGCAAAAAAAACATACCAAAGTTGCAATCATGTCACAAATGTAGGAGATGGCCAACAAATGATAGATAAGAAGTGGTGGTGGGAATCATGATCTGGGGAGTTATAAATGTTTCTAGGCGTAAGCGAAATGCTGAATTTCAAAATAAATTGTTGATTAATTTAGGGCTTTAATTTTGTAATTTCCATATTTCTAGGCGTAATTTGATAGAGATTTATTTCCTTTCGGGTTTGCCCGTCATTAATAAACTTGATTTACTGGATTCCAGACTTGGTTATTTGTAGAATTTCAGAATATCATTTTCATCTCCCTCTCTGCAACTCTCTCTCCTCCTTCATATTCTTGTCCTGTTGCATTTCTTTTTTCTCCTCCCCTGTATTCCTCTGCTCATCAATATGGTATCAAAGCCCACAATACTCTATTGCCATAGGATCAACGGTTATGAATTTGCAGATTTTTTCCTTTGCCACTGCTGCCGCCATACTTATTGTGGTGTGGACCACCATAGTGATTTCAACTCACAAGGATTACCAAGTTCTACTGCTCTACAAGCCTTCCAAAGTTCCCCAAACCCCTGGCATCATTATTTTCTCAATAACATCATAAGCTTAGAATTCTTATATATCATACATGCACATAACAGAATTTTTAAATAAACAAAGTACACAAAAAATGCCATGTAGCAACATGCTTGAACATCAATCTTATTTTGATTCATCCAAAAAGTAAAAAAGGTAAAATAAGAATGAAGCAGGCAGATGAATATATTAAGATGTGTCTGAAGACTGAACAAAAAAATCAAACCTTCAGCATCTGATCTATATCTGCATCATTTTCATGTTCAACTGCCCAATTCACAGCATCCTCAAGGCCAACATTACCTGGAAAAGTTTCAAGCAAGTAGGCTAAAAATAAAATTCACATAACACTAACACAATATGACAAGCAACACTCACAAAAGACCCAACTGGCAAAGGTACTTACAGATCATCCAAACTGCAATTATATAAAAATTTCATACAGTGCAGAAACAATTTATCTCATTCAATTGAAGCAGGAAAAATATGCAATCAATAAAAACAAGAAATTTGAGAAAAAATAAGACAAATAAAAACTAAACATGAAAAGAAAAATCATTAGCCCTACACTACCTAATATGATACAATCACCATACAAAATAGAACATGGTACTAAACGACCATCAGTTACACAAAGGCATTTTTGAATTGAAAACAAATAATTTGACTTCATAAAATAAAGAATATCACATCAGCCCAATGGAAAAGATAACTGCTGCACCTCAAAGGTTTTCATGGTGCACCTAACCCCATAATTCTATACCCAATTGGCTCAGGCTACAAAACTTTTAAAAGCTTAAATTGTTCTTTAGTCATACTGATACAGCCCTGAACCAACACAATTTTAGACAAGTGTTCAAAACATAAAAGATAAAAAACCAGTTGTCACTTGTCAGAAAATTCACTGTAAACAATAATTCAATAAAGAAGATAAGTAAGAAACTTCCAAATGCCCTCACCAGAGTAATGAAGTGCCTTGGTAAGCCCTTGCCTTAGGAAATCCCATTCCTTCAAGTTCCTCAAGCAACTTCTGGTCAACTTCTGGAACAACCATTTCTAATGGAGAACAAATAGAAGATAGTCAGACAACCACATGTTCTGAAAATGAAAATGTGCACCTCCCACTCACCAAATCCAACAAATTAATATCAATACATTACAGTAAACATAATGGTTTGGAGGATATTGGATTAGTTTTGTTGTTGGTTGCATAGCTTCTTTGTCTATCTAAGCCTTTTAAATTTTAATAATTCTCTGTTTTTAAACATAAATTTGGCTCATTATATATAAAAAAATGTTGACTTTGTTCAAAAAATTTCCATTTAAAAAAAAAATAAAAATTAGCTATTAGGAGCTTGACACATGTTTGTTAAAAAATCGTTCAACATTGGCTCATTATATAAACAAACCAAGCTTGAACAACTTACTACTTGGCTCGTTTCTAGCCCTACCCAAAATCCAAAATTAACACATTGTCACTTACAAGACATACCCTCTACATATCTTTATTAACTTAGCTAATATTTCATTAAACAATAGCTTAAATTCCACTCATTGACTAAAATTGTGCAAAATTCGCATTCCTCAAATCACACATATTCAACAAAATCATAAAATTGATAACCACATTGTCAAATACAACACATAAAGCACAATCAATCACACCCAAAACAGAACCTTCATGCTTACTACTACTACTACTACACTCTACCATCTCCACAGTCTCATTGCAGTCCTTGTGAACATCCCAACTTATTAGCATCACGGTCTCCAACGTGCTGTTCACATATTCGTGGTGCCCAGTCCTCTTCGTGTGCAAATCGCTCTCCTACACAATCCCAAAAAACAAAAATACGCAAAACGAATCAAAACCCAGAAATCAAAATCACATATATGCATATATGTGCATGTGTGTGTGTGTATATATGTGTGTGAATTGGGATTGTGGTCACGGTTTTGGAGCGGCTGGGTTTGTGGCAGGAGGAGCAGGTGAGGTTGAGAACGGGCTCGATGGATTGGAAGCAGTTGGAGTGCTAGGTGGGCTCTGCGTGTTCTTGAGCTTCCTTCACTGACCTCAGGAGGGTTCCACAGTCGCCGCACTTTAGAGATACGCCCGCCATTGATCTCTCTCTACACTCTCTACTAGAGAGGATTCCGATGGTTTTATTGAAGAGTCGTTGCCTTGTGCACGACTCCTTGCTTCTCTTCCTTTCATATTTCATTTTGGAATGATCCCAACCGTTCATCTTCTCAATTTAATAATAAAAGTATATTGTGTAAAAAAATTAATTTTATTTGATATCATTTTGTTTGGTTTTAATTTTTGAACTCAAATTTTTTTTAAATTGATTTTTTTTAGTAATTTTTTTTTAATATTTTAAAGATAAATTACACTTACCTTTTCCGAGATTTAGATTTAATATATATTGTAACGCCCTCAAAATTTAAACCCATTAAACATAAAACAAGGCATGCATTATTAAAAGAAAAATATTATATTATTTAAATCATCAGAGTATTTTGAAATAAAAACATCAAAATAAGTGCCCTACGGGCTTACATCTTGCCAAGCCAAAACTTGGACACAATTTCATGAGTTCTAACTCAAAACAAATAAAGCCCTAGGCTTGAATGTTTACATAAATCAAATAAAATAACTAAAAACAATTAAAACAAGTCTTCAAGTCCAAATCCTCACAAGCTAAGTCTTTGGAGGTAGTGAACCACACGAACACGAAAATAAAGTTCTCATATAGGGTGAGCCCACGACCCGATGAGAAATACTAAACCAAGCATAAGAATTAACTAAAAGCGGTAGTAGATACATGGTTAACACAAGATAATCCATCTACTATTTCATGGCACGAATGCCTACATTGTCTATGACACATGGTCTATGACACCTTTGACTTTCCATTTACACAAGCATGGCCCAGAACCTGGCCAAACAACTCAACGAGGATAACAAATCAGGTTAAACCTTTCTTATAACATAATAAACACACCTTATTTGGTGTTATATCAATCTCAATCAACTTCACTCCCATACTTCCCAAGCGATACACATGGTGGTGATGTATCATATCAACAACAAATAGAAATATTTCTATTATCAATAAGCACACACATATGTCATGCTCTTGGAGTCCATCCTATCTCCTCCCAACAAGTCGGTTTAGAGGTCCATCCCTATCTTCCCTAAACCGTGGAGTTCATCCCTATCTCCTCCAAAACCAAATGCATATGCAACATAAACAATATATGCCATATACAACACATAATTAATACACGAATGTTACGTATTAACTCAACGATCAAACAATTGACTCAATTTAGGTTATACCTAAACACATGCAAGGTCTACAACAATCAATAGCTATCCTCCACCGATAGCCCAAAACAATTATTTCTAAGTAAGAAATAACTATAACAATAATGTAATTTCGATATTCACAAAGGTAAGTATTTAAACTACCAAATACATCATTAAACCATTAACTTTCCCAATCTCATGAATTTAATCCACTATCACAATCTTCCCTTAAATTAATTATATAAATTAATCTATGACAAAACCCTAAGGTTTCTCCCAAAATTACCAAAACTACCCCCACATACCAAAATACCACTACTTAGGATTAAAACGTATAAATGGAATAGGAAATCCCTACCTCGAAGCAAAGAACCCAAAAGAAAAAGACGAAGATGATAGCCCAAATTCCAAAGTGCTCCAAATTCAAGTTTGTTCAGATTAAATGAAAGCCCTCACTCTCCTCTATCTTTTTGTAAAGCAACTAGGGTAAAAACACACCCTAACTAGATCAATCCTAGGAGGGAAAGTGGTGAGAGAAGAAGAGAACTTCGGAATTAGGGTTTGGGATCAAAGAGGATGGCGCTTAAAATCCGGCTTGTGTTTATATCTTTGGGACAGGCTCGCTCGGCGAGGACAGTCGCTCGGCGACCAGACACAAGCCCGACCTCGCTCGGCGAAGAGAAGCTCGCTTGAGCCAAAGACAAACCGGCTCGCTCGGCGAAGAAACCTCGCTCGATCAAGATACCTTGCTCTCGAGGTCTAAGTCTTTGGGCCATAGCCTTCGCTCGAGCCAAGAAAGGCCTCGGCGAAGAACCAAAGATAAAGACCTCGCTCGGCGAAGATAAGCTCGCTCGGCGACCAAAAAAAGCGAGCGTCACCACTTGGTTTCTAAACCCAACCACCTGTAATCAACGTCCCAACAAATCCCATAACTTACAAGCGGAAGAAATAAAGGACAACATCAACAACAATATGGCAGCGGAATCCCACGGAACATAAGTCCGGATACAATAATCAAATGGGAAAAGGCGGTCGCTATACATATCACCCTTGACATTTGGAAAATTACACTGATTCCATTGTCATTGTAATTATTTAGACGAAATTAACGTTGGTATCAAAAAGACATTGAATTTATACACTCTCTTTTTTCTTGTTTTGCTTTACTTTTTTTTTTTTTTCCTTTGCTTTACTTTTTTTTTTCAATGTAGTTTTCTCAGTTTTTTTACAAGGAGTTGTTATTTTTTATATAAACATGGAGTTTGTGAACTGACACTATTAATCACGGGGGCGGGAATGTAATTTTTAAAATTTTAGAGGATGATATGTGTTAAACCCAAACTTCACAGGGTGTCAACGTAATTTACTCATGTTTTAAACAAATTTTTTACATTTTAGATGCACTTAACTTAAATATACCTTAAAAGTAAAATATTTATAAAAAAATATTTTAAAAAATTAATTAATACACAATAATACAAAATGTACTAAATTTTTATATTTTTGGTATTTATTGAATTTTAAAAAAATTTAAAAAATATTATATTTTTTAAGTATATTTATGTTAGATTTATTTAAAAACTAAAAAAATTGTTTTAAATATTAAAAAAATTCAGTGAAAACAAAAAAATATGAAAAATAAAAAATTCAATTTTAGATATAAATAGATAAATGAAACCAAACAAGATATATGAAAAAAATATAGATGATATTTATGAGTTTGTAAACCATCTTGTTTATAAAATAAAATGTAATTTATTTATCTATTAATTAATATTTTGAAAAGTTAATTTTTAGCACAGACGGTGTTGATCACAAAGTTCACGAGATGAAGATGGCCTAGAGTGCAACTCACAAAATGAAATAAGAAGGATAATAGTACGAAAAAAAAGCTATATATATATTTTTTTCCTGGCTAATTGCGATCAAATTATATAGTATGGGTTGAAATTGCGTTGTATTCTCAGACTAACCCCAAATATTTAACTAAATTATCGATTATTTTTATATTAATTTGGCCTATTTAAAATCGTGTCAGTTGAAACAAAAAATTATGTATCTTTTCTGGATGAGAGAAAAAAAAATTATGTATCTGGTGAACTAAAAAATTATAAAAAATTGAATTTTACCAACCATAATTCACTTACTTGACAATATGTTAGACACGGTTTTTTTTTTTATTTTTTATTTTACTGTTTTTGTTGAATTTTCTTTCTTTTGGGTCAAAAAATAAGTTTTTGTTAAAGTTTTCATTGCCTAAGTTGCAATACATTTGCATAAGTTTTTTCTTGAATGACCTTATCTTATTTTTTTCCTCATTTTTTTTTTCTTTTCTTTTTGGGCCCATGATTGTATTATTGGTATTTATTGCAGAGGTGCAATTTTTTAATGGACCTAGTTTGAATGAAGTAACTTTCCATACATTTTGGTGATTTTTTATTATAGAGCCAATGCAAATAATGCTTATTTTGAATTTTGTCTAGGAACATTTTGTTTTGCTCTGAAGTATATTGTGCAGTGTTCTGCTTTACTTAATTTGATGAAAGGGTTGTGATGGTGAGATAGTGGCAAATGGTTGTGTTCAAGAAATACTGTATAAGATTCTGACACAGTTGATTCTTACGCTATGAATGAGAAGAATATACAAATGAAGCGTTGATTCAAATGATTGCTCATCAATGTTTGTGAGCATATTTTTGTACATGGTGCAGCTCAATTCTACAATATTTTGTGTATTTAGAACTATTAAGCATAATATTATTGTGAATTCATTAGTTTTAAACTGCACTTATTGTCTGATTAAGTATGTAATAGGAAAATAAAGAAATTTGCTATCAGAGGGCATTACGGGGATATGTTGGGTGTTTAGTTCTGTCATTGCAGTAATCATAGTACATATAATTGCGCTTTATGACTTGATGTCTTCTTTCTTGGTCGAGAGGCGGTTGCGATAATTCTTTCCATTCCACCAGAACTTGGAAGAATTGCATGATTTTCTGTGAGAGCTGTCATAGGGGCATCCGTCAATGGCAAAGCCCCGGAAGTGACTTATAAACGGTGCATGAGCCCAAATGATTTTAGTTTTTCCACCATTTGTGCCCAACTATCTCCGTCCCATATAGTTGCCATTAGTTGCATTGGTTGTCTTTGGGAAGCCAACTCCATCGCGTCTGTTGTTCTTGAAAACTTCGAATGGGATATTCATCAACAAAATAAGCTGTTGGGGACGCGATTAACAAAATAAGTTAGAACTCAGCAGTTGTGATTTAAGGAGTGTGATATCATTTTCAATTTTGATGTTTTGTGTTTTTGAAACAAAAATAATGGAAAGTTTGAAAATATCAAAATAAATAAATAAATAAATTTAAAAGACAACTTAAAATTGTTTCCTTGAAACAGGGTATTTTCAATTTTCAAATATAATGATTTAGTTTCTTTTGAAAATAGCTGGCTTTCAGAAGCAGTTTGTGGAATAAGTTTATTTTTTAAATTGGAATGTGTTTAGGTAGTTGCCTTACACTATTTGATGTTGGTTCCATAGGATTTTGTAAGTATGGAAGTTCACGGTTGGATCAAACCAAAGATGGATCCTCTGCTCTCTACCCCCTTTTCCATTTAAAAGACATTAAATGCGGACTCAGATGGGCTTCCTTTTACATTTGCCCAAGAACTCAAAATCAATTCACTATCTTCCGATTTCAACTGCCAAAGGAAAGGGGGAAAAAAAATTACATTATGTTATCAGCGACACCTTTTTAGCAGGAGTTTCTTGCACTGGATCGCCTTTTTTGTTTTTGTTTTTTGTGTCAGTGATAACCTTGGACCAAGGAGCACAAATATATATGTAATTGTAAACTTACATAGAAGGCTGGTACGACTCCTCCGGAGTCATTGGTACAACAACAATGTTCATATGGAAGAACCGGAAGTATAATTCAACTTGGATTTAATTCGGATCACGGTTGGTGACAAAACATCAACATCACAAAGAATAAATCTTGGCTCTTTATATTATAGCTTGGTTAACAGCTAAAATTTGAACACACTTTCGAAATGTGCTATGAACTAAGACACAATCTATTTGAAACAAGTTGATGAGCTTCACTCTTCCATTGTTTGTTTGTTTGTTTGTTTTTCTTCGCATTTTAATTACAAAATGGAATATTTTGGTGATTGTACACTTTAGAAAAGCTTGAAAATAGATGTGTTATTCTATAATTTTTCCTTTTAGGTGATTATTTAGTAGTCTCAGAACATTCTATAATTTTTCCCTTTTCGATAGAATGTATATTTAGCGAAAAGAAATGGAATTATGAGCGAGATAAATGAAAAGTGAAAAATTATCTAGTAAATTCAGTTTACATGACACCTGATATGTAATTTCAATACTAAGAAAATACTGTTACGTAATGAGTTGGACTTATCAAATAATTTTAACGAGTGACAAAAAGTGGGGTAAGAGACAACCACTGGATTCATCGAGAGAGAGTCCGATTTCTCTGCCTTCATGAAATGGCAAGATATGTTGAGCTCCATATAAAACCTCGTAGTTATGGTCATAGGTTGGAACATTATGTGTACTGCAAATACTCTGACCCTCAAGCCCGCTAAACCAAATATAAAGAAAATCATCGAGATTCAAAAAGCCCATCATCTAATGCAAATTTTTTTGTTGAATTGGTGTACTATGTTTCTCTCTCATGTGTTGTTTCTTATATAATAAAAGATGGGTCGATGTGTCCCTCAAAAGCGAAGACACCAAGGATCGTGTGACCCAAAGTTTGGGTCCTCTTCAATAAGTAACTCAAAAAGTGTCCCTCAAAATTGTACATCTTGTCACAACTTACTTAACTCAAGAATATCTTGTTTTTGTCTTGGCGTATGAGAGAAAGGAGCATTATTGCAAGAGAATTGAGTTATTCATAATTAGTTTGAGTTTTGTTTTTGAGGCAGTGAGTTTGAGCCTAAATTCAAGTTCAAGCTAAAATAAGCTTGACTTGGTAAATGGAAATTATATTTATCATTAGATGTATTGTACTATTTTATTTTGCATCTCATGTGTATCTGCACAATAAATTATATTTGTACATGTAAGACTTATCATATTATATTTAGTGATAGACAGCAACCTTCAAACATACAAAATACATTATCTATGAATATAATAAGATAAAAAAATATTTATAATATATATAATAATGCGATTTTTACTTTCAATTTGAGTTTCAAATGGAGTTCCAGTTTGATTATTTATGTTGTGTTTGGTTAGGGGATTTGGAGAGGGATTTGGAAAGGGAAAGGGAAAAGGTGTGTGAAACTATGTGAAATATAGGCATGATTTATTTACATTTCACCTACTTTTTCCATTTCCCTTTCCAAATCCCTCCTCAAATCCCCCAACCAAACACACCATTAAAGAATTGTTCAATTGCATATTTAATTTAAACTTAACTAAAATTGAATTAGTAAATGAATTCAAACACTGAACTACTTATGCACATATGGGCATATGAAAGCATTTTTAATTGGAAAGTTGTTATGAACTTCCCATATTGTTTAAACTGTGCTCTCTTGTGTGCATGTATTCCTTGTGAGCCACCTCTCATACATTGTTTTATATGTTGTTTGGATATAAATTTTTAAACAAAAATCAAATGTTTGAATATAAACTTACGAACAAAAAATAGTAATTTGAACATGTTTGTGGAATGTATATTTGAATAATTCATTTTTGTTCATGTCCAAACATATGAATTTTGTTAGAAAATTTAATCCAAATAACAAAAATGATGTGTACTAAACAGATAAAATTTCCCTCTCCATACACCTCCTCTTTTTTTTTAATTACAATTTTATCCTTATGAAAAATTATTTATTAAACTCAAAAAATTTAAAATTTTAATTTATCATTTCACTCACCAATTTTCTGTCATTTCCACTAGTCCACCACCACTTGCCACCACCTCTCTCTCACTCCTGCGGCCACCCCTCATTCTTCTCCCCTAAATCCTAGAATTTAAATCTCTAGATCTATTTCTCTTGCACATGGTGTGGGGCTTGGTAGGTGTCGCGGTGGTGGGGCTAGGGAAGTGGGGTCGCGGTGGGGGAAGGGGTCGTAATGATCGGAGGTAGCGACTTAAGTGACCAATGGACGTGATTATGACAAAATTATCTATTATAATTTTTTTAGATTGAAACAACAACTACTAATTCAATGATAAAGTCTACCAACCCCAACTTAAATTGAATTTGAGGACATACAACCTTGCATAAGTTATGCCAAAAATTAATATTTGGAAATCTCTATAATAGTTAAAAGTCATAAATTAAAAAGTTAAACAATTACACAAAAGTTAAAGATTCTCTTTTCTCTTTATTTTTTACATGTGTGGGGACATATTTTGTGAATGATATGCGTGGACAAGGTGGCCTTGAAGTGTTAGCGATCTTGCTGGCTTAGTCATGATCTTAGGTGGCCGTGGTTAGAGGCGGGGTTATCTGCGGAGATCTGAAATCTAAGATAATCGGATAAGGGTAGGAATCCTAGAACATGAGAGGATCTCGGTCTGAATAAAAATAAAGCTCTTAGGGAGTTTATCCTATCCGGTGAGGTCTAGGATAGGCATTGAGCACGAGTCCTTTGAAGTGAGGCTTCTCTGAGCAATTCGGTGTTGGCTATAAAAGTAAGACACCATCGTGGGTCTCAGGTATGTGTAATATATTGTGAGCAATAAGTTATTTCTTAGAGTTAAGCACAGTTTGCTATCTTTGAGAGATATTTGATTACTGACTTGATCGTTGGAGTGCCCCCGGGTAGACAAACCATCGCCAGATTCTTATCTTTTTGTGATAGGTTGTTCGGGCTTAATCTATTCTGCCAGTACTCTCCAGCTGAGTTCCCCGTTTGGTTGTGTGGTCAGAAATCAACACCCACAATGTGGCGCTATCTGTGGGAAAGTAAGAAGAATATATGGCTAAAGACGGGCAGAAAGAGAAGATTGGGAACGACATCCCTAGTGGGAGTGGTAAACATGCCGATCCTAACATGGAAGAGGAAAATCGTGATAAAGCACCACGGGATCAGAATCTCGGGGAGAAGGACGTCGACTAAGAGGGAGATGCTCCGAAAAGCGGTAGAGGCGAGTATTACAATGGCGACCTCTAGGTATGGAAAGATAGATGCTTGAGGAGGACGGAGATGAAGGAATGACAAACAAATTGGCGGACCTACAATCGGTTGTTAACTTCATGATCGAGAACAACATCATGCAACCACCGTTTCCATTGAAGGACCTTGATTCAGCTGACCAAACGGCGCCGAAGGGTGGCGAAAGCAATTCAGCGGTTCTTTAGCATGACAAAGTGAAGAGCGCTCACATTGGCCTTTACGGGATCTTGGCGGCGAGTCAATGAAAGAAGAGTCCTAGAGGATGCCTCATACCAAGGAACTTATGTCGAGGAACATCGGTATGTTCAAGGAAGGAACTTTGCTTCAATCGGTGAATGAAGAAATCCAAGAGGACATAGAACGACAAGCGACACACCAAAAATTTGAAATCCATTGGACTAAGGAGGATTTGAGGGACTACCTCCAAAAGAAGCGGCAAAATACCGAGGTCATATCCCTCGTCAAGCTGAGAACGCCATTCTCAGTGGAGTTGGATAGGTCTGAGGCCCCAAAAAGGTTCCATATGCCGAGGTTCCAGATATATGATGGTAAGTCCGATCCGAACTTTCACGTCGGCTTATATTTAAATTCAATGGCTTTGTATACCGGGAACGAACCGTTGCTATGCAAGGTTTTCCCCTCATCCTTTGGGGAAATCGCTTCGGATTGGTTTCACAAGTTGCCGAAAGGAATTGTGAGGAGTTGGGAAGGCCTGGTCGAGATATTTGTGGGTAGGTTTGTTACAAACAAGTTACAGCCACTGAGGGTAGACACCCTGATGGCTCTGAAAATTGGCGAGGGAGAAAGCCTCAGGTCTTGTGCCAAAATGTATTATGAGGTGTTCAACCGAATACTAGGATGTAATCAAGAGTTAGCGGTCATGTCTTTTAAGAACGGCTGGAGGATGATTATGCGCGGAAGTTATTGGCAAAGACTACCAAAGCGGTATGGAGGAGCTCATGGCAAGGATCGAAATATGCGAGCGAAAAAAGATACACCGATAACAAAAGCGTCGAAGCGGGGAGAAAGCGGCTTACCATGGTAGCGAGTAATCTTTGGATTTAACGAGGAAATAATCAAAATTTGAGAGTTACTGGCACAAGATCCTGCGTGTTCGAATCTCGGTTTATAAAGTTCTAGAAAAGATCAAGAACCAGTCGTATTATAGAGTGCCGAAGAAGATTCTTGGTGAGTTTATAGGGAGAAGCCCTGGGAAGCACTGTGCTTACCATAATGAGGATGGGCACTTAACTCAGGGGTGTTGAGCCTGAAGGCGTGTTGGAAGACACAGTCAGACGGGGTCATAAGGGACCTAATAGATGAGGCGAGAATAAAGAAAGAGTAGGCGAGGCGCCTAGGCATCGGCAGCGCCGCCTCCACTACAACCACAACAAGTAGAACCTCAGGCGATCAATATGATCCACTTGAAGGTTAATGAGAATGATATACAAGGAGAGACCCAGAAGGTGAAACACTTACGGCATGTATATTAGGTCCAGCAAAAGAGGCCTAGGACAAACGAGTGCCAAGGGCCCAAGGTGTCCTTTACTAAGGAAGACTTAGACATGGTGCAGCATCCACACAACGATGCTCTGGTAGTGACCCTCAAGATTAAGGAATGCCAGGTAAGACACATTCTGATCGACCAAGGCAGCTCTTGTGATATCATGTATGTCCGATGTTACGAGGAGCTCGCCCTTCATCAAGATGATTTGGAACAGTCCAACAGCTTAATGGTCAGGTTAAATGGAATGCCGATATGGCCCCTGGGTGCAATAGATTTGGAGGTGCAGGCAGGCACCAGAAAGGTAAGCATAGAGTTTACAGTAATTGACACCCCTTCTCCTTACAATATTATCTTGGGAAGGCCATGGTTGCACGTAATGAAGGTTGTTCCCTCAATGTTGCACCAACTGTTGCGGTTCCCAACAGAACATGGAATTGAAAAAGTTAAAGGGGATCAGGTACAAGCAAAAAATTGATCCATGGCAGAATGAAATCCACCTGCAACATGTGAGAGAAAGAAATAGTAGAAATTGAAGACAAAGACATAGAAGTTATAGACGATGTCAGCAAAGAACCAGTCGAGAAGAGTGAGGAAGCCTTGAAGAAAATTCTAGTCTAAGAGGGAGGCGAAGCGCTTCTTCCTTCTCGGCTCGAGCTTGGCGAGGATGAGAAAAGAGAGTTAAAGCTTTCTTCACGGGCCAACATAGAAGTATTTGCACGGGCGCCATACGAGATGCCAAGCATTGAACCCAAGGTCACCTTCTATATGCTCAATGTAGGCAATCGGCTAAACCAATCATCCAATGACGAAGAGGTGGCGTTGATGCATGTTGAGGCGATTGAGGAGGAAGTAGACAAATTCTTGGAAGCTAAAGCCATTACGTGAGATGAACTACCCTACTTGGCTATCCAACACTGTAGTAGTGAAAAAGAACAGCAAGTGGAGGGTTTGCGTTGATTTCACCAGCCTAAATAAGACTTGTCCCAAGGACAATTTTCCACTGCCCAAAATTGATCAGTTAGTAGACGCCACTTCAGGGCATGAGATGATGAGCTTCTTAGATATTCTGAGAGGATACCACCAGATAGTAATGTATCCCCCTGATGAGGAGAAGACTGCATTTATCACTCCAAAAGGGCTATACTGCTACAGAATGAAGCCTTTCGGGTTGAAAAATGCAAGAGCAACCTACCAGAGGTTAGTAACCAAGATGTTTAGACATCTGATTGGCAAGACAGTAGAAGTGTACATTGATGAGATCGTCATGAAGACCAAAAATCTGAGAATCATCTGGTGACTTAAGCGATTTTGACATCTGAGGACATATCGGCTCGACTCAATGCTTGAAATCGCATTTGGAGTCGGGTTTGGTAAGTTCTGGGATACTTAGATTACGAAGGGGCATCGAAGCAAACCCGGATCAAATCAAGGCCATCATTGACTTGAAAAGCCCGACATCGGCAAAACAAGTGTAGATATTAACTGGAAGGACCGCAGCCCTGAACAGGTTTATAAGCAGAAGTTCTGATAAGTGTAAACCATTTTTTAGTTTGTTAAAGAAAGCCCAGATTTTTTATGCACAAAGGAAGCGAAGTAGCCTTGGCGACTTAAAAGGTACGATAATAGCTCAGGATTACATCAAATCTAATTCATAGAAGAATTGTTCCTATACTTGGCGGTTTGAGCACCACAGTGAAGTGCGATGATAATCAAAGAAGAGAAAGAAGAACAAAGATGTAGGCGTCCCGAATATCCGGGAGGATGAATCTCGTTTTGTTCGTTTGTGGGTCTACTGATTCGAGACTCAAATTGTCACGGTTCTTAATCTGAACCAAAGAGTCCAAATCCGCAAATCGTTTTGGAAAAGCAGTTTTTGTAAAGAAGTGCCAAACATGGTGCTTTTCCGGATACAAAATCGCCATAAATATTTTTTATAGCGGAATTTAGGAAACCACGACTTGGTGCCAAAAGGCTACGTGTAAAGTCATCACCAAAGTTGCCTCGGCTCGGGAACTTAGATGCGATTGGGAAGGTCTATGAGCACCCCTCGCCCGATCCAAAGATCGGCCTCTACTAACCGTGATATCTTATTTTGAAAACATTACGCGTTCTTATTAGGTTATTAGCCTAGAATTATTATGTTATCGCCTGACAAACAAGTATAGACCAAATTGCCTAAATTGGAACAAAACATTTCATGTTTGTTTTGAAAATGGTTTGCTACTCGCAAGTAGGCTAAAATATAGGTTTTGCCACCCTCAAGTGGGCTTTAAGAAAAAATAGTTTTGCCACTATCTAGTGGGCTTAAAACTCACAGTTTTGATGCATTATTCTAATTTAGGAAATTCAATCTCCATCCACAGGCATTCAAGCAATTATATCACATAAGCGGCTAGTCTCATCGTAATCATGCTATCATGGCAACACTCACACGCATGCGATATGCTAAAGCATAAAAGCTTACCTAGTACTCCAAGCCAAAACAGAAACTAGTTAGTAATCATATACATGATCCTAGTTCATGTTAAGGTGGTTAATGCAACACATGCAAAATGCAACTATAATAGGCTCTGCTATCCTAAAGATGGCATGTGAAATGCTGCAACTAACAAGTACTCAACTTGGAATTGAAATACAAGTGCAGTTAGCATGATGTGCGAGGCAGGTGCATGTAAGACAAATGAATGGATGCGAATGCATAGCATAAGGTATGCTAAATTAAACATGACCTAATACTAACCATCAAAAGCGGTAAGTAAAAAAGAGAAAAGCGGGGTTGGAAGACATGCACACGCACCCACATATTACAATTCGCTCTCGCTCGGAGGACCAAAAAGAATATCTGAGGCCAAATAATAAATCAACTATCCTAGCTAATTAATTATTACGGACCCTTAATTAATTAACGAAATAAATGAAGAAAGAAGGTGGCATGACCACCTTGGGATCGTGGATGATGCATGCTTGACGCTGTCTCGCTTGAAACTTCATTTGCCATAACCTTTGTTGCCTCTGTTTACACTGCCCTGCCCCTCTGAGGATCACACAAATTTCCAGAACTGCTTTGAATCATTGCCTGAGTGTCCTGGAATGTCGCCGGCCAGAACACAATTTCACCGGCCATGGGAATGGTACTATCGGCCAAAACTTGTGCTATCGGCCAAACATGTTTTGTCGGTCGGCACTCAACACTACGTAGGCCAATTCTTCTCTTTGAAACACTGCGGCCAGACGGAGAGACAGCAGCGATGTATGGCATGGAATTTTCAAGCAAATGTGTGCATGGACACACTTCCTATCATGCAATGGACTCAAGGGAGCATGACCCTCGACCCTCAAGCCATCAATTATGCATTTCAATGCATGATGGCCTAAGAGGCCAAGTTTGCAACTTCAATATCAAATGAAATGCACACACAAAACACATCAAAGGCCCCAACCTCTATCATGCTTGATCAAGAGGCAAGGGATGCATCCACAATGCAATGCAACCTAAGTATGCATGCAAGGCTAATGGAACATGATTATGTAATGTATCTAATATGCAATAGGCACACAACCTAGACATGTAAACATACATGGCATCTGACAACATCACGATGATGGACTTAAACTAACATGGATAGCTACATAAGCATACCAAAATCGATGGCCATAATGATGCAAGTGAGGCGACAAAATACATGGAATGCATGTACAATGCATTAACCAAGCAAGGCACAAAATGCAACTCTACCAAGGCATGGCAAGGAGGAAATATGGCATACAATGGTGCATGTTCAGATCTGAAATGGCATGCCAAATGACTCCAAAATGACCTAAAACATGAAAACACTACCATTTAAGCATGCAAGAAGTTTCAAAACTCAAAGCTAGGCATGGGCATTGCACTACAAGCATGTATAACAAGCATTATTAGACCATGAGGCATGAAAAGCAGTGCTAAGGCAGTCTAAAACATGCATGAAATCAGTTCAAGGCATGGCCAAAAGGTGCTAACATGAAGGGCCAAAACAACATGCAACATAGGCTAGTAAGCATGGTTTACACTACACCTATATGAAGCATATGAGAGGTGACCAAACCAGCCAAAAACAATAACATGGTATGTCAAATAAGCCCCAAAACCCATAGAACAAGGTCCATGCATGCAAGAATGATGCGTTTCTTTGAAAGGCCAATAAGAGGTTACTCTACACATGCAAGAAGGACATTCAACATAGCCAAGAAAACTCTAGAAATGGCTTATGGGGGTCCTAAAACCCACTGAAAAATGCCTGAAACAAAGCTTGGAAGCTTGCAAGTATGGGCTCCTTTGTAAGGCCAAAAATGCAAGTAAACAAGACAATAAGGAGAGGGGATGGCCCTCTCCTTCTTAGGACCTCAAACCACCATCCTCACCACTGAAATCTCTCAAGATTTCAGTGGTGAAAAATCCTAAGGTGGTCCCGGAGCTCACCAAAAATGCACAAAAAAGAGGCCAAACAAGGCCTAAGAGGGGGTAAACGACCCCAAACACAAAAGTGTTCTAAACAAACTTCAAAAGGAGCTCAAAATAAGACTTTTTTCAGTTTATGACAAATCCAAAATATGCTTTCAAGTAAGGCTAAAAGTGTGTGCAAAAACGGGAAATAAAGAGGGAATAGTGCTCACCCTTGATGAACTTCTTCAAAGCTGCGACTCCAGCAGCTTATGGACAAAAAATGCAGCTCCTTAGGACCTCTCAAGACCCTCCAAAAAGCTTAGGTTGGTGTTGGAGGTGTTAGGCTAAGAGGTGTAGTGTAAATGTGCAAGAATTAGACCCTTTTGAATCTTCTAACCCACACAAATGTAGAGAGAGAGGGAGATATAGAGAAAGAGTGATATATATATCCTATATATCAGATTTTTTTCAACCCTTGAAATGGAAGGAGAAGCTCTCCTTATATAGACAAGGCAAAAGGCCTAAGCTTCTTGGAGAAGCTAAGGCAAAAGGGTCAAAGGGGGCAAGCTTCCAAGGAAAGCTAAGCAAAAGGGCCAAGCTTCTTGGAAAAGCTAGGCAAAGGGTGCAAGCTTCTCTTGGAAGCTTAGAAGGGTTCAAGCTTCTCTAAGAAGCTAAAAAAGGCCAAGTTTCTTGGAGAAGCTAAAAAAGGCCAAGCTTCTTGGAGAAGCTAAAAAAGGGTCAAGCTTCTTGGAGAAACTAGAGCAAAGGGTTCAAACTTCTTGGAGAAGCTAGACAAAGGTTCAAAAGGTTCAAGCTTCCTCAAAAAGCTAAAACCAAGGGTTCAAAAGGTTCAAGCTTCCTCAAGAATCTAAAACAGGGGTTCAAAAGGGTCAAGCCTCCTCAAGAAGCTAAAACAGGGGTTCAAAAGGGTCAAGCCTCCCCAAAAAAGGTCTCGCGAGAAAAGGAGTCAATCGGCCAAATTAATGGTCGTGACCAAACAAAGTGCCGACGGCCATCACCAATGGCGGTGGCCTCAAACCATGGCGGTGAGGTGTGGAGATATCAATCAAGCCATTCCTGCCCTCGGAAGCAAAAACACAAGTCGAGAGGTCTTGAGGCAAAGCCTTGCGGCGAAACCTCCGAGAACTCGAGGCAACACGAACATGGATGATCACCGAGTGTTCAAGCGGTGGCGTCAAGTCTTGAGACAGTCAAAAATGGGGTGTCTACAAAAAGGCATGTACTATGTGAGTAAAACCCTAGCAAGTCACGAGACTAGGTATTTACCTGGAAAACTTGACACTAGCCTTGGTGATGGCTTGAAAAACTGAATCACTACTTCCAAGCTTATATGATTGTGGTATTGGCAGGCATCCTTTGAAGTCCCTATTCGATGGAGATCGTGAGCAGGCGGGGTAGTCGGATGGGTAGTAGTGTTGGGCCAATATGACTTAGAGTTTAGGCCCAAAATAACAATTAAGGGCTAGGTTTTGGCCAACTTTGTGGCGAGTTCACACAGTGCCATCCATGTCAAACTCAGATGAACCCTGACTTGGGGTGCCCAAGAAACAAGAAGAAACAAGCTGGGGCGAAAAACCCCACTCAAACAAAAGCGAGAAGAAAGAAAAGAAACCAAAGCCTGCGATATCTACATCGACCCTGATCAAGGTAAGCGGGAGTAATGTTAATGTTAGTATCGCCGGATGGCCGAATACTAGAACAGTCTATTCGTTTGGGGTTCAAGGCCTCAAACAATGAAGTAGAGTATGAGGCACTGATCGTAAGGTTGAAGTTAGCATCAGTAATGGAAGCCGATGAGGTGGTAGTTTTCTGATACTCCCAACTCATTATGAATCGAGAACAGCGAGAGTATCTGACTGAGATGAAGAATGATAGCCTATGTCAAAAATTTGTTAGACTACTAGCATTGTTCCAAGATTGCGGCTACAATAGGTTAGCGAGATGATACTTGATCATGCCGATATCTTGGCTAACAGCTAGTGCAACAAAATCGAGGAAGGCAAGGACAATAATGGTTGATTATCTGTCGGGGCCCAAGTGTGAAACCACTAATCATAGAGTCTGAAGCAATATGTATGGAGATGGGTCCAAGTTAAATGGATGCAATAGTGATGTTCCTTAGGGATAACAAACTACGACGATCGAAAAGAGGCATATAAGACCCGAGTTGAAATTAGCGAGTTGACCTAATTGTAGATGGCCACCTCTATAGGAGATCCTTCACTGGTCCCCTTTTGAGATGTGTGCATCCCTCCCAGGTTGAAGACTTCTTATATGAAATACATGAAGGCGCATGTGGAAGTCATATTGGGGGAAAATCACTTGCTCATATGACCATTACTCAAGAAGTCTTGGTGGCCCTATATATAGAAGGATGTAAAGCCTCGTCGAGAAAGTGCAAGAAGTGTCAAGGTTTGTACCTTTGATACATCAACGATAACATATTTGAACCCGATTTAGCCCTTGGCTGTTGCCCGATGGGGCATGGATCTTGTTGGACAACTGCCCCAAGCAACTGGGCAAAATAAGTTTTTGCTGATAACAACTGATTACTTCACAAAATGAGTAGAAGCTGAACCCCTTGCGAAGATTTGAGATATTGATGTGAAAAACTTCATATGGAAGAACATCATCACCACGTTTGGGATCCCAAGGGCAATAATAGCAAAAAATGGTACACATTTTAATAGTAAGCTAATCAAAAGCTTCTGTGCAAAGTACAAAATCAAGAACTACTACTCTATTCCAAGTTTCTCTCAGAGCAATGGTCAGGCAGAAGCATCCAATAAGACTATCTTGGATGGGATCGAAAAGAGGCTGGAAGTAGTAAAGGGAAAATAGGTAGAAGAGTTGCCGAATGTACTCTGGGCATATCAAACTACGCTGAGAATATCAACTGGGAAGTCTCCATTTGCCATGGCTTATAGCTGAAAGCGATTATCCTTTGGAAGTCGGCATCCAAGGAATCAAAACCCAAGGAGAAGAGAATGAGACTAATGAGGCATTCATGGCCTAAGATCTGGACTTGTTAGAAGAGAAAAGAAAAAGAGCAGCAATTCAGCTAGGCATATACCAGCAACAACTTGTTAAGGCTTACAACAAGAAAGTCAACCCAAGAGAGTTTAAGGTTGGGGACCTCGTCCTAAGAAGGTTGTCAGCAACAAGAAGGATCCTAGGGAGGGAAAACTTGGCCCAAACTAGGAGGGCCTTATAGGATCATCTCGGTTGCCAGTAATAAGGCATATTGGCTTGAAAACACTGAGGGCAAAGAGTTACCAAGACCCTGGAACACTTGCAACTTGAAATTTTTTTATCATTAGTTTTTTTGTTTTCTGAAGTTTATGTCATAATTTTATTAGCCGAAGTAATAATAAAATGTTAGTTTGATTTTTGAATTTGAAATTTGTGCGATAGGACTAACTAATACTATGACGATGTTTCCGAATGAAATATGACGAATAACTTAGACTTAGGCCTCGTTTAGCAAGTGATTTTTTTAGCCAAAAAGTCAAAAAGTTACTAAAAAAAATAAAAAAGCCAACAACCTATACCAAAAAGTCAAAGATTCCCTTTTCTCTCTACTTTTTGCACATCTTTTCATAAAAAACCAAAAAGTCATCCCAAACATACTAGTTTTTCTTACATTATATTTTAGCCAAAAAGTCAAAAGTTATTAAAAACACGTTCCCAAGCGAGGCCTTATTAGACAATAGAGTTGAATTATACTTGCATATAATAGAGTTGAACTAAGTTGGCAATGTTCTGAATCAAACAAGGCGAATAACTTAGACTTATTACATGGCGAGTTGAATTATACTTGCATATAATAGAGTTGAACTAAGTTGGTGATGTTTTTGAAGGAAACATAATGAATAACTTAGACTTATTATATGGCGAGTTGAATTATACTTGCATATAATAGAGTTGAACTAAGTTGAATTAACGAGACTTGCCTTGTCAGCGAATTAAACTCGGAATGAAACCAAGTTCATTTCGGAGAAACCAAGGGTGAACACCTTGGTTAGTCTTTGTTTGAATCTAAGTTCGGAAACAGACCATAAACGCATAATGTGAGCTGAAGTGGAACTTAGGGCAGGGAGCAGGAATGATAAATAAACTTAAGAGCTTGGGACTCGGTGAAATTTTTTAAAAAAATTTACAAGTTAAAATGGGCTTAACACTTGTTGAAATTTCAGAGAAATTTACAAGTTGGAGTTGGTCGAGGTAATCATAAAAGATGTATTTGAGATATATATTACCCTAGGTGACCAACCAGGTTGTCAAGGTTGGAAGGATGAAGTCTTGATAGAAGACAGTAAGTGGAAATGAAGGAGCAATACTTAACCAAATAAGTTTAGAGAAACAGCACTTGTAAAAAATATTTATTCGAAATGTTTTTTAAGTGTTAGCCGAGGTGTTTTCAATTGTTGGCTGAGACAAACAGTCCATATTCATATCCAAGGTACTTTATCCCGACAGTGATTACATAAGTTAAGGTGTACTTTGGAGAAATACAAAAAAAATATTCTAAGTATGAAAGCATAAAAGGCATAGAAGAAAAGCAGTGAAGTATATATGAAGCAAATCATTCAACACTTAGGGAAAAAGAAGGCAAACATACATTTGGGAAAAACTTGTTCAAAAACAAAAAGGCACTTCGGCCTGGCAAAAGAGATTACTTGTCCAAAAGTTACAGAAAATTACAAACTATCCAAAAGTAAAGTTCAAAGTCAAAAATCCTAAGCATTGGCATTGTGGGCATTGGTCTCAGATTGCTCAACCTCGGTTGTTGGCGTTGTGTCGGCCTCGGTTGGCAAGGTGGCTTCCTTCTCTGCCGCTATCTTAATGTCAATTTCCAAAAGTGTTTGGTCTAAGCTTTTTTCGACTAGACTGACATGGGCTTCAAAAGTTGTTTGCTTAAGAGAGGCAGCCTTGGAAACCAAGTCTTCTTCATCATGAGTCAAGTCCAGGACTTGATCATTCAATGTTGAAGACTTGGCCCTAACAGCGACCCCCTCATTTTCTTCGACATCCTCTGTGTCAGTTTCCTCCTCGTCGGCCTCCCCGTCTGACTCTTTGGAAGTCGAAGGGAAAGGCATAAAGTTCTTGATATCTTAGAGGTTGGAGTCCATAAAAACAGATAATTTGTTGAGAGCTGCAGTCGAGCCTCGGTAGAAGCCTCGGTTACAAGCTTGGTTGACTTGATCTTTGTACGCGTCACAGACTGCAGCTTGTCCCTCTAAGAAAGCTTTCTCATCAGTCACCTTGATCTTGGCTTCCTTCATAGCCAGTACTTTTTGGAGCTTTGCCTTGACCTCGGTAGTTTTGGCCTCGGCATTCTCGACCTCAGATTTTAGTACTTTAGGTACAGCCTCGGCCGTTTCAGCTTTTTTCTCGGCCTGGTCTTAGGTTCGTCTGGCTGCCTTGGCCTGATCTAACAGAACTTTGATCTTGGCCTCCGCGTTATTTAAAGAGGTGAGGAAGCCAACAGCCTCTTTGGTCTTGTGGACCAATTCTTTCTTCAAATCCTCGGCTTTCATTGCAAAGGAATGAGCATGCTAGATCGCCTAGAAGAAAATGAATGAGCAAGTTAGTAAAATTTTGAAGTATGAGAACTTGAAGTAAAAAGCCAGAAAAGATAAGAGTTGAAGACTTACCAGGACAGAGTGCTGCATCATTAAAGCAAATTTTTCATATCTCATGATCTCGGCCATACAATTTAGATTAGTTGGGAGAAAAATGGCTATGGAAAGAAACAGCAATGACCTCGATATTGTCAATGGCATTGTCGCGTCTTTGATTAGTTGATCCCCAATAGTGATGGTAGGAGCCGGGGTTCATCGGCTTTAAATGCACCGAGGTTCTTCGACCGGACCTCGGCTTCTTTGACTGAGCGGTATCAGTTGGATCGGCCTGAGCAAGCCTCTTTTTGGTAGTGGAGGCTGTTTTTCTTGATTTTGACAAGTTTAAAGATTGGTATTGTATCTTGATTCAATTTGGGTGAAGGCTTTTGCTTTAGCCCTCTTTACCCTTTTTGGTTTTGTTTAGGTTAAGATTGAGATGGTGAAGAAGAGCTAACGATGACCACTCGGCAAGTCGATATGAGTCCTCAACAATAGTTTCTGACCCATGTCTTGATAGTAGCGATGAGGGTAACTTTGGTATCGAAATGAATTCTTTGGTAAAATTTGTTGGTGGGTTATTTGGATCGTAGGCGATGCCTCGGAATCTTGACATTTACGACTATGAGTTTTGCCCTCTTGATGCGTTCTTTGCGGCATGATGATGGCATCCGCGTTGGGATATTGGGATAAGTTAGGGAGCAGAGGTTGTGACAACTCAAGCTGGATCGAAGAAGAAGCGATCATCTCTTGGTAAAGAAGTTCTGGAGAGGTTGAAATGGCGGTGGAGTTTGACCTCTCAAGGGGCGTCGGGCCGATTTGTATGTTGGTATATAATTCAGCGAAAAGGGCTTTTCGTTTACAAGAAGATCTAAGAGTTTCTTTAGATCTCATTTGGGAGCGTATGATTGCCAAAATCCCTTGACGGAGTTGAAAAAAGCCGCAAAAAACAAAGAGCAAACATTAGCGAGATGAATGAGTTGGCAAAGCTGTGAGGCCCCTGAAAATTTTAATTTCTTAAAAGTCCTTACTTTTAAATTATTTCCTTGAAGTCCTCGGTTCTTAATTAATTGTAACCCTAGGATCAAAATACATCGTCAATTGAAAACTTCATAAACCCTAATCGATTTTGATAACTTGGAAATCATTTCTAATACCCTAATACTGATTAATTGACTTCATAAACATAGAATTACCACTTGAAAACCCTAGGTTTTTCTGATTTTTATCACGCTCGTCGGTTGATAGCCTTTTTATTCGAAACAAGAAATTCAAACCGAATTAAATTCTCTAACCCTAACTTAGTTAAATTCTACTCTAAAATAAATGTTCCAATTCATAAATAAAGGCCTTAGCGCTCATATTTTACTTAAATCACAAATTGACCCCGAGTTAGTACCATTATGTATATATATATTTGTACCTCTTATTCATCAAATCTTTTTGTACACAATATCTATGGAATTTGTACACAAAATAAATAATTTTATATACAAATATCTTCATATCTATATATAAAATCAAAAAAAAATTTCCCAAATCTTGAGCACATGGCTAGCCATCATACCTCCTAAGTTATAATCATTGTACTTTAGAGACAAATCTCTTGAATCATGGAAATAATTATGACCTTGGTACCAATTCTATATATATACATGTATATATCTAATGTACTTGTAACTAGAATGGATTAAATTAGACTTAAGCCTAACTAGATCATAATTAAATACATAATTAAGGTCCTAATTATCCACTATTCCATTTCATTTGAACTAAATACAACTTAATTCCATTACATTTCAACCAAAGGACATTTTAGACAATTCACACCATTTTTCCTATAAATACACCACTATCCTCCATCTATTTGAACATCAAACACCACACCCACACACCCACACACCCACATGTCATAGAGAGAGGGAGAGGAGTGGAGAGTGAGCTTGTGGGAAGGAGAAAGAAGAGAAAGAGAGCAAGTCTTGCAAAACTAGTTCCATAAGCATTTAAGTAAGCCACAACACAACTCTCTCTTTCATTTTCTTTTTTCAAATACATGTTATTAGAAGTTTAAAATGGTATTTTCAGATGTGTTCTAATGGTATTCTTGTGTTAAAAATGAAAGGAGTTGAGCCTTGATTTTACCCTTCTTCTATTTCTCTTAATCGGTATAAGACTACATTTTTCTTTATCAATCTCTCAAAATTTCCAAAGGCACACCTGCACCTTAATTTCTGAGTTTAATACATATTATTTATCATGTTTTCACCACAAGAGAAGTGGAAAATTTCCCTTAGCCGACCTCTTTTCTCGCTAACTTTCTATTTTCAAGAACTGTGCCAGAAAAATCTGTTTTACAGCCACCTTACGAAAATTTTAGAAAACTGTATAAAATTCTTCCATTTTATTTCAAAATCTTCCTTAAGGAGTTATCGTTCAAGAAAAATTAGTTTAATTGAAAAGGGTGGCGGTTTGAAAGAACATTCGATTTTCGTAACGATCGACGAATTTGGATAGCGCTGGAGTATTTCTTAAATAACTAAAAATCTAGAAAAGCTATTCCATTTCCGAAACATTTTCTGAAAACTAAATTAAATTCTCTATGAACCCTAGGAAGGTCAAGTTTAGGAAAAATCTGAAAATGCCTTTTTGTTTACAATTTCTATGACAATGAAATCTGGAAATTTAGTTTTGCATGGATGTTTTATGCTCTTGTGTTAATGAATATGCTTATTAGTTTATGGTCATGTCTTGGTATGATATTGAATGTGTTATGGTTATGTTCCTTATGTTCTTCATTCTAATGATGCTCATACTTATGTTGATATTACTATCTTGTTAAGTGTGTTCTAACTTGATTTAAAACATTTAACTCAACGGGAAACTTAATTAGGGTGGTATTGGGTTTTCGATCACTTGGATATTGAAGAGATGATAATTTGTTATGTATGGATTGATGGGATGTGCTCCATAATTGAAGGTTAACTCTTGCATAGCGGTATCGCGTGAACCCTAGAATGAAACGAATGTATTCGGACTCTTTGTGATAGTTTGATTGGTGAGATAAGGTTGGGTTCGGATGGGACATTCAGGAGGACAAAACTTTTTTGGAAGGATAAGGTTGGATTCTGGGTGATAAAATCTTTTTCTTTTCGTTATCCCTTTTGAGGCCCTATGATTGGCGCTACGCAGTATATAACCGTTAGTAGGTATTAGAGGTTAGTTCTGTGACAAAGCAGCAAAAGGGGGAGTTCTGAATAGTCCGATGTCCAATTCTTGTGGTTGGGAGGATGAAATCTCTTTGGGGGATTTCTAGAATACTAACCACTAACATTATAACCTTTGTTATCTATTTGAAAGACATGTTACTTTCCTATAGTATTGAAATTGTTGTTATTGACTTGAATATCATGCTTCATTACTTGCTTGCTATAAATATGATAGTGTATTGGATTGGAAAAAATGGATGGGGTGTGTGTGCATTTACTGGACATTCAAAGCTCACGGTATTTCATGCCAGGTATTGAAGATTATTAGACCGATCGAAGGCAAAGCTGAAGTATTTGAAGACGTATGGCTATCCTATGAGAGGTAGGAACTAGTTATGTTAAACATGTTTTGAGAATTCCCATGTTGTATTTAAGACATGATTTTGTAATTTGTATATATATAACATTTGTAACATATCCTTATACTCCATCAACTTATGTAGGCCTTGTGTTAATACCTTGTCAAGATCTGTCAAAAAGGTAGCTTGCTATCTAAGGTGGTTGGACTTAGAATGGAGGCTATTTTGACTCCTCCGACCTTCCTGAGATCTTGCTTGGTTATTAACTAAAGGACTTATTAGTGACGTTTCCTACTCTTGTAACCTTAGATAAACTCTATATTTAATGGTTAATATATTATCTGATGTTTCCGATTTTTAGGACGTCACACAAACCTTAACCAAAATGGAATTACAGTAAGATGACTAAGTCTTACCACCACCCTCTTTAAAAACTGCTCGGCACAGAGGATAGAGTGAAGATCACCATTAGGAGTAAACTCTCAGTTGCCCGAGACAATGAAGTAATCATCTCCAGCACCCTTGTTGGAGTCTGGGAGGTCGGCTATTAGTTTGAAGGCGGTAGATTTGGGCTTAAAGTAGTATATGTAGCCTTTCTTAGACTTAAGGCCATACATTGTGTAGCAGAATTGGATGTCGGCCAATGTAATCCTAGCTTTTTCTCAGTGTGCTAGTTCGATTATGCCGTTGATAGCCCTATATGAGTTTATGACAAGCTGCATGGGATTAAGTTTGTAATAATGAAGGATTTCTCGGAAGAGTGTCTAGTGGAAACCAGTTTGCATTCAATAAATGCAACAACATAAAAGGGCATGGAGTCTCCATCACGCATGATAGAGTCCTCCTTCCCAACTAACCTCAAATGGACATCAAGCTGGGATCGAGAACTCTGCCTAAAATCGCTAGCTTTTACGGGGTATCTACCCTTCACCTAAACATATCCATTATCTCAACAAGAAGGGTTGGACAACAAAATGATTGATGCGGGTTTAAAGACCCTTTGCTAAAACCTACACGAACCTTTGGTTTTAGGATTTTTGAAAATTTAAGGAGAATTCGTTTCGATTTTCCTAGAGAACGAGGTTCTAGAGCAAATCCCAAACCTAAAAACTATAGAAACAGGAATCGAAGGCAAAAATCTGGAAATACAACAAGACAAAAAAAAAAAAAAAAAAAGAGCATGATTCAGAAATCAAGAACGCAACCGAGATTCAAGAATTAAGAAAATCATAAATTCACAGAACAATAAGTGAGTGTATGCAAGGCAGTGTGCTAGAGTCAGAAGCAATACGCACATTCTTGAATTCAGGAACAGATTATGTTACATTAAATAGATTCAAGAAACAAGAATTGATGGCCAAGGCGTGAAGATAGCAATAGAGAACAATTACAAATGCATATACAGATTCCACAAAAACCAAGTATGAGGGGAAGTGTATAGCAAAACTCAAAAAGAAGTCATATAAGCATGGCTAAGAGTAGTAAACAGCAGTGGATAATTAAAATAAAAAGGAATCAGAAGACTTACCGATTGAAGCCGGAATAAGATATGCCGAAATTAGACAAGCTAAACGATTAAGGTCAAAATGATGAGTGGTGTGCTGGCGGTAAACGAAGAATGCAGTTGCAGATAGCTCGTGAATGCAACAATGGAAGATTTGGAAATGTTAGAGAGAAAGTCTGAGAGACAAGGAAAAAATTGTGAATTGCAAAAGTGAAAAGACAGAGAGAGAACGAAAAGTTTTGTCAAAAACGCGAAATGGCGGCAAACCATAATGAAATGCTTTGGACGACGTGTTTGTCAGGTGGCATGTGCAAAAGCAACGTATCTTGATAACGCGTGTCATGTATGGACCAATGAGGAACGGACGCAAGGAGGAAATGGTTGAGAAAACCGTGCGTGACAATTCATGCACAAATAAAATGTGAAGCCCCTGAAAAATGTATTCTCTATAAAGGACCCTAATGTTTGAATTATTTCAGATCTTGTCGGTCAGCATTTGATTTTATTTTTTTTAGCAAAACATAATTTTTTTCCTAACTGGATTAGGTTCCCTAACCCAATTTAAATCTACCCAAGTTATATGTATTTAACTCCAAGCCCTCACCCTTTAATTAAATTCAAAAACTTGCCCCAAAAACTAGTACTTGTATCTTGTACCTTGAGTACCATCAATCTTGTAAGATACATATATACATATATATACACCTAGAGGAGTGTGCCTAGAACCTAAAATGATTTAAATAATAACCCCATCACACTTCCCTAAGGAGGAGCCAATTTTCAAGAAACACCATCATGAACTTCTAGGAAAACACAACCTAGTGACCTAGACTTAGGATGCAAAATCCAAGATCTAGTTTCATTACAACTAGGAGTTGCCTAAACCAATGAATAAGCCTCCCAAATCCCTTCCATTCCTTTAGAATTCAAACAAATCCTAACCTTTCCATCCATATCCAACTAAGGGGCTTTTAGGACTTTTTACCTCAAAGGTTTGTCTATAAATACCAACACACCCCCTAGCTTGCAAACATACACAACACACTCACTCACACACACATTTCGGTTAGAGAGAGGGAGGAGAGCAAGAAAGAGAAGTCTAGAGGAGAAGGAGGAAAAAGAGAGCTTCTTGTGCAAAGCTTAATAGGTAAGCCACAAACAGAACCTTCTCTTTCATTTTCTTTTTCTAATACATGTTTCTAAAGGTTCTAAATAAAGTTTTCAAATCTGTTATTACTAAGTTCTTATGTTAAAAATGCTAAGAGTTGAGTATTGATTCCATCTCTCTTATATTTTCCCCATTTTGGCACAAAACTATCTTCTTTTTGTACAAATCTCTCAACTTTTCAAGAGCACTCTTTCAAACAAATTTTCTGAGTTAAACATGTGATATTTAGCATATTTTCTTCACAAAAGAAATGAAACTTTCCCGTGGTGGAACCCCTTTGTCATAAATCTTCTTGTTTTGGGCAAAGTACCCTAGAATCTGTTTTTGCAGCCCGCCTTTAGAAATTCTAGAAAAATGTACAAAATTATTATGGACCTCTATTTTATGTCAAAACCTTCCTTAAGATGTTAGTTTTCAACTAAAATTGGTTTCATCGAAAAACATCAAGCGGTTTGCAAGAAAATCAAATTTTCGTAACAGTCGACGGATCTGGACAGATTCTGGACAGCTCTGGAATATTTTCTAAATAACTTAAAATCTGGAAAAGCAATCTCATTTCTGAAAAATATTCTAGAAACTAGATCAAATTCTCTACGAACCATAGGAAGGCCAAGTCCGGTGAAGGATCTAAAATAGTCCTTTCATTTTAATCTTTATTTGATATTAAATCTGGAAATTTTGTTATGCATGGATGTTTTATGCCCTTGTATTCATGAAAATTTTTATTAGCTTATGATCATATCTTGGTATGATAATGTATGTGTTATGTTATGTTCTTCATCTTCTTCACCTTATTGATGCACGCTTGTGTGGGTATTTTTATCTTGTTAAGTTGTCTAACCTTGATGTAAAATATTTAACTCAACGGGAAACCTAATTGGGAGGGTATTGGGTTTTTGAGCACTTGAGTAATGAAAAGATAAGGATATGTAATATATGGATTGTTGGGATGCGTTCCCTATTTGAAAGTTAAAGTCTTGCGCAAGTGGTTTTCGGAACCCTTGAACGAAGCGGTTATATTCGGACCCTAGGTGGTTTGGTGTGAGGAGGGATTCGGGCAAGGCCCTATTTTATCGTCTCTTTTGAGGCCCTGCGGTTGGCGCTACATGGTACATAACCGTTGGTAGGCATCCGAGGTTAGGTCTGCAACAAAGCAGCAAAAGAGAGGGCATACCGAATAATCCGCGTCCGATTCTTGTGGTTGGGAGGACAAAATCTCTTTGGGAGATTTCTAGTTTACTGACATCTAACTTAACCCTTTATCTATTTATTTATCTGAGTATCATGCTTTACTACTTGATGTTATATTTGTGTTTGTGTATTGGACTGGGAAAAAGGGGCGGGTGTGTGTGTGTTTACTGGGCATTCAAAGCTCACGGCGTATCATGCCAGGTGTTGAAGAGGAACTCATAGCGAGAGACGACGAGCCTAAAACTTTCGAAGACTTTTGGCTATCCTAGAACAATTAGAAGTTTCTTTTTGGATATTTTGTAAGACTCGTGTGAAGATTTAAGCTTTCTTTTGGGATGTAATGTAATGGAACCATCTTTTGAATTAAGTATATTGCGGTTGTTATGTATTTATATTCTATGTGTGAACCTTATCGTTGCTTATGAGACCTTGTGTCAATACCTTTTAAGATCTGTCAAAAGGGTAGTGCGCTGCCTAAGAAAGCCAGACTTAGAAGGGAGGCTATTTTGACTCCTTCGGCGATCTGGGATCTTTCTTGGTTATTGACCATAGGATTCATTAGTGACTCTCCCTTGACTGCAACCAATAGTGTAGACTCGGGGCGTCACATAAAACTCTTAGAGTTCTCAATTTAATGAAGTGAAAACCTCGGCTAGTGGAACGATCTTGGGTTAAAGAACTCGAAGAACTTGGTTTTTGGTTCTTGGTTTTTGATAGAGATGGACAGTTGAGTCCTGAGTACTTGAAACTGACGAGTCATGATCTCGGTCGAAGAAAAGAGTGAATTTCAACCGACGTTCTTTAGAAAGAAACGATGTAGGTTCCATCACCTCAGGTTGTCGAGGTAATAGAACCTAGGAGGCAATTGTGGGGACATATTTTGTGAATGATAGCACATGGCCAAGGTGATGCTGAAGTGTTAGCCGAGGTACCACGTGGCTTGGTTATGACGCCGAAGTGACTGTGGCTAGGCTGAGGTTATTTATGGAGATACCGGAATATGAGATAATCAAATGAGGGGCAGGAGTCCTAGAACAGGAGAGGATCTCAGTTTGGATAAAGATAAAACTCTTAGGGAGTTTATCCCTATCTGGTGAGGTCGGGATAGGCATTGAGCTTGAGTTCACTGAAATGAGGCTTCTACAAGGAACATGTTAGTGTTGGCTATAAAAGCAAGACATCCCCATGGGTCTCAGATATGTGTAATATACTGTGAGCAATAAGTTATTTCTTGTGAGTTAAGCATAGTTTCCTATCTTTGAGAGATATTTGATTACTGATTTGATCATCGGAGTACCCCGGGTAAACGAACCACTGCTAGATTCTTATCTTTCTGTGACAAGTTGTTTGGGCTTAATCTATTTTGTCGGTGCTTTTCAACTGAGTTCCCGTTTGGTTGTGTGGTCAAAAATCAACATCCATAACACGTTTTTTTTTTTGTAAAAAGTTTAAAAAAAAAAAAAAAACATCCAAAACATGCTAATTTTTTTACTTTATATTTTAGTCAAAAAGTTATTAAAATAACTTATTTCCAAACCAACCTTTAATTTGTCCCTCCCAACTCTATCAAGGTGATTTCATTTAGAAAAAATTACCATTAGATGGGAAGTGTGATAAAATTTTATTAATAAAATTCAGGAGAGCATGTTTAGTTGTCATTAGGAGTGTAAAAATGGCCCGCGACTTGTGGGTGGCTCGAAACCTGCCCTTGGCTGGGGTGGGCCAGTCCGTTTGGGCCCGAGCCTGAGCCCCTGGGACTTGGTATTCATTTTAAAGCCTAGCCCGTCCCGTGGGCCAACCCATCGGTCCGCTTAAGGCCCATTTAAGGCCTGGCCCGCTCAAGACCCAGTGTTTTTTTTAGTATAAAATAATAAAATTTTTGTAGAAAAAATTAAAAAAAACAAAAATGGTCAGGCCCCCCAAGGCCGAGGATAGGCCCAACCCACCGGTCTGCCCAATGCCCGAATACCCCTAGGCCTAGGGATGGGCTTGGGCCTAATTTTTTTGGCCAGTGAGCCGGCCCAACCTGAATTTTGATGGGAGCTTACAAGACTCGACATCGGCCGAACTAGACCCAGATAGGCCGAACTGAGCCAAGCTAGACCAAATTTACACCCCTATTGTCATACAAAAATAGTCAAGTAAGGGTTTACTCAACAAAAATAATGAGTATGTAAAGGTCGGCATTGGGTGTAGGCCAAGTCAGGCGGATTGTTTTTTCTATCGGGCCGCCCAACAAACTTGGTCCAAGCAAGAATGGGTCAGTCTGTGAGTTAAGAATAGTGTGCTAATAATTATAGTGTATTTTGAGTTTTTTCCTTTCCAAAAAGTTGATTAGGAGATGATTTTTTGATTTTTTTTTAAATATATATATAAAAAAAATAAAGAGGTAATATGATTTAAGAAAATAAAAAATAAAAAATAAAAATGATAAAGATTTAAAAAATTCTATCAAAAATTTTGTTTAAATATCTCACATTACATGGTATGAGTCCCATACTTATATAAGATATTTAATAAAAAATTTAATAATTTTTTTAAAGATTTCTAACATTACTTAGTTAAAAAATGGGAAATTGACTGGTAAATCCCCTTTTTTAAACTTATGATCTGAATAGTCCCAAATGTTTTCTTATGCACCACTAAGTCCTCATGTACATTGAATGACAATAATGCCATTGAGTGTAAACTGTGTGAGGGTTTGAGTAATGTGATGGATGGATCTGATTGGGTGTTACGTTGTTAGACTTTGCAGTGTGGGTGCGAACCCCACAGCCCCTCAACGTGACCATTTTTGGGTGAATACTCGACGTGAACCTTACCAACAAATAAAGCATGGATGATCACAACTGTGGATGACCACGGGGCATCACCAACCGAAGCGTGGTCGACAAAAGCGAAACGTCGGGTGAAACGTGGATCACCAACCGAACCTCGCGTGGGTCGACAAGCGAAACGTGGGTCGAAAAAGCGTGGATCGGCAAAAGCGAAGCGTGGATCACCAATGCGAAACGTGGGTCAAAAGCGAAACGTGGATCGAAATGAAACGCGTGGGTGTTGGATGTGGGTCGATAGCGTGAATCACCACGTGCACCACCAACCTCCACGGCGACAACACCGACAGCGACAACGAAATTGTGTATATCAAAGAGAGGCAAAGCGATCATCGAAGCGTGGGTCAACAAACAAAACAAAAACAACAAAGAGAGAGAGAGAGAGAGAGAGAGAGGAAGAGAGACACCTAGAACATAGGATCTAACTTGCCAATATCGGAAAAACATATCCACAAAATATTGAATGAATCCCATAATACAAGCACATGCCATAACAAAAAGGAACCGTCGGTCTCCCACATCTCACAAAATTTGAAATGGGACTTTGTTGTCTACTAAATGTGTAAAATAGGACTTTCCAATCCAAAAGATTCAATTTAGGACCATAAAGAGTAACAGTTTGGTACATAGGACTTTCTGATAATTTCCCCTTAAAAAATTAACTTTTAATTAATTTGTTAAAATAGGCCTTTATGCCGGGTCAACGGACCGTCTCTCACGAGTTAACAAGGTAGACTTCTACCTTACTCAAGATGCGTATGGTATAACCATAGCCCTATGCAACCCTTCGTTCAAATGATACCCTTAGGACATGTTGGATAGGTAGGTTATTGTGTTACAAACATAATCGAATAAGAGATGATTCTCTGTTGAATCATTTATTCATTTTTCTAAAATTAATCACATCGAAACCTTTTCAATTATGGACAAATATATTTTGAAATGATTCAAATAAGTATATTTTTTAATTTTTTATAAAAAGATGCATAAAATAATAGAGAAGTGATGTGATCTTAAAAAGATAAAAAATATATTTGAAAAATGCTTCCTACCCCCACTGGGGGTCGACCCCCAGTGAGGTGTCACTGCCGGATTGGATAAAAAAAAAATAGTTTTCTTTTTTTTTTTTTTTTTTGGGTTTCGGCCAGCGGGGGCTCGCCACCTCACTGGGGGTATAAGGCAAAGCCGAATATATTTATATAGTGTATCCCAAACCATAATAATTTTTTCTATAATATTTTTTTAAAAAAAGAAACCTATGTCAGTATGTATTTTCTTAATTACATATATAGTTATACACAAATCTAAACTTAATTTAAATTATACAACTTTGCCTATTTTGTATGAACTTATTTGATAAACATTTTTTTTTCATATATTTTTCATGATAAATTGAGATAATCCACAAATCTAATACCAATTTTACATTTCACGTTTTTCTTCTTAATTTTTTCAAGGGTATTAGAAATTTTTTTAATGCTAAATTGCCTTTTTTTTCTCGTTATTATTTTTCCCTATATTATTCTATACCCAATTCAAATTTTATATTATGGATTTGTCGTTTAAATTTTATAATGATTCTATGTATGAAATTATACTTTTTTTTCTTACATTATTTTATATAATCACAACTCATAGAAGTAAAAATTTGAATGAATCTCTAAAATTTAAATTTACTGTTTGAGTTACTTTTTCAATTGTTGAACATTAAATTTTTTTTATATAGTTGATATTTTAATTTAATTAAAAATATTTATTTTACAATCTTATAATTTAATATATATATACACATATAATATAACATCATTATATAATGAAAAATGGTCTAGACCCCAGGCCCCCAATGGGCTTTGATTGGTCAACTTTTTTTTTTTTTTTGATCCAATGACCAACCCTCACATGTGTTGGGGGGGGGGGGTTGTGTGGTGGGAGTGAGACTTTACAGGGGTCTCAATCAAAGTTGTTATATAATAATCCAATTGCAACACATTTATATTTAATTGTTTTAACAAATTTTATATAATTTCTGTTTTTACATATCTTATTTTCCAAATGAATATAAAAGAAAATTAAATATTTAGAATTACTTTTAATTTTATGTTACTAATTATTTTTCTAGTTTAACTATTATTTGTAATATTAAAATGAATATTTATTTTACTATATTATAATTTAATATATATCATACAAATTTATTATATGATAATTACACTTTTATAATATGATAGAGCTAAATTTATCAAAATACATAGATAATCTAACTAAAATTAATATATATAAGATTTAAGTAACAATTTTATAAAAAGATAACGTCAATATTATCAAAATAAATAATTAAAATTATACGTATAACACATTATATCATTAAATATTGAAATTTTTAATTTAATTTTAATTTTAATTTTAAATTAAAATTAAAATTATTCTTTTATAACACATTATATCATTAAATATTGAAATTTTTATTGATAAATCTCATTTAGAAGTGTTTTAACCCAAGAAGTCCATGAAGGAATTTTTAAACCCATTTAGTCCCATGTATGTATAGTTTTATTCCATAAAGTCTTTTTTCTTGATTTACACTATTATCTTGGACACTTATGCCCTTATATTTAATTTTGATACCCTTATAAATATTTTTTGAACAGTTAGCAATTTTATAATGTGAACATTCATATTTTAAAATCACATTGGTAGGAATGTAAAATTAGCCCGTGGGCGGCCCGAAACCTGCCCGCGAGCCGTAGCGGACCTAGCTCGTTAACAATGTGAATATTCACATTGACATGTTAACATTCACATTAATAGGAGCGTAAAATTGGCCCGCGTCCCGTGGCGGCGCGAAACTCGCCCGTGGCCCATGGGCGGCCCAGGACGGGCCCGGTCCGGCTTGTTGACAATGTGAATATTCACATTGACATGTTAATATTCACATTGATAAGAGTATAAAATTGACCCATGCCCATAGGCGACCAAAAGCCGCCGATTGGCGGTAGGACCCGTTGACAATGTGAATATTCACATTAACATGTTAACATTCACATTGATAGGAGTGTAAAATTAGCCTGCGTCTCATGGCTGCCCGAAACCCGCCCACGGCCCGTGGGCAGGCCAGGGCGGGCCCGGCCTGTCCTGTTGACAATGTAAATATTCACATTGACATGTTAACATTTACATTGATAAGAATATAAAATTGGCCAGCGACCTAGGGCGGGCCCAACCCGACCCGTTGATAATGTGAATATTTACATTGACATGTTAACATTTATATTGATAAGAGTGTAAAATTGGCCCATGATCAAGTGGCGGACCAAAGCCGGACCATGACCCATGACAATGTGAATATTCACATTGAAATGTTAACATTAACATTGATAGGAGTGTAAAATTTGTCCACTATTCGAAGCTTGTCCGCGGCCCGAGGTAGGCCCGGTCTGGCCCGTTGACAATGTGAATATTCACATTGACATGTTAAAATGCACATTGATAGGAATGTAGAATTGGCCCATGACGTGGATGCCTGAAACCCATACGGCACAGGGTAGACTCGTTTGGGTTCGGGCACGAGCGTGTCTGAGACCCTAGGTTAGGGCCTAGGTCATCACTTTGAAGCTCGGCCCGGCTCACCCCCACCTCAAGGCATTCAAGGCTCGATCCGGGCCAGGCCCATGTGAGACGCAATGTCTTTTTTTGTAGAAAATAATAAAATTTTGATAGAAAAAATTAAAAAAAAAATGGCCAGGCCCGCCCCGGGCCGCCCACAGGCTGTGGGCGGGTTTAGGGAAGCCACGAGGCACGAGCTAATTTTACACTCCTATCAATTTGAATGTTAACATGTCAATGTGAATATTCATATTGTCAATTGGCGGGGCCGGGCCCGCCTTGGGCCGCTGGCCAATTTTATACTCTTATCAATGTGAATGTTAACATGTCAATGTGAATATTCACATTGTCAACAAATGCCGGTCCGCCCAGCCGTAGTGGTTTCGAGTAGCGGGCTAATTTTATACTCCTATTAATGTGAATGTTATCATGCCATTATGAATATCCACATTGTCACCGGGCCGCGCCGAGCACACTCCGGGCCGCGGGCGGGCTTTTGGCCGCCCTTGCGCCGCGAGCCAATTTTATACTCTTATCAATGTGAATGTTAATATGGCAATGTGAATATTCACGTTGTCAACGGGCCGGACTGGGCCTACCCATGTTGAGCGGTATTGTGCCTCCACGAGACGCGGGCCAATTTTACTTTCCTATTAATGTGAATATTAACATGTCAATGTGAATATTCATATTGTCAATGGGCCGGGCTCGCCCGGCCCGGCTTGAATTTTTCCGGGCACCCCCGAGGATCGGCATGGGTCGGTCCTACACATTGATGATATAAGCATTCACATTGGCCGGTGTGAACATTCACATTAAGGGTATTTTAGTAATTATGTTACCCATAAAATTTATTGAAACATAAGAAAACAATGTGAGCTAAATGGAATATAAGTAAATGAAAATGGTATTTTAGTCTTCTTATCTCAAATAGGACCTAATGGAATAGTAAAAAAGAATATGAGTTGGATGGGATAAAACTCTTAGAAAATAAATTTATTAAAAAAATTCCCTTAAATATTTTTAAAAAAATAATAATACGTACATCATACGGTCAAATGCTATATTCAGAAGTCATACAAAATGTACCAATTTATAAAAGTAAAACTAGTTGATTTTGGTGTAATTAATTATTTACTTTTATTTTGATATTATACACGTGGTGTTATAAACGGTTACTTCTTGATGGTTACGTTTGTAAACCGATTATAGAATAGCCTTACCCTTCTAGAAATCCTTGTGCGTTACGTCATGGTTACACATATATATACGCTGACAGTGGCGGCTACTTCTGCAGAATCGCCTTTTGGTTTCACTGCTGTCCGTCTTGTTTTTTTAGAGAGAAAAAAGCTTTTTGGAAAGAGAAAGAGAGAGAGAGAGAGAGAGAGAGAGAATCTTTTTAGAGGGAGAAACCCTAGTTTCCTGTGGGCCAACTACAACAATGTCTGGAATGGGAGCAGGTAAAGGCCCTCAATCTGAAGATCAGAAACCCAACATGGCTGATCAGTCTCAATCAAACCAACTCAATATCAAGGTCAAGAACCAGGTATCATTTATTCTTGTTTTTTAATCTTTTTTTTTTTCTTCCAGGGTTTATGTTTTAGATTGATTGATTTTGATGCATTCACTGTTACTTTGATTCTCTTGTGTCTGTTTGTTTGGTTGGCATTGCTTTCTGATTTCGACATGCATGCGTTGATTTCAATGTTAACATGAAGGAGTGCTTGATAAGTTTTCAAAAGATTCATTTTTTTGTTAATTATAATTTTTTAATTTTTGTAGTCTGTGCTTGTGTTTATGTCTATATGGGCTTGTGTTATTGTTTTAATTTTCTTGATTGCACATTCTGTATAACTTTCCTTACTAAATAATTAAACAAAAAATAGGATTGCACATTCTGTATATGTATGTTTATTGTTTACATGAAGAAGTGCTTGATAAGTTTTCACAAGATTCAATTTTTTTAATTTTTATAGTCTGCGTGATTGTGTTTATGTCTGGATGGGCTTGTGTTATTGTTTTAGTTTTCGTGATTGCACATTCTGTATATGTATGTTTATCTATCATCGGCTGTATCGTCAATACATATATCTGTTTGATATTGACCAATCCATGACACTTTCATTGATACTGGTATAAATCTCATCTCATGGTTATTTAAAACATAATGGGCAATTTATGAAACCAATGTACACAACCAAATTACAATCTAATAAAAAAGCTAAATTATGTTTGGTTCTGCTACATCTACACAAATAGCCATTGGGCTTGGGAAAGCAGAACCTCAGTTGCCCCAAAAGTGCATTTGTTTCAGGCACGAACACATCACAAACACAAAACAACCCCTCTCTCTCAAACAGCAACACTCTCAATCTCACCGACACCCACTGGATCACTCTCTCACCGATGCCTACCAACGATGACCACCGACAAACCCACCACTCATTCACTTCTCTTTCTCCTCTCGACTCGAATCTCTTTTTCTTGGAGGATTTCTTCGAGGGTTTCTTAAAACGATCTCGATTCTTGATGAATAGGTCACCGAGAGATGTCGACAAACTAGTCTCCACCACCAAAGATCCACCATACTTTGACGACTGGATGTGATCTGCCACCAACTGGGTGATTCGATTCCCCTTTGCTTTCTTCCACACAGGCATGATTCTTGGTTGTTCTTTTTCTTTCTCACACTCTCAATTCAACAAAAACCAAAATGGTTTTCTTTAATTGTAAAGAATCTCAAGAAAAACAAATAGATACTAAAAATCCAGAAAAAATTTGTATGAAAAAAGAGAATTTTGGAAAGAGAGTATGAAAGAATTGAAAAGATCAATGTAAAGATTTATGGGTTTACTGTGAAACCTGAAATCTGAGAAAGAGAAAGAAGAGAGAGTGAGCATGAGAGGATTGGTTAAATTATATGATTTTTCAGACTCGTGAATTGGAATTGTACAAGAATTTCATCTTTATATGTAAGGTTGTGAAAGAGATATAGATAGAAGAAGAAGGCTGTGAGAGAGAGAAAGCGCTGTGTGAGATAAAAATCATTTATTTGCCGTTTGAGGGGAAACAAATGTTTTTTCCCAAATGGTAATCAGATGCTTTTCTCCCTCTTTCACAGATCTCTCTCTGTCATAGCCTTCTTCTTCTCTCTCTATCTATCACGACCTTATATATAAAAATGAATTTCTTGTACAATTCCAATTCACAAGTCCAAAAAATCATATAATTTAACCTATCTTCCCTTGCTCACTCTCTCTTCTTTCTCTCTCTCGGATTTCAGGTTTCACAATAAACCCATAAATCTTTACATTGATCCTTTCAATTCTTTCATACTCTCTTTACAAAATTCTCTTTTTTCACACAAATTTTTTCTTGATTTTCTGTATCTATATGTTTTTCTTTAGATTCTTTATAAGTAAAGAAAACCATTTTGGTTTTTGTTGAATTGAGAGTGTGAGAAAGAAGAAGAACAACAAAGAATCATGCTTGTGTGGAAGAAAGCGAAGGGAAATCGATCACCCAGTTGGTGGCAGATCACATCCAGTCATCGAAGCATGGCGGATCTTTGGTGGTGGAGAACTAGTTTTTTGACCTCTCTCGGCGATCTATTCGACAAGAATCGAGATCGTTTGAAGAAACCCTCGAAGAAATCCTCCAAGAAGAAGAGATTCAAATCGAGAGGAGAGAGAGAAGTGAATGAGCAGTGAGTTTGTCGGTGGGCATCGGTGAAAGAGTGATCCCGGTGGGTCTCGGTGAGAGAGAGTGTGTTGCTGTTTGAGAGAGAGAGAGAGAGGTTGTTTTGTGTTTGTGATTTGGGTTTTGTGTTAGCGTGTGAAACAAACGCACTTTTCGGGCAACATCATTCGGGTGCTTATATTTGTGTGGATGTAGCAGAACCGTATTGATTTTTTGGAGAAATTTTGATGTTACATATTTATTATAATATATTGTTTTGATAAAAATAGTACTCACCTGTTTATTTATTATAAATTGGTCAAGCCAAGCTTTTCACATGCCACTCTGGTGACTATAATTCAAACACACATTATATGGAATTGATTATTATTCCTCGTTGGAGTGGTATAGAGAAATAGATTTGCTCTTATCAAGATATATGCTGTGACTTGCCCATGCTATGTAACATTTTTGTTTGAGAAAATGGAGCCAAAATTGATGGACTTGGAAAGAATTTCGCTAAAGCAATCTAGCTATCCCTATCTTATATTTTATTTTTGAAAACAATTTTGAGAGCTTTTTTTGTTAGTACTTCAAATTTGGTTGAAGTCATCCAATCAAGTTGATTTTTGCATCTTTTATCTTCAGTGGTTCCATTTGGTAAAAGGCTTTGAATCTGATTTATAAAAACATGTTTCTCCTGTAAGCTAAATCTGCAGTCATATATGCTTGAAGCTTTAACCAATGTTATTATTGGCCAGCTTGTATTGTGTCCACTTGATAAAATCCTCATTTTTTTTATTTTTTTAAACATTTTCTTGATATGATTCATTGAAATGCACTATGCATCATTGCCTTGTGTTTGATCCCTTACACTAAATTTGTATAGTAGAATAGTGCTTCTAATTTTTTAGTCGTCTACCATCCACAAACCTTTTTAGCTGTTTTGTTGGCTTTTTGAATTTTGACTACGACAATGCATTTTCATACAATGTGCCTTTTGGGGTGCATAGACTCAACTAACTTAATAAGAATTCATATCTCATCTCATCATTGTCCTTTTATGGAGAGATGCAAGGTTGGAGGATTAGGATGAAGTGATATTTAAATTAGAGATGAGGCGTTATTTTGTTTATTGTCATGGATTAGTTAGCAACCGAGCTCCTTTCTTTGCAATTCTACAATTCCCAATTCTAACTGGCTGGCCCAATCAGTAGCTGTGTCCTTTTATAAACCGCTTGTGCCTATCGGAATAGAAGAAACTTTGGCAGGCCTAGCATAATCAGCTGGTTGGTACCAGTTTGGAGTCTTTAGGAAATTCAAATTTACCTTCACAAAACAAGTTGGATGATAGAAGTAGGAGAGAAATGGATTTGGATTGATTGGTAAGTAAGTGTGTCCTACTGAATGGCATATGGGGGTTGCTGAAAATGAAGAAGATCAAAGCAAGTAAAACAGCAGGACCCAGTGGTGAAATGGTAGTAATGGTCAAATTTTTGGTAACGTTTTCATATGAGATTTCAGTTTGGTTGTTCACTGAAAATTGATAATGTGGTCATACGAAATCCAAGAGAGAGATAACTATTATAACTTATAATTGTTATGATTGGTATCAGAAGGACAAATTTCAGAGTGATGGCTTTTACCACAATAACTGAAGCTTATGGTATCTTTTCATACACAAACACTATACATAAGAAATTATGTCAAATAAAACATCTACAAGTGGAAATCTGTTAACACTATTCAGTTTCTTTTCTCCCTAACATGGGTACTTAAAGATTAATGATTGACCATAAAGATTGCCTTCTACAAGAACATTAGGGTTCTCTTATAATATCTACATCATTTTCTAATGTTCACCAAACACTTGTTGCCTAGGTGTCTGTGACTTTGGAACATATCGAAAGGAATTGGTTATTTATTTATTTATTTATCGTACCCCTAGTTCACTGCATGGTTCCGTGCTTGTGGATCGCACATTTTATGTGAGTTTAGGGACTTCATCAGGAACTAGGTAATATAGCCTTGCTATTGTGTGAATCAATTCAATTTCTCTTGTCTGTGTAGTGTTAATTTTTTGCACCTAGTTAATTAATTTAAATTATGCTTCCACGAAATCATTTATTTTTGTGATTCATTAAATAATGTTCCCTTCTTTTGTCTGTGATAATAGTATTTACTGTTATGTCTGAATGCTTTATTCTATAACTATTTTCAGATTCAAAACTTACGAGTTATTATGAACGAGTATGACATGGTGTGAAGAGTTCTCACTTAGAATTACTTGATGTGTTTGAGTGGATGCAATCTGTTATTTGCTTGTAGAGGCCACAGCATTTAAACCTCTCTGTTTTGTTGTGTGCATGAAGCAATGGAATTTTAAACAAGGGATATAACCATCCATTTAAGTAAGCCATGAAGAAAGCAATTAAGGTATCAAATACCATAGATATTGAATAGGGGACAAATTTATTAATACTTACCAATTTCTCTGGAAGATGTCGATTTAAGCCACAACTTAAATTCATATTTCAATGGAACCGTGACTTGTCTGTGTGCAGATGCACGTGCACGCTTTTGAGTTGAAGAAAATGTAGTATTGGAATGCTTAGTGGATTGAGTAAGGCTTTATTGTCAATGTTGTTTGTATTTGATTAGTTGGGTTTTGGGTCAAAAACCATGTTTATCACCTTCAATTTCTCTCTTTTGCTTACTGACTTTAATGTTGTGGATCTTCATATACATTGTCCATCTTGTGTTTTTTAAATATGCCTCTGATTATATGCTTTTTGTTTATCAGTGTCACCATAATCTTGTCCAATTGGTAAGAAATTTGATAAATTTAATATCAATGTTCCACAGTTTTGTGTGCCGTAAGCTACTTGCTAGCTGCTAGTTATTAGGCTATGTTGCTTCATTGTTTTAAGCTTTGGATCCCAGTTATGCTGGACAATATGTAGGTTATATAGAAGTCTATATCAGTTTCTCTTTCTCCCTTGCCTTTTTGGTGGTTAAAATACATATTCACAGAGATTTGCTATCTGATGGTAAGCACGGGTCTTACTTTCCTGTCAAATATACTTGGCATCTTGTTCATGACCTTTTTTTTTCACACCCCACACACCACACAACAACCCCTCCCCCCTTACCTTTTGGTGGTGGTGGTGGTTTGATTCAGGAAGGGATAGAGGTGTAGTTCAGGATTAACCGTAATACGCAGCTCCGCAAGCCCATGTCCGCTTATTGTGACCGACAGTCGTTGGACCCCAAGTCCATTCTGTTCTTGTTCGATGGACGCCGTATTCATGCAGAACAAACCCCAGATCAAGTAAAATTATTTCACTTTCTTCTTTTCTCTTTTTCCCTAAAGTTTTTGTTATATGGTATGTTTATTTTCATTTCATATTTGTAACAAATAAAACATATTCAACCTTATAGTTTAACATATCTTAAATTTAAGCTAGATTGTTCGTATAAATGTTCTGATTTGTAATTTGATTTTTTTGATAGCTTGGCATGGAGGATTGTGATGAAGTTGATGCCATGCTGCATCAGACTGGTGGTGGCGGCTTTGGAGACATATGACTTGGAATAACTTGGAAGCTTAGAACAGTTAATAGCTTGAAATGCTTTAGGTGTGGTATGCATGCATGCAACACCTTCGAAGAGGGCATCTTTCGTAAACTCTTGCCAACTCTAAAAACTTCGAACTTCAATGTAAGTTTTCAACATGTTATTGACTATAAATATGCTCAAGTGATGGTGTGTTTTGTTTTAAATTCGTTTCGTAGGCTGGCGGATTTTTTTCTTCTTCTTCTTCAGTTCAGTGTCATTTTTATAAGCTTTTTATTTTATTTTATTTTTTATGAAACTTCCCTAAGGATAGGATCCCCATCTCTTTAACAAGATTGTTTCGATCTTGGTCATTAGTTTCTTGTTTGAGTTTGTCTTGACCATCGCTATGCTAATCATACCATGCCTTGTGGCTATAGTCTGCTAAACCCTATCACAGGCTGCCAACTTGGCCGAACAGGGCCCTACGTCACTGCGGATCATATTTTTCCTCCTTAAGATTGTTTGCATAAAAAAATTTGAACCCCCTAAAACAAAATTATACAGGTAGTACTTGGATTGTTAATTGTCAATTCTAAAAATTTTGCTGGTTAGCATCAAAAATTTGAAACACCCCTTCTATAACAAGATCACATCACTCCAAAAGAATTTGATCAATGTGTTTTTTTAATTGGTTTTTGATGTGATTAAACATGTTTTAAAGGGTTTTTGATATTTTAGAGACTTTTCACGTGAGTTTGCTTATTTAAAATGTTTGTGTTTTGCTATTGACAGATTGTTACAATTGTGTGGCATGTGTTTTGAAAGTATTCATTTTTAACCAAGAAAAATTTTATTTATAAAAAGAAATATTTATCTGTACCAAGTATCCGTCAAATTGAATTTATTACTTTTTTTATTTTATTTAGTTCTTTCATTATGGATGAAATTTATTGAAAATTTTTAATTTCTTTTAGTTAGTGTGATTTCTTTTATATAATTTGTGAAATTTAAAATTTTAAATGTCTATTCTAAGAAAAATGTATAGAGCCCTGCATTCCAAAGGTGAATGGAGGGCAAGTATTCTTCCATTTTTATTACCACTACAACAATTGTCATTTTGGCGACTAAATTTTTAGTCGCTAAAAGTTAATTTTAATCTCTGAAATTTTTAGCGATAGATTAGTCGTTGAATAGTTGTTGGGAAAGGTTTTAGCAACTAAAAAAATTTGGTCGAAAGTTATTAATTGCCGACTAATTTTTAGTCGCCAAAACCTTTCAAAAAATTAAGATCCCATTTTCAGCGACTAAAAATTTTGTCGCAAAAACTAAAATTATTCTGTGACTAAAGTTTTAGTCGCCAAAATATTTTGTTGTTTATCTTATTTTTTTTAGCTACTAAATATTTTGGTCGCCCAAAGTTTGATTTTGTTTTTGACTACTAAAGTTTTAGTCGCTAAACATTTTTTTTTTCATTTTATTTTTTTTTAACTACTAAAGTCTTAGTCGCCTAAAGTCTGATTTTTTTATGGCTACTAAATATTTAGTAGCCAAAAAGTTTTTTCATTTTATTTTTATATTTTGCTACTAACTATTTGGTCGCTAAAAATATTTACTTCCTTTTTAGCTACCAATTTTTTAGTCGCCAAAAATATGTTTTTTTTTTTTTATAATTATTTTGTCCACAACCTGTATGTATTCCGTGCAACATATACCATGTATATAAATAAATCAATACATATATTATCAATCATTCCACAATTTTCAACCATTTCACTTCCAACCATCCAAAAAGGAATCACTTTAATGTCAAATTTCATACAAACTAATATATTCCAACCTAAAATAATAATTCTATACAAAACATGTCCTCCGTACACAAAAAAAATATATTAGCAACCAGTTGACTAGCTACAGCAATAGCAACCGCAACCAACTGCACAACTCCAGTAGGATTTACAGTTCTAGCAATGCAGATAGCAGCATTAGATGCAGCAGTCACAAATAGCTCCCTGCAATAGTCCTACATTGCAGGCCATACCACGACCACACCATAGCCAAATTTAATGATATCTGAGAATACAAGATCATCTTAGATTCTTATTTGTTCTTTTCTGGCAATGCTAGAATAAATAGTTATGCTATAAAAAAAATATGCATTCTAATTTGTCAAGTGGATGTTATTTCTAACATTATTTGATGTTGTGTCTTATAAAAGAAGCCTAATAAGAAAAAAAATCCAGGTTTTCAAATTTAGTGTTCTTGGCTTTTCAAAACAAAAAATAAGAAATTAGTGATCGAGGGAAAGCTTTCCATTCCAAAACACATTTACCAAAATGTGGATTCCTAGAAGACTTCTATTTTATTTGTTTAGCTTCAAGATATCTATTTATCTTTAGAACAACACCAAAACTCTGCATGACAACAATTATAAAAAAAAAAAAAAAATCTTCAGATATCAAGATGCCATTTTGCTCACCCAGTATTTCAACATCAAAACCAACATCTAACTGTGATAATATACATGAATGTGAGGCAAGTATATGGGATGAAATATAACAAATTAATACATACAAGTATGGTAAGGCCAGTAAAGCATGTTTGGCATGCTTTTGAGCACTCAGGAACATTTGACACAAAAAGTAACACATTTTTAGCAGATTTTAGATTAGTAGGAGCCAAAGGATTGGGTTGGTAAAAATACTTTTGGACCTTTTTAGGTTCTGAAAATTAACGGTGTTAGGTTTTTATTCTTGGCAACCCCGTTTGACAAAACTCCTTTCAGATGTATTTATTTTCGCACTTTTATTTCAGTGAGGCCTTGAGTTTATTAGATCATCGAATCAATAATCGAGCCATGCAGAAGTTTGTAATGTTAATGCTTTCAAGATTGCCACCATTTATTGATTATTATTCGAGCCGGTCGGTCATGCGGCAAGCAAAATTCAAATTTGCATTCAAAATTGCATGTCAGCCGTTGCTCGCCGAGCTAAGGCTTGCTTTCGCCGAAGGAATGCTCGCCGATCCAAGGATTGCGTCCATACAAAAACTCAAGAAAGTGATTGGTCGCTCGAGCCAGATCCGTCGCTCGGCGAAGGCACTAGTAGAAATCACGAAATTTACTCTCCTCGCCGAGCGAAATCCTCGCTCGGCGAGCCTCAAAATCGGATTTTTTTTTTTTGTTTTTTTTCTTACAGATTTCTTCTTTTGGTGTTCTACAAGAAGTTGGATTTCTTCCAAGACAAGGATTATTTTGGTTCTTTATAAGTAGTTGGTTTTCTCCCAAAACCTACTTCTTAATTATTCCTCGGATCTTCTTTTTGGTGTCATAAAGGTTTATATCCGGGATATTTTTTTTTTTTTCTTTGATGTCTTATTGAGTATTCAACTCATGATCTGAAAGGCTACATCAAAGGTTTTGTTTGTTACACAAAGAGAGTTGTTCTTGATTGTGGATTACGAAGAATTGATTAAAGCCGGTGGTGGAATCGGGAGTGGCTCATCGAAAAGACAATTCCGTGGTGAAGATGGGGTTGGAAAGAGGTTCAATTAGGCGTTGGTTCAATTAGGCGTTAGCTAGATAATTGAGAGTGATACGTGTAATTCCTTTATATCTTCTTAGTGGATTGTTCTCGTGGTGGTCCTGTGGTTTTTGATCACAATTGGAAGGTGACCAATTGTGGTTTTTCCACGTAAAATCTTTGTGTCTCTTTCTCTTGATTGTTTGATTGGGATTTTTATATTCTGCTTAAAATTGATACATAATCACAAATCAACATCTAGGAGGTTTCTAGATTTTTCAAACGGAAACATAGAATAATAAGTTTACTTTCATTCCCAATTTCAGAATTTGCATAACCTAACTAGAATTTTAATCTATAGGCCATACGCCATATTCTATCTAGATTTGACACAATTTTAGGAAAATGAGCATTTCTCTCAATCTACCCAATAACTTTTGTTCAAATAAATTTTGTTGGAAAGAGGACTAAAAATGATAAGTTTTGACATAATAACCAACCTAAGATGATTTTTCTGGAATTGTTTTTTTTAAATACATGAAATGGTCTGTTTTCTAGAAACACAGGGCTAGATTGTTTAAGAAAATTATTTAGACTATAAAAACGTCTAATTAGGGGCTACCAAAAATATCACATGCTCTAAACACCTCAAAGATCATCCCCTACATTCGGTTTTGAAAAAGAAATAAGTTTGCTATTTTTCCAAGGGTGATAGTAATGAAATCAGCAGAAAATATAAGGTAGCATCATTTATTCATACTAACACCTAAACTTACACCCCATTTCCAAGCATACCAACATTTCATACATACACAGGACATGTAAATGTACATAGCACTTGGGAAAATTTTAACAAGTTGAAAGAAGAATATTAATTCTCTTTTAGCCCACTGCTCCCTAAATCTTGGAACCCCACACCTCCAAAACACTGATGCTCTTTTATTTCACTTTCTACTTTTGTTTGATGAGAAGTTCTTCACAATAGAATTGTCTGTATAGTGTTGGAAAATTTTTTTGTGTAAAATAAATAAATTGAAACAAATCAAACAAATAAATAAATTACGTACCGAATTTATTTTATCAAACCGAATAAATGTTTAAAGATCAAGTCGAGTGTGTGACACTCTGTCCTTAAGATAGATTCGCCCTGCTACAGTGCTTACGGAAAAATGGTGTCTATCTTCCAGGATACTATGATCTTCATAAATTGTAGTAGCACTTCAAATAATTTGTACGGCGAACAAAAACCTTGTGTTCTATACTCTCTTTAATTTTTTCCTAAAAACTAATATGAAGAGTATTTATGCAAAGGAGCAAAACTGGACAGCAAAATGAAACTTTCAGATTATTTCTAGATGTCCAAACTATTGGAATAATGTTGGTATTTATAGGCAAAATAATCTGCCCGAACAAGTTCAATTGAACCGAATAGGAGCAGCTTTTGAATGAACAGATGCAGTCCAAAATTCAACAGATCTGTCCGAACTATGTAGTTTCTATCTGTGTAACTGCAACAGTTATGAGTGGATTCCAGTAGTTACCTGTTGGAAATTTCGGACTAAAGGAGATAAAAATGGACAAAAAATTAATTCAATTTTTGGCACAAAATTTGAATTTGATTTCATTAAAAATTTAAATAAATTTTGTCCAAAAAATTAACATTAGAACCGACCCGACCCACAACCGCGCCTAGCACGACTGGCTGATCGGACGAACAGTGGCGGCAGCGGCGCGCGCGTGGTGGTTTGGGCTAAGGTTCACTTTGTCCATAATTCTTCCCTTCTATAAACTTGGGGCGCCCTTTGGGGCCCAACCCAAGTTAGTACACTAAGATCTTATATACTCACAAACGCTCTCTTAACATTTCCATGTGGGATAAACAATTTTAAGGAAACCCACATTTAATTCTTTAACTATCCATTCCATGCACCTGAAAATGACATCAAGTTTTTATTCACTCATAAATGATTTTGACGAATCGTCTTCACCGTGTGACTTGTCATGAGACAAGGAACACGTCATCTCTTTGGACCCACCTCAAAAGACGTGTGGACCCCATTTAATTTTGGGCTCAAAGTTGGCCCAAAAAGTCTATAAAAGCCAAAATTTCCAATAATCCCCTACATGAATGGAATTTGAAGGATAGAAAATGCAACAACATGATCTAATTACAGAGAGTACAAAATTGGAAATATTATGCAAAGGATAGGTAGCTTTTGGCTTTGAACCTTTCCTTGTGAGACATTATCAGATTTACTAGCTAACCAGTAAACATGATGTCTTAAACTGTTCAGCCATTTGTGTAAACCAAGACAATAGAACTCACACAGTATATTACCAGACACAGTTTAGTTCTCAGTATTGTGTTCATTTTGGCTCCTAAACAACCTGGTCTTTCATGAGTGCTCTAGAGAATTGTAGCCTTACACAATCTCATACAAGCCGGCCCACATACTCATATAGGTGATTCTTATGAAGAGTATCTTGCCATACTCCACTAGGTATACCTAGATATAAGAATAATTAAAAGCATTCTTGAACCTAAAATCTGCAGACATCACTATTTCATCATTGAAATGGGTAGGAGTTTAACTCCTAGTGATCCTTATGAGTCATACAGAACTCGGTTATCCCTTTGAACCTAGATCTTGGGATCTCCAGTCAACTAGGTTGGGTTGCCGTTGTGGTAACTCTTATTTAATAGGCTTAAGTCCCATTCTCCTCGATGAATTCTCAACTAACTCTCTTGCTAACCCTTTGGTTAGTGGATCCGCTATGTTGTCTTTAGACTTTACATATTCAATAGAAATAATTCCATTAGAGAGTAGTTGTCTTACGGTGTTATATCGACGACGAATGGGTAGTGACTTACCGTTATACATATGACTCTGTGCTCTACCTATTGCTGATTGATTATCACAATATATGCATATAGCAGGCACCAGTTTTGGCCACATTGGAATATCTTCAAGGAAGTGGCAAAGTCATTCTGCCTTTTCTCCATCTTTATCTGAAGTTATGAATTTTGATTTCATAGTAAACTTAACAATGCAAGTCTGTTTGGAAGATTTCCAAAATACAACCGCACCACCAAGACTAAAGACATACCCACTAGTGGATTTTGAGTCTCTAGTATCCGATATCCAATTTGCATCACAGTACCCTTCAAGTACTGCTGGATATCTAGTATAATTCAGCCCAACGTTACGAGTAAATCTAAAGTATTTTAAAACCCTTATAATTGTTTTCTAGTGTTTTACTCATAGATTACTCGTATATCTACTTAATTTACTTACAGCATAAGCTATATCTAGGTGAATGCAGTTCATCAAGTACATTAAGTTTCTATTAATTTGGGCACACTCTAATTGAGAAATACTTTCTTGTACATTTTTAGAAAGAAACAAATTAACATCCACAGGTGTTCTAGCAAGATGATCATCATCTTTGCTAAATTTGTTAAGTATTTTCTCAATGTAATGAGATTGTGACAAAGTATAACCTTCTGATGTTTTGGTAATTTTCATACCAAGAATTTCATCAGCAATCTCCATGTCCTTCATGTCAAAATGTATATTCAACATTTTCTTAGTAGTTTTAATCATGTCATTATTGCTACCTATGATGAGTATATCATCCACATAAAGACATACAATGACATAACCTATGTATGTGTTTTTAATATAAATATATTTGTTACAGTTATTAATTTTGAATCTATTTGACATTATTGCTTTGTCAAATTTCTCATGCCATTACTTTGGCGCTTGTTTTAAACTATATAATGATTTAACTAATTTATACACTTTCTTTTATTTTCCTGGAACAGAAAATCCTTCTAGTTGTTCCATGTAAATTTCTTCATCTAACTCACCATTTACGAAAACGATTTTCACATCTATTTGATGAATTTCTAGATTGTACAACGATGCAATAACAATTAACATTCTAACGGATGTTATTCTAGTAACCGGCGATTGTCTAAAACCTTTGACCACAAGTCTTGCATTGTATTTGTCAATTAATCCATCCGCTTTCATTTTTCTTTTGAAAATCCACTTATACCCAAGAGGTTTACAACTTGGTGGCAAATCTACCAATTCCCAAGTGTGATTTTGCAGGATGAATTCAACTTTGCCGTTTACAGCTTCTTTCCATAAAGGAGCCTTAGAACTGGACATAGCCTCTTTAAAAGTTAAGGGCTTATTTTCTAACAAAAATGTTAATCTAGACCAAAAGATTTTGAAGTTGTAGCACGTTTATTACGCCTAAGTTCCTCTTCCTCATTTTGATCTATCTCCTGCTCTTGTTCTTGACCATGTTCTTAATCCTGACTAGTAATAACATCAAAAGATATTTTCTTATTACTAGCCTCTTGTCCAATCTTATTCGGAAACGCATGTTCAAAGAAAGATGCATTCCGAGATTCAATAATAGTATTTACATGCATTTCAGAATGTTCTGATTTATGAATCAAAAACCGATATGCACTACTATTCATGGCATAACCAATGAAAATGCAATCAACTATTTTAGGACCTATCTTAGTCTTTTTAGGACTAGGAATAGCTACTTTAGCCAAACACCTCTACACTTTTAAGTATTTGTAGGATGGTACTCTCCCATACCACAATTTATAAGGTGTTTGATTTACTTTCTTTCGGGATACTTTATTAATTATATAATTAGCAGAAATTATTGTTTTCCTCCACAAGTTCTGAGGTAATCCAGAATTGATTAACATGGCATTCATCATTTCTTTTAAAGTCTTATTTTTTCTTTCAGCAATTCCACTTTGCTGAGGTGAGTAAGGAGCGGTGGTTTGATGAATTATTCCATGTTCTTTACAAAATTCACCAAAAGGTGATTCATATTCACCACATCTATCACTTCTAAGCTTTTTAATTTTTTTACTAAGTTGATTTTCAACATCATTCTTACATTGAATGAAAGTTTTCAAAGTTTCATCATTGATTCGAATTAAATAAACATAATTATAGCTAGTATAGTCATCTATAAAAGTGATAAAATACTTTTTCCTACCTCTAGTTTGAATTGATTTAAAATCACAAATGTTACTATGAATTAATTAAAGTGGTTCTGTACTTCTTTCAATTGAATGAAAATGAATTTTGGATAATTTTACCTCAACGCAAATTTCACATTTATGATTTGAATCAATGTCAAATTGAGATAAACATTCCATATTAATTAATATATGCAAAAATCCATAATTAACATGTCTAAGTCTACCATGCCATAAATTTGAAGACTTAAGCAAGTAAGAAGAAGATGTATTATTATTAATAACAGATAGTACAACAGTCATTACATTCATTTTGAAAAGGCCATCAGACATGTAACATTTTCCTACATACATCTCGTTTTTGGTAAGTACAAACTCGTCACTTTCAAAAACTAGTCTAAATCTATTTTTACTCAACAAAGATCCGGAAACAAGATTCTTGCGAATATCGGGTACATGCAGTACATTGTTGAGGGTGAGTTCCTTTCCAGATGTCATCTTCAGAATAATCTTTCCTTGTCTTTTAACTTTGGAAGTTGGGGAGTTGTCCATAAAAAGTTGTTCACCGTTGTCCCTTTGTAGAATAAGATGTGAATATCTTTTTGTCGGCACAGATATGGTGAGTAGCACCAGTGTCCACCTACCATTTTTTAGGATTTTTGACAAGGTTTGCCTTGGAAACTACTGCAGAAAGTTTATGTCATCAACACCATTGGAAATTTTGTCCACTTCGTCATATTGGCTTGAGTAGGCTTCTTGCTTGTTCTTCTTTTGTTTTTGCCTTTGCTACAACAATCTTTGGCCCGATGTTCCTCTTTGTCACAAATGTAACATTTGCCATTAAACATGTACTTTTTAGTTTCCCTCCTTTAGAGCCTTGTGATGAACTTTCTCCAGAAAATTTCTTTGGAGCATGTTTCACCAAATTTGCCTTAAACTCCATTGGATGCTTACTAGCCCGCTTTTCAGAATTGCGGTTATCCTTTTCAATCCTCAAACGCACAATCAATTCTTCTAAAGACATTTCTTTGCGTTTGTGTTTGAGATAGTTTTTGAATTTCTTCCATCCTTGTGGTAATTTCTCAATTAAGGTTGCAACTTGGAAGGATTCACTGAGAGATATGCCTTTTATGTGAATATTATACAGAATGAGTTGGAGATCTTGAACTTGGCTAATCACAGTCTTAGAATCAACCATCACAAAGTCTAGGAATTTGCTAACCACAAATTTCTTTGAGTCAGCATCTTTTGTTTTGTATTTTTTCTCCAAAGACTTCTAAAGTTCCTTTGTTATCTTGATAGGACTGTAGACGCTATATAATGTGTTGTCAAGTCCGTTTAAGATGTAGTGTCGGCAAAGGAAATTAGCATGTTTCCAAGCATCAACCGCAACAACCACTTGCCGGTCAGTTTCATTCTCTTTCAAAATAGGAGTATCCTCACGGAGAAAATGAACCAGGTTGAGAGTTGTAAGATAGAATAACATTTTCTGTTGCCATCTTTTAAAATCAATTCCTGAGAACTTTTCTGGCTTCTCACTGTGATTGACTGGCATAGTCATAACAGGAGGAGGGGTTGGAGCAATTGCAGCCACCACACTAGTACTTGTTTGAGCATTAGTTTGACCAGTTTCAGTAGCCATGAATCCTAAATTATAAAACAAACTTATAATTAGAATTATTTACTACACAAAAAATTTAAACCAAAACCACAGAATTAAATTCTGTAAAATAAAAGAAACAAGAATTGTAACTTCTATAGCGACCCCGGTCTTTTCCCATTTGATTATTGTATCCGGACTTAGGTTCCGTAGATCCTAGCATGGTTTAATTGTTGTTGTCGTTCTTTAATTTCTCATTTGGAATTATAGGATGTTTTGGGCAGGTCTGTTTCAAGTTGGTTGGGTTCGGAAACCAAATCTTCTTTGTCCAGTTTTGAGTTAAATCGCTCGGCGAGGGCTTGGTCGCCGGCGAGGTTGAGTTTTTGTCTCTAGTGGTTCGAGCGAAATTTCTTCGCTCGGCGGCGATTGCGTCTAATCTGAACTGAGAGCGAGTGTCTTCGCCGGCGATCTTTCCTTCGCCGAGCGAGCTAGGTGTATGTTTTCGAGTTCTTCGCTCGGCGAGCATTCATCGCCGAGCATGCTTCGTTGCGAACTGAAGCATCGAGTTCTTAACTCGGCGAGCTTTTCTTTGCTCGGCGAGTGTTTATTATAATGTCTGGTCGCTCGGCGACCATGTCTTCGCCGGCGAGCCATCCCAAGATTTAAACGCAGCGGTTTAAAACGTCCTTTTTCCCAATTTTGATCCGAAACCCTAGTTCCGAAGTTTCTTCTCTCTCAACTCATCTTTTCCTTGGGTTTGATCTATCTAGAGGCGTTTCTAACCTAGTTCCTTCATTAAAAAGGTAGAGGAGAGTGAGGGCTTTCATTTAATCGGAGAAATTGTTGATTTGGAGCACTTGGGGTTTTGAGCATCATCTTCTTCTTCATCTTTTGGGTTCTTCATTTAAGGTAGGGATTTCCTACTCCATTTATACGCTTTAATCATAAGTGTTGGTATTTTTGGTATATGGGGGGTAGTTTGGTGATTTTGGGAGAAACCCTAGGTTTTGACTTAGATTAATTGTGTAATTAATTTAAAGGGAAGTATGTGGAATTGAGTTTAATTCATGAAATTGAGGGATTATGGGATAAATTGATGTAGTTGGATATTTAATTACTTATGGAATTAGGATTGTATATATTGTATATTTATTTACCTTAGAAATAATTGTTTGGGCTATCGGTGGAGGATGGCGATGATTGTTGTAGAACTTGCATGTGGCTTAGGTATAAGCGAATTGAGTCAACTATTTGGTTGTTGAATTATCTGAGAACATTACTTGTATTGATTATGTGTTGTATATTGCAAGTATTGATTATGTTGCATTTGGTTTTGGAGGAGATAGGATGGACTCGGTTTAGGAAGAAAGGGGATGGACTTCTAAACCGAATTTGTTGGGGTTTAGGGAAGAAAGGGGATGGACCTCTAAACCAGTTGTTGGGAGGAGAAAGGATGGACTCCACTAGCATCACATATATGTGCGCTATTTGTTAATAGAAGTATTTCTATTTATTGTTGATATGATACATCACCACTAGGTGTATCGGTTGGGAAGTATGGAAGTGAATGTGGTTGTGATTGATACAATACCAAAGCATGTATAGTTGTTATGTTATAGAGAGGTTTAACTTTATTTGTTATCCTGTTAAAGCATTGAGAGATGGGATTCCGTTGAGTTTTTGGCTAGGTTTTGAGCCATAGATGGAAGGTAAGATGTGCCATAGACAATGTGTCATAGGCAATATAGATATTCGTGTCATAAAAATTGTAATTGGAATGTTGTGTGTTAACCATGTATCGATGCTAATGCTTTAGTTAATTCTTATACTTGGTTTAGTATTTCTCTCTTGAATGTGGCTCACCCTATATAGAACTTCATTTTTCAGTGCAGATGGTTCACTACCTCCAAGGACTTAGCTTGTGAGGAATTGGAACTCGAAGATTTGTTTTAGTTTATTTGCTTTTATATGTAAACACTCAAGCCTAGGGCTTTATTTGTTTCGAGTTAGAACTCATGGATTTGTGTCCAAGTATTGGCTTGGCAAGATGTAAGCCGTAGGGCATTTATTTTAATGTTTTATTTCTTAAGACTCGATGAATGGAATTATATTTCTTGTTTTTATATATTGGTGCATGTTAATATTATTTATTATGGGTTAATTTTGAGGCGTTACAACTTGGTATCGAGCGTCTGGGGTTCAATACTTTAGTGCGTGGGAAGTGATTAGTATCACAATGGGTTCGTCTCGTTTGATAGAGACTTAGTGTAATGATTGCATGCTTATATGATAACATGTTTATGTGATTATGTGGGTATGGAATGTAGTTTCGATATTGATTGGACCCTTGAGTCTCTGAAAGTCTTGTTGGAAAGGCACTTGATCAATGTTGTTTCCAAGGAACTTTAGTGACGTCTCGACTATCACTATCGAAATGAAATAAATGAGGTGCTTATGTGATTATGTGCTTACGTGGTGTGATTTATTGTTATCAATGTGTTAGGGGCCGAGTGTCATAGTTTTGGCATATTATTTAGAGTGCTAACGTCTTTGTTTCCTTTATTAGGATGTCGAGGCGAGGGCGAGGTCGTGGTAGGCGTGGTGGGCGAGCCGGGCAAGAAGTGCCTATCTGGGAGGAAATTCCGGCGATTCAGAGGGTGTTGGCGTGCCAATGTGGCCGAAACGATGAGGCGGCGAGGGTATGGCTTTGGCCCAAGAGATAGCGAGGGCATTTCGAGCGTCGATGGACATTCCGAGGGTGCGAATCCGGCCCAGCGGTTCGGCCCGGTAGTTCTTTGCGGATCAGGCCTTCTTTTACGAAGAATTTTTCGGTCTCAACGGAAGTGTTTGTAGGTGACCCTAGCGAGCCGCTTAAAAGGCGACGAATGGCTCGAGCAGAACCAGCGTTTGAGATGCTAGGCATCGAAGGCGAGACACTTGAAGGTGACCTTGGCATCTTTCGGCTAAAGGGGATCTTGGTCAATGGTGGAAGTTCACTAAAGGGCGTATTGGAGGTACGTGGAAGGCGTTTGTTGGCGCTTTTCGAGAAGTATTTGTCTTCGTTTGTCGAGAAGTGAGATCGATTCTGCCATCTTGAGCGAAACGGTTTATCGATGGCGAGTTTGGCGGCATTCACTAGTTTGTCGAGTTTGCACCGGAGTTAGTAGCGGCGAGGAGCGTCGTTGTATTGAGTTTGAGAAGAAGTTGAGGCGTGGCCTCGTTGAGAGTTAATGGTCTATGATTCGGGATTTTGGACGTTTGGTTGATCGTGACCATACCGAGGTTATGATGCAGAAGAGGAAGGCGAAGGCTCCAAGAGGTCGGGAGGTCGAGTGATGGCGAGGCGAGAGGTTTCACTCCTCGGCCCTCGAGTAGTTTTTCTAGATCCACATTTCTGTGCCCAGTGCTAGTTAGGAAAGCGGTCGAGATATCACTTGCTTCAAGTGTGGCATTTGAGCCACAAGTCTTGATTTGTCCTCGGAAGGAGGAGTCAGAGGCGGCATCTTCTTGGCTCGATCTCGAGCGAGTCGAGGTAGAGGCGATCGCTCTCTTGTTTCGATCTTGGTCATCCGGGCACTGAAGAGGTTCTGTCCATGATTAGTGCACACCTGGTGCGTCTGGTTTGAGTTGTTTTCGGTGGTCGGCGGGGCACTCAAGAGGTTTTGCCTGGTGAGTGGCACATCTAGTGCATCTGGAGTGAGCAAGTCTCAGAGTCAGACAGTTCAGTCCGTTCAGGCCTCGAGGGCTAATCAGGGGGCTTCATCGTCCCATTCGGTGCAGCAGTCTTATGCTCCTAGGGGTGGCGAGTTGATCGAGGTCATCTGGTAGCGTGTATCTTTATCACATGAGAATCTTGTACCAGCTCCGTCGGTTGTGAGAGGTACCTTCTTGTTTTGCAATTCAGTTGCTAGTGTTTTGATCGATACGGGAGCATCTCATTCTTTTGTGTCTGCTACATTTGCATCCATTTTGGAGTTAGAGTTAGCTCAGTTAGCGTCTCCTATTTGTGTAGTGTCACCACTTGGGGTGAATTGATTTTGAAACAAGGTGTTGGGGGTTGTGATATAAAGGTCGATGATCATAGAATCCCTTTTTCTTTCGTGGTTATGCCCATGAAGGGCTTCGATGTTATTTTGGGTATGGACTGGTTATCGTCATACCGGGCATTTATTGATTGCTACCGTCAGAGGGTCACTTGTTGTACTGTTAACGGAGAACGCTTTCATTTTACGGGGATAGGGTTGGTAGTGTTTTGCCACTGTGGTATGATCCATGCGCGAAGTGAGCTTAGTAGTCTACTTGCGAACCTTTCGATTAATGAGGATGTTGAGACCAGTTGTGTTGCGAGTAGTTTGTGAGTACTCGGACGTCTTTCGAGGATCTTGTTAGTTTGCCACCTCATCGAGATTGAGTTCTCTATTGACTTAGTGCGACGCGCCGATTTCTATGGCACCTTACCGTTTTGCCCTGCCGAGTTAGTTGAGTTGAAGGTTCGGCTCAGAGTTGTTAGATAAAGGTTATATCCGTCCTAGTGTTTCACCGTGGGGCGCGCCACCCCTTTTCGTTAAAAAGAAAGGTGGTGCTTTGAGGCTGTGTATAGATTATCGGAAGTTGAATCGGGTTACGGTTAAGAACAAGTATCCTATGCCTCGTATAGATGATTTGTTTGATCAGTTGAAGGGTTCCCGTTGTTTCTCTAAGATAGACTTGAGATCGGGTTATCATCAGTTGAGAGTCAGGGAAGAGGATATTCCAAAGACGGCATTCCGTACGCGGTATGGCCACTATGAGTTTCTGGTGATGCCGTTTGGGCTCACCAATGCACCGGCAGTGTTTATGGATTTGATGAACCGGATCTTCCGGGAATTCTTAGACCGTTTTGTGGTCGTCTTCGTGGACGACATTCTGATTTACTCACCTTCAGAGGAAAAGCACGAGGAGCATTTGAGAGTGGTGCTTGAGTTACTTAGAGCCCATAAGCTGTATGCTAAGTTTGGGAAGTGTGAATTCTGGCTAGAAGAGGTGAAATTCTTAGGCCATGTAGTTTCTGGGAAAGGAGTGTCTGTTGATACATCCAAGACGGACGCAGTGCTCGATTGGGCACTACCTAAGATTGTATTTGAGAGCCGCTGTTTCGTGGGTTTGGCTGGGTATTACCGTCGGTTTGTGAAGGATTTCTCCAGGTTAGCTTCACCGTTGACTAGATTGACTCGGAAGGGAGTCAAATTTGTATGGAGTGAGACTTGTGAAAAGTCGTTTCAGGAGTTGAAGGTTAGATTGACCACCGCTCCGGTCTTGATTATTCCGGAGAGAGGGTTGGGTTATGCAGTTTACTGTGACGCCTCACGAGAGGGTCTGGGTTGTGTGTTGATGCAAGAGGGAAAGGTGGTTGCCTATGGCTCACGTCAGTTGAAGATTCATGAGAAGAATTACCCTCGCATGATCTAGAGTTAGCATTGTGATATTTGCCTTGAAGATTTGGAGGCATTATCTTTGGTGAGAAATTTGAAGTATTCTCCGATCATAAGAGTCTGAAATATTTGTTCACACAGAGACTTGAATCTGGCGGAGGAGGTGGATGGAATTTATGGAGGATTATGATTTCGAGTTGCATTATCATCAGGAAAGGCCAATGTTGTGGCCGATGCCCTTAGCAGGATATCTGTTGGTGACGTTGCTAGTATAGCCATCCAGAGTGGGAGATGTTGGGTGCAATTGGGGAGTTTGATTTATACGGGTGAATCCGTTGAGGTCATGACCTTGTTTTCTATTGTTCTTGACCCACCTTGTGACTCGAGTGTTAGAGGCTCGGAGGGGTGATCTTGAGGTAGAATCTCTCCGAGAGAAGATTTCCAATGGTAAGATTGAGAAGGGCTTGACGGTGTATCGACTGAGTGTGAGATACCAAGACCGTCTGTTTGTGCAGTCGTGTCGAGAGGAGGTACTCGAGTTTCATCATTCGCGCCTGCGGTGCATCCGGAAGCACCAAGATGTATCGGGATTTGGGTGCCATTTTGGTGGCGGGGTATGAAGAGAGATGTGGCGACTTCGTATCTAAGTGCCTTATTTGTCGACAAGTGAAGGCCGAGCATCGAGGCGGCCGGGTTTGTTGCAACCCTTGCCTATTGCCGAGTGGAAGTGGGAGCATGTCACTATGGACTTCGTTGTGGGTCTTCCGAGGACTCGGGGGTAGTGATGCCATTTGGGTGGTGGTAGACCGGTTGTGAAGTCGGCGCTTCATTCCGTCGTGTTAGAGATTCGGTAGATCATCTTGCCGATTTGTATATCCGGGATATAGTGAGGTTGCACGGGTCCCAGTGGACGATCGTTTGAGATAGAGATCCTCGTTTCACCGCCGAGTTGTGGCGAAGTTGCAGAGTGCTTTAGGTACTAAGTTGACTTTTAGCACGGCTTATCATCCTCGGTGACAGGCGGTCCGGCGTACTATTCGGATCCTTGAGGATATGCTTGAGGTTGTGTTCTCGACTTTAGTGGGTCGTGGGAGAGGCACTTGCCATTAGTGGAGTTTGCCTACAATACGATTTCGATCTAGTATCGGTATGGCACCATTTGAGGCCTTGTATGGCCGAGTGTAGATCTCCGGTTTGTTGGGCGAGGTGGGTGATGCACCTTTGATAGGTCGGAGTTAGTGAGGGCAGACGGAGAAAGTTGAGCTTATCCGTAGGAGACTTACTCTGACCAGTCGTCGAAATCTTATGCCGACCGTGGGAGGAGACCTTTGGTGTTTGAGGTAGGGGATCATGTCTTTCTGAAAATCTCACCTAGGCGAGGTTTAATGAGGTTCGGGAAGAGTGGGAAGTTGTCCCCTCGGTTTATTGGTCCCTTTGAGATCCTTGAGAGGATTGGCGAAGTTGCTTATCGTTTAGCTTTGCCACCGCAATTGTCGGAGTTCATGTGGTGTTTCATGTGGTATGCTTGAGTATGAGCGGATCCGTCACATGTCTTTGGATTGGTGATTTAGTTGTTGATGAGGATGTCTCATATGAGGAGACCGATTCGAGTCTTGGATAGGCGGGATCAAGTCTGCGTGGCAAGACTATCCCTTTAGTGAAGGTTTTGTGGAAACATCACGAGGTCGAGGAAACGACTTGGGAGCGTGAGTTGGAAGTCCGAGAGAAATATCCGGACATGTTTATTGATTTGTAATCTTGTATCTAGATTATATAATATTGTGGAACTTGAGCATTTTATATATGTCTTAAGTTGGAAAACATTGAGAATGTTTTGGTTTTGTGAGATTAATTTAAAAAATTTGTTTTGGAAGTTTAGTGGAACATTGCATATGTTGGTTTATTATTGAATATCATGGAATTGAATATGATATGAAAATGGGAATCTTGTATTTCAAAAATGTTAAATTTGAAAGGAAATTGCATCTTGTTAATCACGAAATTTGAAAGATATCTTTTTTTGTTTATATTGTGAGATGCCTCTTGATAAAGAGATGAAGTGACGGTATTGGGTCAAGTTGTTTATTGTTGTTTTATATATCATTGGGAATGAAGAAAAACTTGTTTTACAAACTCATGCTTAATTTGGGACGAAATTCTTTTAAGGGGAGGTTATAGCGACCGGTCTTTCCCATTTGATTATTGTATCCGGACTTAGGTTCCGTAGATCCTAGCATGGTTTAATTGTTGTTGTCGTTCTTTAATTTCTCATTTGGAATTATAGGATGTTTTGGGCGGTCTGTTTCAAGTTGGTTGGGTTGGAAACCAAATCTTCTTTGTCGATTTTGAGTTAAATCGCTCGGCGAGGGCTTGGTCGCCGAGCGAGGTTGAGTTTGTCTCTAGTGGTTCGAGCGAAATTTCTTCGCCGGCGGCGATCGTCTAATCTGAGACACGAGGCGAGTGTCTTCGCCGGCGATCTTTCCTTCGCCGAGCGAGCTAGGTGTATGTTTTCGAGTTCTTCGCGCGAGCGAGCAGTCTGTCGCTCGAGCCTGCTTCGCTGCGGACACGAAGCATCGAGTTCTTAACTCGGCGAGCTTTTCTTTGCTCGGCGAGTGTTTATGTGTCTGGTCGCCGGCGACCATGTCTTCCTTCGGCGAGCCTCCCGATATTTAAACGCAGCAGCTTTTAAAACGTCCTTTTTCCCAATTTTTGATCCGAAACCCTAGTTCGAGTTTCTTCTCTCTCAACTCATCTTTTCCTTGGGTTTGATCTATCTAGAGGCGTTTCTAACCTAGTTCCTTCATTAAAAAGGTAGAGAGTGAGGGCTTTCATTTAATCGGAGAAATTGTTGATTTGGAGCACTTGGGGTTTTGAGCATCATCTTCTTCTTCATCTTTTGGGTTCTTCTACATTTTAAGGTAGGGATTTCCTACTCCATTTATACGCTTTAATCATAAGTGTTGGTATTTTGGTATATGGGGGTAGTTTGGTGATTTTGGGAGAAACCCTAGGTTTTGACTTAGATTAATTTGTGTAATTAATTTAAGGGAAGTATGTGGAATTGAGTTTAATTCATGAAATTGAGGATTATGGGATAAATTGATGTAGTTGGATATTTAATTACTTATGGAATTAGGATTGTATATATTGTATATTTATTTACGCTTAGAAATAATTGTTTGGGCTATCGGTGGAGGATGGCGGTGATTGTTGTAGAACTTGCATGTGGCTTAGGTATAATCGAATTGAGTCAACTATTTGGGTTGAATTAATCTGAGAACATTACTTGTATTGATTATGTGTTGTATATTGCAAGTATTGATTATGTTGCATTTGGTTTTGGAGGAGATAGGATGGACTCGGTTTAGGGAAGAAAGGGATGGACTTCTAAACCGAATTTGTTGGGGGTTTAGGGAAGGGGATGGACCTCTAAACCAGATTTGTTGGGAGGAGAAAGGGATGGACTCCACTAGCATCACATATGTGTGCTATTTGTTAATAGAAGTATTTCTATTTATTGTTGATATGATACATCACCACTAGGTGTATCAGTTGGGAAGTATGGAAGTGAATGTGGTTGTGATTGATACAATACCAGCATGTATAGTTGTTATGTTATAGAGAGGTTTAACTTTATTTGTTATCCCTGTTAAAGCATTGAGAGATGGGATTCCCGTTGAGTTTTTGGCTAGGTTTTGAGCCATAGATGGAAGGTAAGATGTGCCATAGACAATGTGTCATAGGCAATATAGATATTCGTGTCATAAAAATTGTAATTGGAATGTTGTGTGTTAACCATGTATCAGATGCTAATGCTTTAGTTAATTCTTATACTTGGTTTAGTATTTCTCTCTTGGCCGTGGCTCACCCTATATAGAACTTCATTTTTCAGGTGCAGATGGTTCACTACCTCCAAGGACTTAGCTTGTGAGGAATTGGAACTCGAAGATTTGTTTTTAGTTTATTTGCTTTTATATGTAAACACTCAAGCCTAGGGCTTTATTTGTTTCTGAGTTAGAACTCATGGATTTGTGTCCAAGTATTGGCTTGGCAAGATGTAAGCCCGTAGGGCATTTATTTTAATGTTTTATTTCTTAAGACTCTGATGAATGGAATTATATTTCTTGTTTTTATATATTGGTGCATGTTAATATTATTTATTATGGGTTAATTTTGAGGGCGTTACAACTTCTATTTTCAATTAATTTGGAAATAAAATAAAATTTTATTTAACAAAATTAATTCCACATAGAAAATTAAATTTTTGTAACATTTCAATAATTAAAATACTGAAACAAAATTTTAATTAACGAACACTTCGAAATAATTTCAGAAAACCAAAATTAATTTCTGAAAAAATTCCACAAATAAATATTCTGAATTGTTAATGACACCAGTATATTACTACTAATTGTCAAAGAAAATAGACAGTATATTACTACTATCTGTCAAACAATATATTACTACTATTTATTTTTCTAACCAAAATATTATTTTGTAAAATCATAGAAATGGCGTCTATCTTCCAGGATACAATGATCTTCACAAATTGTAGTAGCACTTCAAACAATTTGTACGGCAAATAGAAACCTTGTGTTCTATATTCTCTTTAATTTTTTCCTAAAAACTAATATGAAAAGTATTTATGCAAAGGAGCAAAACTGGACAGCAAAATGAAACTTTCAGATTATTTTTGGATGTCCAGACTGTTGGAACAATGCTGGTATTTATAGGCAAAATAATCACTTGAAACGAGTTCAATTGAACGACAGTGCATATTTTGAATGAACAGATGTAGTCCAAAATTCAACAGATCTGTCCGAACTGTGCAGTTTCTATCTGTGTAATTGTAGCAGTTATGAGCAGATTCTAGTAGTTAACCTGTTGGAAATTTCGGACTGAAGGATATAGAAATAGACATAAAATTAATTCAATTTTGGCACAAAATTTGAATTTGATTTTATTAAAAATTTAAATAAATTTTGTCCAAAAAATTAATATTAGAACCGACTCGACCCACAATCGTGCTCGGCACGGCCAGCCGATCGGACGGCGCGCGTGTGGTGGTTTGGGCTAAGGTTCACTTTGTCCATAACTCTTCCCTTCTACAAACTTAGAGTGCCTTGGGGCCCAACCTGTTAGTACACTAAGAGCTTATATACTCACAAAAGCTCTTTTAAAATTTCAATGTGGGACAACACATTTCAAGGAAATTCACATTTAATTCTTTAAATGTCCATTCCACGAACCTGAAAACGATATCAACTTTTCATTTACTTATAAATGATTTTGACGAACCGTCTTCACCGTGTGACTTGTTATGCGGTAAGGGACGCGTTACCTCTTTAGACCTATCTCAAAAGACGTGTGGGCCCCACTTAATTTTGGACTCAAAATTGGCCAAAAATAAGCCTATAAAAACCAAATTTTCCAACATATAGTTATACACCTCTAGTCAATAGACTAACATCAGAAATATGATCTTGCATATGCTTATTAAACCTCGAGTGACACTTGTAAATATATATATATATATACTATATTAATATCCATTTGTGTGATTCTATTAACTTAACAATTTATTTTAAAAAATATTTATACCAATTATCCATCATAAAAGTCCGTGAAAACATATATTCCTAATATTATTATCACGAAAAATGACTTAGACCCCTAGTGGAGGTGCTGGGGGTCATTGGTGATTGGTCAAAAAATATATATTTTTTTTTTCTTGAATTCCTGCCATTGACAGTGTGTCACCTATTACTGGGAGTCACTGGGGGTGCCCCCAGCTGGGAGTCGGTAGCACGGTTGTTATTACCACCACCCTTTCTATTTTTGCTAGCTGCGTGGATCATGGCAATTAGAAATAATTTGAAGTAATCAATGCTTATAACTTAATGATGGATTCACAAAATCCTGACACATACACATTTGATGATTTAAATGTGTCTCTTTAAGGATAATACAAGTTTGGTGATTGTTACGGTGGAAAATGTTATATAAATAAAAAAAAAAATTATAAATTTTTGTTATAAATTGATGTGATATGAAGTGATATAATTTTGAAATGAGAAATAAGAGCCAACTCGTTAATATTTTAGGGGACACATTATTTATAAGAAAAGTTTGTACGTATAAGAGCATCTCCAACGCTTCATTATTTTTTTCACCAAATTTGAGTCAAAAAATTACCTTTTCACCAAATCTGATACTGAGCGCTCCAACCCTTAATTTTCATCAAATTTTCATGGAAAAATTACCAGTAAATCCTATATGGTAGAAAGTTAAACCATTTAGTCCTGTGAATTTTCTTATGCATCATTTAGTCCCACTATCTACATCAGCAACATCAACAACATTATTAACATCATCAAAACATTATTAACATTAACAAAACATCATAAAAAAAAAATGTGAACATCATCAATTTCCAGATCAATTGGAAGAGTAGGGTTTTGATTTTCATGTATTTGAAATGCTTAACTGATTTGAGAGTGGACAAGTTGAAGTTTTCAGTCAAAAAAGAAAATTTAAAAAAAAATCAATAGAATCACCCAATATGTTGATGTAAGCTTTTAGAAGAAGGAATTCGAAACGCGTCAAGTTGTTGAAGAACAGTTACCCATTAGTAGTAATTCTTATTTTATTGGTATTGGAAAATATAAGACTTGGTATGGGAAAATATAAAATACAATGATTGTATACCTCCGACCTCCTCACCACGGACTCACCTCGTGCTTCTTCGACAATGAGTCTCATCATCTTCACCACCATTTCTAGAGAGTGCAACCCCCTCTGTGTTTCTTTGAGTTTTAGAGAGAAAAATCAAAGATCTGCAGAAAAAACCAAAAATGAAAAGTGGGTATTATTCGGATCTTCGAGAAAACAAAAGGGTTGCGGAGAAATTTTCAATGGGGGGTGTTGTTGTTACAGATGCAAACACAAAACAATATTAATTGAGGATTTGGGTCCGAGATAAACGCTCGATATCGAAGAGAGAGAGAGAGAGAGAGGCAGGCAATGGGATGCTGCTATTTCGACGCACACAATTTCAGCCTGGTGTTGTGATTCATTGGTCCAAGGTTTGAACTGCCGATTAAAGTTGTTTTTCTTTCACCCCGATATACTGTTCTGGTAAATTTTTTTGGGTATTCTCTGCACTGTTCAAACCCTAGCGACGGGTTGATGATTGAGAATTTTAGATCAGATCCCTTGGCATGATGTTTAATGTTTAATGTTGATGATGAAAAATGTTTAATGTTTGATGATGGTGTTTAATATTTAATGTTTAATGTTTGATGATGGTGTTTAATGTTTAATGTTTGATGATGTTTAATGTTTAATGTTTGATGATGATGAATAATGTTTAATGTTGAAGAATAATGTTTTATGTCTGATGTTTAATGTTTAATGTTGATGATGAATAATGTTTAATGTTTAATGTTTGATGATGTTTAATGTTTAATGTTGATGATGATGTTTAATGTTTGATGATGATGAATAATGTTTAATGTTGAAGTTGTTTTGATGATGATGATGTTGTTTTGATGATGATGTGTTTGATGTTTAATGGTCATTAACATTGTGATAGGACCTAACGGTTCATAAGAAAATTCATAGGACCAAATGGATTACAAGATACAAATCTGGGATTTATTGGTGCATCCCCCAATTTTCATTCGGGACAACCGGGTGGTCGACCGGCTAGCCCAAAAAAAATTTTTTTTTTTTTTGAGTTTTCTGAACTTTTTTTTTGAACTTTTTGAACTTTTTTCGGGTCAACCGGGTGGTCGACCGGCCGGTCAACCGGTTAGGCAAAAATTTTTTTTTTTTTTTTTTTTTTACGGTTTAAACTGATTTTCCTTGAACTCTTTGAACCTTTCACTGGTTGACCGGTTGGTCAATCGTGCCGCAACCTTGGTCAGCAGCTCCTCTTTTCAACGGCGAGAACGATTTTGGTGAAATCAGTATTCTGTCGTCGATTTGATGAAACTTTTGATGAATTGTCGATTTGATGAAGCATTTGATGAACCGTTGGAGGAGTGAACAGTGCATTTTTCATCAAAATTCAAATTTGATATCAACTCTGATACATCGTTGGAGATGGTCTAACACTATCCTATTGCATTAGAGTGGCTTGATATCTTTTTGACGAAAACGAGATATTTGTGCCTATAAGTCAAGTTTGGTAATTGTTGCACTAGAATGACTTGATATCTCTTTAAAAAAAAAGTGAGATATCAGTGCCACTCGTATCTCATTTTTTTTAAAAGATAATTTTATTAATAAAATATCTTTTATGATATTTTCACCAAAATTTCATTTGTAAAAAGTTGTAAAAATACAACTACTCTTGAGCAGTAAAATTGATGCAATTATTTAAAAAAAATATTTAAATAGTCTTTAAAACTATGGTTTGTGTTGGAAAATATATATTAAAATTATAAATATTTTGATATTTTTTAAAAAAGTTTAAAAAAAAAAATTAGGATTCTAAATACTTCTCACCTCTTTATTTTTTTACACATTTTTTTCGTAAAAAGTTAAAAAATATATTTAGCTTAGATCAGAAAGTGAGTTAATTTTTTGATTTTTTAGCTATTTTGACAAGTTACTTTTTTAGTTAAAAAGTCAAAAAGTCACTAAAAAAAATTAAAAAGTCAAAAATTTATAGCAAAAAGTTAAAGATTTTTTTTTCCTCTACTTTTTGCACATTTTTGCGTAAAAAATAAAAAAGTTATCCTAAACATACTAGTATTTTTATATCATAATTTAGTCAAAAAGTTAAAAAATTACTAAAAAAATCTGTTCCCAAATGAGACTTAAAAAACCTTGTTTGGGTTGAGCTTTTTATCTTTTTTAATTTTTGTGAGATATAAAATGAAATGATTATGATTTGAATGTAATATTTTATCTTATTGATTTTTTATTCTATTTTGTCTTTTTGTGATTATTTTAACCTGATAACCCCATGCTAAATGATGATTTATTTAGGCACCGTTTGGGAAGAAGAATATGGGGCTTTTTTTTGGCTATTTTAGTTACAAAAGACAAAATAGGTTATTTTAGTCACAAAAAATAAAACATCATATCCAACCCATAATCATTACACTCTTTTCTCATAAAAAAAGTCAAAAAAGTCAAAAAGCGAAAAAGCCTTTCCCAAACCAAATTTTTAGCCTAAGCTAAAATAGTCAAGAAAACCAAAAAGTCAAAAAGCCAACCCACTTTCCAAACCAACCCTTTGATTATCTCAAACACCCTATTAATATAATTTATAATAAAAATCACTTAAAAAAAAAATAAAACTAAAGAGTTTCTAAAGAGCCACTAGGGTCTTTGTTTGACAACTCAATATTTTAGGCCTCGTTTGGGAATCCTCATTTTTAGTTAAAAAGTCAAAAAATTACAAAATTAGCCAAAAAGTTAACAACTCATATCAAAAAATCAAAGATTCTCTTTTCTCTCTACTTTTTGCACATCTTTTCGTAAAAAGTTAAAAAGTCATTCCAAACATACTAGATTTTTTAGCTCATATTTTAACTAAAGAGCCAAAAAGTTACTAAATTAGTATGTTCTCAAACGGGATATAAAATTTAAAAAGTCACTAAAAAAATTAAAAGTCAATAACATATATCAAAAAATCAAACATTTTATTTTCTCTCTATTTTTTGTATATCTTTTCATAAAAATTAAAAATTATTTCAAATATATTAAATTTTTTATTTCATATTTAACCAAAAATTAAAAAATTACTAAAATAAATTATTCTCAAAGCGAGGCATAAAAATTTATTTGGTCAGTGAACTGACTTTTTAATTTTTATTCTAAGATTAAAAATTTCGTTTCAGTTGAATTTTTAATTTTTTAAAAATAATTATAATTTAAATATAATATTTCATCTCATTAATTTTTTAATATATTTTATTTTTTATTACTATTTTAACTCGAGACCTTATTTTAGTTCTCTGCCAAAAGAAGGCTAAAAGCAAGGCAAAATGCAAACAAAACGCCTGTCCAAGACCCAGGTGTGAAAGTGACAGCCGCAGCCAAATTGGCAAGTCATCATTTCATAAGACCCAGCCTTTTTTTTGAACTCTCTACTCTTTCTCGGAAACGTTTCTATGGCTTATTTTATTTTGAAAAGATAGTAAAAATTAATTTTTTTATTTTTAGTCAAAATTTTTGATTAAAAGTAAAGTGATTTCAGAATTAATAAAAATTTATATTTTTGATTTTGTAGATAATATTTTTTAAGTTGTCATGTCATGATGTGGAACTGTGAAATTACCAAAATGTCCTCACCCAATATAATATATTGCCATGCATGATAAAGGGTAGTATCGTAATTTCCCGCCTTGATTATAATCAGCCTCCCAAATCAGTTTTTGCCCAGAAACGCTGGCGTCTGGCGGCTGCGTTTTCAGCCAGACGCAGCGTTTATATCTGCTCCCAAAATACCACTATCTGTCTCATCTTTCTTTTCTCAGGAAAATCCCTCCGAGAAAATGTCTTGTGGGTCTCGTATGCTGCAAGAAAAGGAAAAGATGTCCGAAGTTGATGGTCATCCCCAGCAAGAAAAAAGCAGGAAGAGGTCCATAGACCAGTCATCTTCAGTCATCGATATCAAGATCAAGGGCCAGGTGCGTGTTCATTTCTTTTTCTCTTCTTCTCTATCTTGTTTCTTTCTTCAACTCTCTCTTACTCTTTCTTCTTCTTCTTCTTCTTCTTCTTCTTTTTATTATTTTAAATTATTAAAATCATTAACTTTTCCGTGTGAAATTATTTTTGAAAAGTTTATTTGATTTGTAAATTCTCCATAATTGTACTTGAATCGTGTCGGACATGTATTTATGTTGATTATTTTGGATGTTTAATCACAAAAAAAAAACGATTAAATCCATTTTTGGGTGTGATATAGCCAAATTTTCTTTTGTGCTCGTGCCATGGTGGTGTGTCGGAATATAAACTATTGAATAATTTTTGTTGGGTCTAGCGTTCGTTTGGGTAGAACTGTTTTACATGGCTTTTTTGGCATTATGACTATTTTAACTCGTTAAAGAATTTTGATATTTTTATTTATAATTTTATAAAAATATATATATATATATAATTATAATTTAGATGTTATATTTTGTCATATTATTTTTTTAATTTATATTGTTTTTCTAGTGAGCTAAATTATTCTCACCCGATTTCCAAAGGAGAATCATTTGGAAATTGGGTATCGTGAAATCAAGCAATAGATTAATTAAATCATAATTAGATACGAGTATTACGGTTATTAATTTTAGGGCTGTGCTACATCCTCTAATTTTTGGCCCCCTAATCCCCCTAAATTTCAAACCAAGGCAAAAAAAAAAAAAAAAAAAAAAAAAGCCCAAAACAATGTCGTTTTGGGCATTAGGGGATTAGGGAGTGCTTTTTTAGGGGGGCAAATCATTTTCCTTAATTTTAACCAAGACTATATAAACTTTAGAAAGAAAAATTGGTCTTGTATATATTGACAAACATGAGCCTTTTGAATTGATTTGAATCCTAATCAAATCTATATCCATAACCATTTATTTATGCAATACTCAAAGTGTTAGGGAAAATCTATAATTCCCATAAGTAAATCAATCAATGAGTATAAAAATTAATGCGGAAAAATTAAATCAAAGGTAATACAAGAATTTTATGTGGTTCCCTCAATGTGAGGTACGTCTACGGAATCGAAATCCGATTCCACTATCAACCAAATAATTTTTCAAACGATTACAAACGAGACACAAATGGTCTCACAAACCACAAATAATCACAAATAAATAAAGAGGAAAGACCTCACCAAATAGATAAACCAAAATCTTCAGAACCAGAGTTATAGAAGACCCAAAATAATAGACCCAAATTAACTCCACCAAACCATCCAACACCAATTCAAATTTTTCCACCGAATTGGTTTTTCAATGTTGTTGCAGCCATACAACACCTTTTCTTTGGGAAAAACAATATCTAAAATATGTATTGTGAATCTAGGGTTTTTTATCAAAACCTTAGTTGTTTCCAAGCTGAATTAGGTCTCCACAAAATTAGATATAATATATAAAGATATATTATAACTAATACTAAACCAAATTAAACTCTTTTAATAAACCAATTGGGTCCTACACTAGTTTGGTAAGGGTGGGATTGTGGTGTCCCATCCCCACCTCATTTCTTGTTGAGGTGGGGATGGGGTTGTTGGATACACGAGCAAAATCATTTGGTGTGAACGTTGTCATAGCTTGTTTTTTTCTTCTTTCAAAAATGGCCTTCAATTATCATATCTATTAATTGCTAAAGGGTTATCTCATTCATCAAACTGCTTAAAATTGTTAAATGGTTTTCTTCTAATCATACCTCAATCATCAAACCATTAAAAAAAAAAAAAAAAAATCAAGTGTAACGTTGCATACACACTGCGATGCATCTGCCGCTAGTAAAATACATACATACAAAAGGTATTTATAAATATAATCGGGTGCGGTTGCGGGTGCGGGTGGACAGTGGCGGATCTAGGAATTTAATATAGAAGGGACACTTTTTAACCCTCATAATGGGAGCGAAATAAATCAAACACTACAAATGGTATCAAACTATTTCTCATATAAGTTGAACCCAAGATCTCATACTACTAGGCTAAATGCCCTAGTTAAAATTCATATAAAAAAATTTAATAGAACGATGTGTCAATGACATTTGTGAAATTATAAGGATAATTAGTAAATGTTTTGATTGAAAATGAAAGAATCACAAAATCTCAGCTCATTATGTATATAATTTTTGTACAAGCATTATATTTGTATATTATTGCTCTCTTTTTAAAACATCATATAAGGGGTTCTTTTAGAAAAATAAAAACTATTAGGTACCATAAAATAATTTAGAAGAGACACTAATATAATTTTACAAGAGATATATTAGACCATCTCCAACGGTTAAGCAAAACCATCACCAAATTTGAATTTGGTGAAAAAAAATAACTTTTTTTGCTTCAACGTTTCATCAAATCGATATCAAAATGAGAAGCGCCAAAAATTTCACTAAAGCGAGGAGTCAGATTTCATCAAAACATGTATGCGTTCGTTGGAAGTGGGTCTCACCGACAACCGGCGGATGTCCCACTAGTTGCCCCACCAGTTGTTCCATAAGGCGTCCCCGTTGTCCCTTGCATGGTCTAACCCATTTCTTACACTGATACATATAAAGTGGGTTTCTAGTAAAATGGTAGCTCTGGTGCACAGCTTTGGAGAAACCTATTTCTCTCTCTACAAATAGAGACTACTTCCTCCTCTAGTTTAGAGGCAACAACCCATCCTATTAGCTTGCTAAGTTCAATTGAGAGTGGTGGTTTTGCTTTTAAAAGATTGGGCCAGAGAGAAAAGTGAAAAAGCTAGGGCTTTTTTTGGAGGAATGTGGGTGAAAAAAGATGTGGGGTTTGTGCCAAAATGAAGGTTTTGTGGGTTTTGATTACTGGGGTTTTAAGGAAAGAGAGTGAAAAATGGTGCTTTTAAAGAAGGATTAAACCGACCCATTTCTTACATTGATACATATAAAGTGAGTCTCTAGTAACGGTAGCTCTTGGAAACAATTTTTAGAGAAACCCATTTCATCATTTCATCTGCTGGGAAATAATGATGGTCACAGAGGGAGAGAGAGAGAGAGAGACGAGTAAAGCTGGGTATTTGCTAAAATGGACTAATGGAAGTGGTCACATGCATAGACATAGAGAGAGAGAGAGAGAGAGAGCTGAGGCCTGTGAGTGATACAGAATGGGAGTTTTCTAATGTGACTGACACAGGACTTGGAGGTGCAGATTTCATAGAAGTTGCCAATGTAAAGAGCGATCTGCAGCGTGATGGTGGCAGTGGCCCTGTAGAAAGAAGAGGGAAAAAAGAAATGGGAAACAAAATTGGAAACATAAATGGAGGGGAGGAAAAAAAAAATCAGTGGCGTAACGGGTCGACCGGCCAGTCATCCCACCAGACATCCCCAGGCATTTGATGCAAGCAACAGTGTTCACCGTTGGACCAACTCGTATCAAATTGAAGAAATAGCCTTTTTATTTTCCTTAGATTTGATAAAAAAAATAGTTCACCATTGGAGATGCTCTTAGAGATGCTTTCTGTATTCATGGGTCCCTTAGGCCTTCATTGGTTCTGCCCCTGCGGGTGGGAAAAACAGCCCGGGCAAAGCAAATGCCTTGCCCTCCTTGTTTTCTTATCAGGTCAGGAAAATCCACATGGGATGGGCAAGGGAACGGGGTCAGGGCCAAGCTGGGGCAAATTTTCATCAATAATCAAAAGTATTTTGGATAAAACCAGCAACCATATTTTGCAAGAGACTAACCTAGCTACCACACGGGGTCACAAATATTATAAAATATTCAAATTTGGCTAATTAAAATATCTGTCTAAATAAGTGACTCTCACGAGCATTGACCATGGTTCAAAGTCGCGGTATCATTGAGGTGCGAAGTTCAGAGTTAATTTAGTTGGGATGTCAAGTATCATAGGCCATAGGATAAATAGAAAGCGGGATAAAAATAGTCACACTACTTTCTGTCTGGTGATAAAAAAATTCATTTATTTAATAACACATTTAACTCCAGAAGACTTTTGTGCAAGGAGTCAAGTTAAAATATCGAAGTTTCCTCAACCACTTTAACATGTTTGCATTATAATGCTTAATTATTCTTGTCATCTTGTTCAAAATATGTGTTGTTTACTGCTATACCACAACAATGAATCATATACATACTTTATATGCAAAGAATTGTTTATAGATGTCGTGATTTCAGTCTTCCCCCCCCCCCCCCCCCCCCCCCAAAAAAAATAAATAAATAAATAAAAAAAAAATTCTATGATGACACATTTTCCTGTGAACTCAAGGAAATAAAATATATTTTTTCAATCCATGATCTTTCTCTTAGAAAAATGATTTGCAAGCTGAAATTCAATCCAATCAGACAGACATGTTTGGCTACCACACTGCTCAATTTAAGTTGAACAAGTCTGTCAAAGCTTAGATTCAGGCTTTTAAATCACTGCTCTACCGAATGTTTTTAGACTGCCTTTAGATTGGCTTCAGATTCACTCCTCAAATGTGCTGTAATACTCTATTTTCTCATCTCCTTTGCCCTTCCCTTTGGTATTTATGTTTTCATTTGTCCACATGATTGTAGGATGGCGTTGAGGTGTTTTTCAGGATCCAAACTAACACCATGCTGCTGAAGGTCTTACGGGCTTACTGCCAAAAGCGAAACTTGGCGTACAAGACTGTGGAGTTCCTCTATGAAGGCGATCGCGTTCCTGTAAAACGAACTCCCCATGATGTAAAACACATCTCTCTCTCTCTCTCTCTCTCTCTCTCGTGCGCGTGCGCGTGCACGCACATGCACACACATTCGCTCCTGCACGTGCATATCCCAAAACACAGACAAGTACAATGTACTGGTTTTACTATCCTATTGTTAGTGTTTCATGTGAATACCCTATTTGGCTTTAAAAATTAGTCACTCAATATTTAGTTCCCACTACTATAAGAGTGAAAATGGAATGGAACTGTGCAGTGCATCCGTGGAGAATAAACTAATTTGGACATTATTTAGTTATCCATCTGTTGATAATTCTGTTTTACACTAATATAATCTAAGTGCTTATATTCTTAAGCTGAACTACTGCTGCTGTTCTGTTCCTATATTGCGCATATTGTATATGATTTTCCTGTCCATTCTCTCAAAAGTTCATAATGGTGATGGGCAACCCTGTGTCAACCTATATATAACCCTCCCAACCTAAAACCAAGGGCAAGACTTGACTACTAAATCCTTACAGTCACCAGCTAAACTAATTGGCATCTTAGGGTTTCTTTACTTTATATGTCTACCACTTTGCCACATTAGAAACAACTTGTATACCACAAAACTAAACACACTTATGTAAATGTTGATATTTGGTTTTGTTGAATATCTGGATAGACATTGTTGGACTTTTCCTAACAGCTTAAGCTTTCAGGACAATTGGTGACTTCACAATTGGACTCTCCATTTGCATTTGGTTTTCATTTGCATTCTTTCTTCTCTTTATATGACTACAACATATGAGGGTAAAAGTGAAACTTTTGTTGCCAAAAACATTAGGAGACCATTTTTAGGACACTTTTCAATATTGCACAAGTGGACCCAGCTTGACCCTAGATTAGTTTACATATTGAACTTTAGTGTAAAATGGGCAAAAATGACCAAGGTAAACGTTGGCCACTTTTGAGACACAAATTGTTTTTATCATATTTCTGAAAAAGTCCTTGAAACCCGTGCTTATCAATTTTTGAACTTGATCTTCATTCATTATACATCTTACTAAAAATTACTACACTGAATTTTTGGCACAATAATCCATGCACACACTTGCTTGACATATTCACCCTCGGCAATTTGTGTAATGGTGCCACAAGGAATGAAGATCATAGCATGGAGTTTCATGGAACTATCAGATCAAGAGTGTATAAGGAGCTTAGAGCCATGAAAGTGAGAAGATTCGAGAAAAACTGCAAGATGGGGGGGGGGGGGGGGGGGGGCGGGTTCTTTCGTTTTGAATCTTATGAACTTTTTTATTGATTGTGGATTTGTTTTTTGTTGGGTGTGACCGTGGTTTTTACTTTTTCTCTTGTGCACAAGGAAGGTTTTCCACGTAAATGGTTGTCTGCCTGCCTACTATATCATTGCTATTTATGTCGTGGTTGCCATTGATTTGGCATAATTTGAAATTGGTACTTGTTGGTTATTCACTGAATGCTGAATATAACTCTTAGTAGTTAAAATTTCTTCTTAGAGTTTGGCCTATTCACAGTCTCTAGGCACAAACTACCTGTCTCCGCAATTTCATAAAATTTAGTCGACTTCAAGGTGACATGTTATTAATGGCAGTTCTTATCTCATTTTGACTGTGGAAAGAAAGAAAAAAGAAGAAGAAGAAAGTAGATAAAGTTTGTTTTATGTCATGCTTGTAGCCTTGTTTGGATTAACTCTTGATTTGATTGAGCAGCTTAACATGAGGGATGGTGATCAAATTGATGCCATGACGCACCAAGATGGAGGTGGGCTGTAAGGCAAATGACTGCGTCCCAGAAGGAATCTACATAGCAATTTAAAACAAAAATAAAACCCTTGCAGATATATACTTTATTGGATCAGTGTAATGCAAAGGCGAAAGAAAAAGCATGGAAAGATTGTAATGTTAGCTTCCATTTAAACTATTAACTTTTCTATTTGGTGGTGTTCCTTTCTGGTTGATATGAATATGATACAAACTCTGGATATTGTTCTTCACATGTCTTCTATTTACTTTTTTTTTTGTTTGGTTCATGTTAGAATTCATTTGATCATTGCATGGTAGAGAATCTATTTGTTTAAGTAAGAATTGGAAATTGGATCAGGAAAAAAAGAAGTAAGCACTAGAAAAGTGGTATTCTCTCTGTTAAATCATTTCTGCAATTTCATTGAATAACATTAGTCCAATTTTGTAAATATATGTTCTTGAATTTGTGCTTTTTATAAGCTATATCAAGAACAATTTGAAATGTTTTCAATTCCATGGCTTTCTTGTGGAAGGATGGGTGAAAATATTTTCATATTTTGCTCAAGCTTTATGTTTTCATTTCATTGATTTAATGGGATAACGATCATTGATTTTGGGAGCGAATATGGTTGTATATCTACAATATATCTACTCAATTGTGAAAATTGGTTATTTTTTCTCTGCAATAATTTTGTTGTAATTTTCATTATAACAACACAACTCAGAGAAAGATAATCCAACAATTTAAGTTTAAAAGTAAATCAAATTATTATTAAAACAATGCCTTTTTATTTTATTTTAATGAAAAAAAAAAAACAAACAAACAAACAAAGAACTTAGCATTGAACAAAGGAAAAGAGAACAAAAAATGTGAAAGTAAAAGAAAGATGAAAGACTTCCAAGTCTCTCACAAAATGATACCTTTCATTTCTTCATCTTTTGTTTGTTTATGGACAGACTTTCACTAAGAAATGGGTTAATCAAAATCAGGGGTAGTGTCTCTCTCATGTGTGTGTGTGTGTGTGTGTGTGTGTGTTTTTTTTTTTTCAAACACTTCTTTTGTAAAATAATGAAAAAAAAAATAATGAAAATAGAAGAGACACAGAAGGGATTGACAAACTCATGGGTTTCACATTTTATATCAGTTACACACAGGTAGGTGTTAGGGATTATAAAAAATAGCACCATATTTTCCAAAATAGAAAAAGAGAGATGATTTTTACAAATTATGACCTCCCAAATAATCAAGAAACAAAACATCCATAACTTAATTGACAACCCTTTTCTGTGAAAAAAAAAAAATATAAAATTAACAAACAAACGTGATGTTAATCAAAGTCTTAATAAATAGTTAGTAAGCATAGAAAAGATTATTTTCACTTTGATCTCTTAAATTATCACTAATTTTTTTGGTTTCATTTCAAAATTGTCAAATTTATCTACTTAGTGCGTACAGTTACTTATTTTATGAAACTTAATTTGATGGTTAAAAAGATTATTTCAAAAATTGAACAATTTAATTATATAACCAAGTATTTATCAAATTAGATGAGAGGTTGTAGTTTGTTCAAAATAATAAAAAACATATAATTTCTAAAATACTTTCATATGACATCAAATATATACATACTTCTAATATATTTGTAATAACATTCCAATGCACATTTTGGTCATTACCATTTTTCATTTTAACAGCAAAAAATAATTTGTAATATATATATATATATATATATGGAGAGAAAAGGGTAGAAAAGAAAAGAAAAAAAGAAAAAGAAAGACCCCAACAAGGTGATACCTTTCCTCCACCCAGCTCTCAAATTGCTGTTTCTTCATCAATAAAAGTACATCTATGCATTGCTGTTTGTAAATGGACTTCTTCATATCCTGCATTTGCTAGCAACAGGAGTGATCAAAATCAGAGCAGACTGTGTTGTTACTGATCTTCATCATGTCAGAGGTAGGTCTTCTTCATCAATTTAGAACAACATTAATTTATAAATCTGTGTTTTTTCTTCCACAATTCTTTCAGAGGTGCTTGGGTTACCTCATGTTTGCATTGTTAATCCCTCTTTTTGGATTTCCCTTGATTTTCTGATTCTATATCTGCCTGTTGTGCTTGTATTTGAATTGGATTTCCCACTTTTTGTTTTGGGAATGTTCTTTATTTGTTTTTGGTTTTCTGTTTTTGGTTTTGTGTGATCTAACTTTTCACTGTACAGTTTGATTTCTCTTTTAATCGTAATTTAAACTCAGAAATTACCCCTTCCAATCTTTCCACACATACAAAAATATTGTAAAATGGGCTTTCTTTGACTCACTTTGTATTTCTGTTATCTATGAAGTTGTGTTTTTCAAGACCTCATGATATAACCCTTGCCATAATTTTTTCATCTCTCTCTATATTTTGAGAAATATAATATTTATACTTACCCTTTATTTGACATTGATGTAGATGGAAGGAGGAAATGGGAGGATTTGAATATGGATTGCTTGGTGAATGTGTTTGGGAGAGTTGGAATTGAATCACTGCTATTGGATGTTCCCTTCATGTGCAAGTCATGGTACAAAGCCACGCTCAGTCCTCTGTGCTGGCGCCTACTTGATTTTTCTAAAATCTCACTTGATTCATGGTCTTATGATGAATCCATATCAAGATTGCTTGATAAATATCAATTATATGATAAATTGTCTGTCACTGCATTCATCAAGTTTGTAGTTAAGCGTAGTGCTAGATCTGCCACTTTTCTGTCGCTTCCGGATTGTTGCACAGAGGAAGCATTGCTTTATGTTGCAGATGAGTAAGTTCTACAAACTAACAAGTAACTACATTAAGTTGATTTTATTACATTAAAAAAATAAAAGAGCACCATTTTTGTTCTATGTTTGATTTACTGACAATCTGCCACTATGGCTCTTTTTGTCTATATCCCAAACTCGAAAGGTAAAAACTCAGCAAATGAAATTGCATGAATTGGCTGAAGGGACAGCTAAAATGGGAATAGGATCCTCTGCAGTGGTGGTTTAAGAGCCAAAAATAAGATCATTGAGTGGTTTAAGGGTGGTTTTACCTTGCAATTGTTTTTGGCTCTTAACCCATCATTGCAAGATTATTGCAAAGGTGGATTATTGCAGTGGATCCTAGTCCATTAAATGACTCTGATTTAAAATTACTTCCTAGTTTCATCGGAACATGAGGGATTACTTTGTATTAGTTTTTTTTGGTAACCTTTGCTCTGTTTTTTATTCACCAGGTGTCCTGACTTGAGGGCTTTGCTGCTGCCTCAGGATCTACCTGATGATCATATGTTACGGATACCAATACTTATCAGCAAGTGGAAAAATTTGGAGATTTTAAGGCTTGGAGGCACCTTTCAAATGCAAGAAGTCCTTGCCCAAATCAACATTCACTGCAAGAACTTTATTGGATTGGCTATTGCAAGAGCCAACGTTGAGCAAGATGAAGCATCAGCTATTGTCACCCTACTCCCAAACATAAAGCAATTGTTTCTAAGGCATGCTTACATGGAAAAGGAGAACCTAGTGATGATTTTGCAGGGCTGCAAAGAACTTGAGTATTTTGATGTTAGGCACTGCGTAGGTTTCGACGAGGGTGATGATGAGATATTAAAGCTTGCTTCTCACATCCGAACATTCAAGGATGAGGGTTCGATGTTGTATGATTATGATGATGACTACTGCCCTACGTATCGTGTAGACGGCATCCATGATGGAGACTTCTCTGACTAAAGTGTATTGTATAATGTGTTTGCTTGGGATTGTCAACCTAGACTCAGTTTTAGAAACTCTCCGTTGTGTTGTTTGTAATGGATTGTTATGTAATGGATGAAATATCAAGGCACTAGCTTGTGCCGCTCTTGAACTGCTTGATATTTACTTTTGGCTTTTGTTTTCAACTGCTTAATAGCTAGCAAATACTTTGCTGATTTGCTTGTCAAAGAACCTGAAATAAATTGGTACTCACATGTCTAATGCTGCAGCTGGGCTGGTTTGTGTAAAGCTTATATCAATTTTCTTAATGGATTCAAATTGTTTCCCACTTTGAAAACTCAACGAAAGAAGAATTCATCCATCTCTGGTGCACGCCCCTATGCATTCTTGACTTGGAGGTGCGATGTCAGGCATGACTTTTTTAAGTAGCTGCTACTAGGGATGATGAAATTAAAATTAATTTGGTTTAGAAATCTTGACAATTGAAATTTGTAGTATATCCCCAATTTTTTTCCACTTATTAGATGAACATTGTATATCTTTTTCATAGGTTGAGAGATTTTTTTTTTTTTTTTTTTTTGGGGGGGGGGACATAATTTCCATTACAATGGTTTTTAGTAGCCTTTATCAAAATTAGTTTAATTGGCACCAAATTCAAGCGCATGAATTAAACTCATATTCAAATCTTCTTGAATTCTGCTATTGTTGTCTGATAAAGAGGTAATTAATCATTTTACGAGGATTTACATGTAAGTCCTAATAAATGGACTTATTGTTCAATGATAATTAATGACATTTTTTTATCAAATATTATTAAAAAAAAGTCATTAATTGTTAATTTTCAACGACAGTTTGAAAATTTTGACACAAAAAATGTCATTAATTATAAGTTTTAGCGACAATTTAAAAAATTCGTCACAGAAAAATGTCATTAATTGTAAGTTTTAGCAACATTTTATAAAAAAAGTAACAAAAAAAGTCACCAATTATCAATTTTTAATGACATGCAAAAAATGTCAAAAAAAATTATTTTTAGCGATGATTTTACTATGACTTATTTTCAATCGGACTTGATGACAATTAAATCTAACTATTAGGACCTATTGATAGTTTAGTTTTATTTTCCACACTTTTCAACTTTCAGATAATACTATACATTTTCCATTTCCAATTCCACCTTCCATACACGTGTATCTTGTATGTATATATACAACACATTGTTTCAGTAGAGTAATCAAAATCAGAGACAAGAAGGCTCTGTCTCCCCTTTTGGAATTAATGCTGTAACAAGTTCTGTCTTTCCCTTCTGCATCAATTGAATGATTTCAGAGTTTAGAAAAACTTACTTCAAATGTTGTGTTGCTTTTATTTTTACTCAATATATGAATGTATCTATATCTGTTCGTGTGAATATTGGTATAATCTCAATATATGAATCTTTATCTTCTGCATGAATGCATGATTTTAGAGTTTAAACAAACTTTCATTTCCTCAACTCTTTGCTTTTTTTTTTTTTTTTTTTTGAATACCTAGCATTTTCTAGTAACGTGGAACAAATTTTCATTTGAAACCTTCACTGGCTACATGGAATCTTTAAAAAAAAATAGTTTCTTAAAAAAAATAAAAGGTGTACTTAAATAAGAACAACATAATTATAACTTTCATAAAGTTGCAAGAAGTTGTGTTCGGTGCAAGTGAAAGTTCTGGCATAAGAAACAACTCTCACTTGTTTTGATTTGTACATACATAAAAATACATTTGTTTTGAGTTATTTTCACAAAAAGCTATTTTCTATTCTTTGTATTTATCATTTATGCTTACCCTTCATCTTCAATTTGTGCAGATGGAAGGAGAAAAGGGGAAGGAATTGAATATGGATTGCTTGGTGAATGTGTTAGGCAGAGTGGGAATAGAATCATTGCTAATTGATGTTCTGTTTGTGTGCAAGTCATGGTACAAAGCCACAAAGAGTCCTCTTTGCTGGAGACAACTTGATTTTCTTGAAATCTCACTTGATGATTGCACTTCTTTATTTTTCTTAGCAAGATTAGTCGATGACTATCAAGTAAAGGGAAAATTCTCTTTCACATCAATTGTCAAGACTTTAGTCAAGCGTAGTGCTACATCTGCTATGTATGTATCGTTTCCCAACTCTGGCTTCTGTGATGAAGAAGTATTATATTACATTGCAAATTAGTGAGTTCTTCATGCCTAATGTTGAAGAAAAAGTTGAAAGAAAAAATGTCACTTGTTTTTTTTTTTCCAAACTCAAAACACATTTTATGGATTTCACAACCTCTTTTTTATTTTATTTTTTATTTAAAAAATAATTATTTTTAAAGTGCTTTATACCCAGTTCCAAAACAAATAATATACCATGGCACTAGTTAGCATTTGACCAAAAAAAAATGCATATTTTTATTTCCTACTTTACAAATTGGCTCAAGGTAGAATTAAAATTTGACTCTTTGCTGAGTTTTGTGTAAATAGAAGTGATGGAAAGTGCAAGTAAGAAAAAAAAATGTTACTGCAATTTTTTAGCATGCAAGTAGGGGAAAATACAAGAAGATTAAATTTTTTGTATAATCCACTTTTGCAAGTAAATTACCTTCAATTTCTTGTAAATTTTTTTTTTTTTTTTTTACAAATATATATTTTGGTAAAAGTAGTCAACTACTAAAAATTTCACATAAATTTCATCTTAAAAAAATTTGTATTAAAAAATAATTTTTTATTTTTTATTTTTATATAAATATTTTTAACTTCACATCATATTTTTCACTGTAATCAAACCAATCCTTTTGGTTTAATTTTCTCTGTTGTTTTATATTAAGGTGTTTCATTACTTTGTATTAGTGGTTGGTAACCCTTGCTATCTTTTTTGACTCACCAAGTGTCCTAACTATTGTATTAGAGCTGCCAGCTGATATAGATCATGATGTTGTGTCCAAGGTACCAAAACTCACGAGCAATTGGAAATGTTTGGAGTTTTTAAGGTTTGGAACCACCTTTAAAATGGAAGAAATTCTTTCCCAAATCAGCATTCACTGCAAGAACTTTGCTTGTTTCTCTGCTTCTCATGCTGATATTAAGAAAGATGAAGCCACATCTATTGTCACCTTAGTTCCAAACATAGTATTTGGGGTTAAGGTATTCAAACATTGATCGAGAGAGTCTATTGATGATTTTGAAGGGCCGCAAAAAACTTGTGTATTTTGATGTAAGGAACCGCAAAGGTTTGACCTTGGTGATGATGAGATTTTGAAGCTTGCTCATATCAAAACATTCGAGGATGAGGGGTTGCATTTGACAACATAACATCATCAATGCTATTGTGGCATTATTTTGAATGTGATTTCTATATATAATTTGTGTTTTTTTTCCCCTTTCTATATACATTGATGACAGTCATGCAACTCCTGGACTGAGGGTGTGTTTGTTTGATGGACTAATGTGGGTTTAATTTTACCACAATTAGTTGTTCCCAGCTTTCTTTTTAAGGATTTTGTTAGCAAGTATCTTAAGGGCACTAGTTAACAGACCCATGAACAATAGCAAGGCCGCCACGACGGTAACCAAATCAGTGCCAAGGCATACCCGCATGATCTGATAAAATTGGGCATGGTTGTTGGTAGTACAGTTTAGAGGGAGAGTGCAGAATTAAAACAAAAAAAGTTAAGGGAGAGAAACTGTTATATTTATAGAAAATACTATTCATACCAAAAATTCGTGCAAAAAGTGATTTGGCATTAACATGTGTGAGTAGAGTTGGCACAAGTATCACTATACTGAAGTGTAAGATTGTCAAAATACATGTAATTGCATGCCAGCATAAAGTTGATGCGTGGCATTAGCGGTAGCCTACTGAGAAAATGAAATATAGAAGTAGAAATTTTGAACTTTTGGTAATTAATTTAAAAAAAAACAAAAAGAAAAAAAGAAATTGGGATGCCATTTGAAGAACAGAATGTGAAGACTAAAACAGCAAATAAAGGATTCGGATAAAAAAAAATTCTTAAATGCTATTATGCCAAGATTCGCATTAACCAACAAAAGTTCAAATAAATATTAACATAAAGTAGTAATAATGAGACACAATAAACCAATGTATAACACATGACATTACAAATAAAAGAAAAATACTATAGACCCCAAATAAATTACTAAATTTTTTACCAAGCCTCTCACACGTGCACCTAGGTGAGAGGTTTGGTAAAAAATTTAGTAAGTCCTTAGCATAACTCCAAACAAAAAAAATAGTCATTATGAAAAACCTTTAGACATTACTTTGAAACTGAGAGCTAACAGGCGGATCTGGTCCCTGATTTTGATAAGTCTGTAGAAGTAAATTTGTATATATATATAATATGAACTGGGCTCTTCTTCCAGTTGAAAAGTCAGAAAGATATTTCGTTGGTTGAATGTTATTTCTCGTTAGAAACAAAAACTCAGGGACTTGGGCATCTCTATTAGAAAACGTTTCAAATTCTGAGAATCAATTTAACTCATGAGCTTGAATTTTGTGCATATAATAAAGTTCTCAACCCATTTTAGAGTTATTTTAGTGGAACAAAAGGGGTGTTAATCTTTGGAATTCAAAAAAAAAAAACATTCAATATAGTTTGTTTATCTCTCTTTCTCTCTCATACACAGACCCATCAACCAATCAACGATATATCTTCCAGACTTTTCAACTGGCAGAGGATATATATAGTTTCACACACATACACATATAATATATACACATGAGTAACCCAAAATCAGATGCTAGAAGAGTCGGTGTATCTTTCCTTTTACAAGTAATACTTTTGAAAGGTTCTCTCTTTACTTGCATTTTGCATTCTACATGATTTCCAAGCGTTCAAACTTTATTCTATTGCTTCTAATTGTGCTGATTAATTTTATAATCTGGCTGTGAGCATTTACAATCTGTTCTTAAAACAGTTGTATCTGTTTTTTTTCCCCCTCCTTTTTTCTCTTTATTTATTGGGAATGTATAACATATAGTAATTTATTTTATTTTTTTTGGTTTGTGGGTGTAGATGGAAGGAAGAAAATGGGAGGAATTGAATATGGATTGCTTGGTGAATGTGCTTGGGAGAGTTGGAATTGAATCACTGCTTTTAGACATTCCCTTTGTGTGCAAGTCATGGTCCAAAGCCACACTCAGTTCTCTTTGCTGGCGACGACTTAATTTTTTTCAAGTCTCAACTGCACGATTAATGTATAAATATGAAGTAACGTTTTGCGCCATCTCTATGATGAAGTTCGTTGTTGATCGTAGTGATAGATGTGCCACATATCTTTCACTTCCCAACCGTAGTCTTACAGATGAAGCACTAATTTATGTTGCAGATAGGTAAGTTTTATGAATTACATTAATGGTGATGATTAAATCTTAAGCAATCTTGTTTTATCATAAGGTGAAGGAATTAATTAATTTATAACTTTTTGTTAGGTGTCCTAATTTGAGGACTTTTGTGCTGCCTTATGCTCTACCGTATGAACATATGTTGAAGATCCCAAATCTTATTAACAAGTGGAAAAGTTTAGAGTACTTGACACTTTGTGCAAGCTGCTTTCAATTGCAAGAAATCATTTACCAAATCAGCATTCACTGCAACAACTTTGTTGGATTGGGTGTTCCAAATGCCTATATAGGGAAATCTGATGCTTCAGCTATTGCCACCTTGCTCCCCAACATAAAGGAATTGGATCTAAGATGTGCAAATATTGAAAAGGAGTCCCTAGTGATGATATTTAAGGGTTGTAAAGAACTTGAGTATGTTGATGTTAGTGATTGCGAAGGTTTTGATGAGGGTGACATTGATATATTAAAGCTCGCTTCTCATATCCGCACTTTCAAGCCTGAGGGTTCGATGTTGTTTGACTCTGATGATGATAAGGAGGGGGACAATGATGGCTTTGATCTTGATTTGATGTTCTATTGTGGTTATAGGTCTTGCTAAAATGTTCATTGTCTTTGCTTGAAATTCTCTACTAGTCCTGTTCTAAAGCTCTGTTATTTTGTTTTCGGCATTAGTTTGGAGGCTTTTGCTTTTATGATTACTGCTTTTTAACCTTTTGTTTTGTACTGACTTGCTTTGCTTTTATCCTTTTGCTTAGTTTAGAGGCTTTTTCTTTCAAGCAATTTTCTTTTGTTTTTGCACTTCGGATTCCAAGTTATGCGCGTGCATATCCCAAAACATAGACAAGTACAATGAACTGATTTTACTGTCCTATTGTTAGTGTTTCATGTGAATACCCTATTTGGCTTTAAAAAGTAGTCACTCAATATTTTTTGTCGCCAAAAATATGTTTTTGGCATCCGAAGATTAAAAATATTACATTTGGCGACTAAATTGTTTTAATAGCCAAAATTCAATATATGGCGACTAAAATATTTTTTTTGTCGCCAATTCTTTTATTTTTAGGGACTAAATTTTTTTTGGTCGTCAATAATCAATATTGTGACACTCGAATTTTCTTTTTTTAGTATTTCAATAAATAGAACTCAAAATAATAATAATAATAAATAAATAAATGAATAAATAAATAAATGCATAGTTTAGGAAATTGAAAATTAATCGATTAAATTGATTGTGAGACACCGCACGTTAAATATTTTAGTAAGTAGTAAGTAATGTTTTATAGTTGGGTGGTGAGATTTTTGGATGCAAACCTAACTTATCATTATACGTAATTTTTAGGAATATTGCGGATTACCAAAGAGGATAATAACCCTTTAAACTTATAATTCGATCCTCAAGACCTAGGTGACTCTTGGTACAGGATAAGAGATAAAGCCAAGGGGTAAGACTCTTGTATCAGGATAAGGGTCAAAGTGAAAGGGTAAATTAGAGAGGGATAGTGAAATGCTGCCACGTATGTGACTCTTGCTTGGGCCTCACACTTTGTGTGGGTATAAATAGTGAAGTGAAGTAGATTGATGAAGCACAAAAATGAAGTAAGTAAAGAGGAGCATAACAAGTAAGGCCTTGGAGCGCAGGAAAAATAGGGATAAATTTATATTAGAGATGAGTTTTATTATACCTTGAGCTACTATAATATGTTTTCTACATGTCTTGAGTTACCATAATATATTTTACGAATGTTTTGAGTTACCACAATTTATTTTATATAATTTATGTTTTATGCTTAGGTTAATGTTTCAATCACGTGGATTATTTTCTGAACTCTATTTGCATAAATTAAAGCCCATGGATATGTTTGTTTAAATTTTAGAAAGTATTTAACAATGATCTTGTAAACAATTATTTTCTGTAAGCACCACCACGGGAGTCCTTTGCCTTGGGAGACTTAAATAACCATTGGCCCTTCTTTGACCACTTTGTAGCTCCTGTTTGTCATGGATCCATTGACCCCTGTTCTGATTGTCATTCTAGTGACCTCTGTTCTGTTCTGTTCTGTACCGTGTGGTTATAGTTATTTATTTCAATTTCTGCCACTTAATTAATTTGTGTATTCAACTCAAATTATGTTAATGTTTTAGTTCAAATAATTATCCATAACTGTTTTGTGCCCCTATACTCATAGTGTAATATTTCTCACTCTGCTATTTGCTTATAGCTGTTACCCTTTCAGGTGACGAGGTTTAGCGGGATCAAGATGGAGAATGAATCGCTGTGTTTTTTTTTATTTTTATTTCTTTTTATTTCTTTTTTATTTCTTTTTTTTTTTTTCAGACTCTTGTAATATAATAAAGCTCAATTGACTATGTTTGTTTTATTTTATTAAACATTTGGTACCCAATTATTTTATTTTAATTTATTTAATTTAACCGCTTGCACTACAACTACAGAATTATTTGAATTATTTTATATTTATCTTGTTACGATGCCGAGCTTTTAGGTACCGGGTTTGGGTCGTGACAAATATACCCCGACTAAAAAACATTAGTAGCTAAATATTGTACTTTTAACGACTAAAAAAATTTTTGGTTGCCAATTCCACAACTTTTGGCAACTAAATTTTTTTAGTCGCCAATTTTGATCGCCAAAGGTGCATTTTGTTGTAGTGTTAGTTCCCACTACTATAAAATAACGCCTAATTAGTACACATTAATGTGTGTTTGGGTGAGAAAAGATTAGGTACACACCTAACATTTGGCATAGTACACAAAGTGGTTGCTCCGTAACTTAAACTCATAACCTCAAGGTTATTAGGCCAAGATTTTACCATTGAACTAATGGTCACCCCTATAAGAGTGAAAATGGAATGGCACTGTGCAGTGCATCCATGGAGAATAAACTAATTTGGACATTAGTTAGTTATCCATCTGTTATAATTCTGTTTACAACAAAATTTGCCTATTACCACGTTTTTTAGGCAACGTTTTTTTGAAAAACGTTGTGGAAGACCTAAAGTGAAATTAAGACACGCGTGTTCCACCTTATAACAGTGCTCCATCTCCTTTGTCTCCATTTCTCTTTCCGTCATATTGTTTTCTCTCTCCATTTCTCTCTATCATTTTCTCTCTCCGTCCTAGATCTAGGGTTTTCTTTGTCTCCTCATGCTCCTTGAGAGGTTCACTAGGGTTGATTCCGATCACTTGTTCAGATCTAATTCTAAATCCATCGATTCTTGCATCAATTTGATTGAAATTTCTTGATGGTTTTTTTGTTTTCCTTGATTTTGATTTTGATGATTTTGCAGAGGAAGATGGTTCGGTTAAGTTGCACAAATCGGCGGGGTTACGAGACCAAGGAGTGAAGAAGGATTAAGATCATCGGGATCGAGACGGGGACTGAGATCGATCGAGTCGGAGTAAGAGGAAACCAGCTGATGAAATGATAGGCTGTTCCAAGAAAGCTCGAGCGCGATGACGTTGGATGCATTCTACCTGTTGAAGCTCCTCTTTAGGTCTGGCCCTCCCGTCGCTACCATCCCTTTGGTCTTCTCTCTCTCTCTCTCTCTCTCTCTCTCTCTCTCTCTATTGCTCCATCAGATCTTCAATCTGGCCTCTCTTCAGTGGAATTTTTTTTTTTTTTAATCTTTTCACTAGCTATTTTTGGTTTGCTCTCTTTTCAATAGAATCACATTCACTTTGATCTTTTTGCTTTTATAACTTCCTACTATTATCATCTGAAGAACATCTCTGGTATCAGTGATTTACTAATATTTACGACTTTACTGTATTGATGTATACTCAAACCCAGGTTCCATTAGGCACACAAAGACATTGATGGTTGATCGAGATTTAAGTGTCAAATTTTGGTTATAGTTGAGAATTTCCTGTAATTTTTTTTTCATGTTGATGTATTTAGATTCAAAATCAGCTAAGAATCTATTTTTATAATTTTCATTTGATCTCTAATATTTACATAAAATTGACTCCAATTGCAAGCTTAAATATTAGATTTGTTAATAGTTTAAATCAAATTGGGATGTGTAATACTTCTTTGCAGTAATTATGAAGGATGCTTGTTTTTGTTTGAGAGGAATTCAGATCCATCTCATAATGCCAGTAGTATTTATGAAGTTGACAATTTTGTAGAATTATATAATTGAGAGAGAGAATGTTGGAAGGAGGTACACAGAAAAGCTTGAGGAAGGCACTTGGAGCTATTAAGGATTCCACCACTGTCAATTTGGCCAAAGTTAATAGTGATTACATGGTATTTTCTATTGGGATCCTCAGTATGGTTCTTGCAGTGATGGATGGTTTTTGACCTTCTTGAATGGGTTTTGGAATTGTAGGAGTTGGATATTGCAATTGTTAAGTCCACAAATCATGTTGAGCGCCCAGCGAAAGAAAAACACATAAGAGGTTGGTAATTTCTATCGAGATGGAGATGGTTTTTTTTTTTTTTTTTTTTTGATGGGCTTGCTCCTTTGTTCATATTTGTTCCGTTTTGTGCTTATCAATTTTTAATATGCCTTAAAATGGGTTGTGATGGACAATTTTTGTTTTCCCTTGCAGCTATTTTTGCTGCTATTTTAGCTACGAGGCCTCGAGCGGATATAGCTTATTGCATACATGCTTTGGCTACACAATTATCAAAGACACATAATAATTGCGTTATGTGTTCAAGAAAATCATATTTTTATAATGGAAACTTATCCTATGGAGCACATTTTTGTGCTAAAGTAACTGCAACTAATCAAAGTTACAATTTAAAGTGCTTTCAAGGTATAATCTAAGAAATATATAGTGATCATCAGATTTACAAGTGCATGCAATATTTCTTTATGTTTAAGTGAATAAGATTTAGCGAGTGAAGAGTAAGTTGAAGTAACACTTCTTCTATTTTATGCTTTTTAGTATTTTTTCCTCGCTCAAGTACTAAGTGCTAAGTATTTTAAGATGTGGGACAAATTGAATATATGAAATATAATATTATTTTTATTAAAATATCTTAACGGTTTTTTTGTTTGTTTGTTTGCAGTGGAGTATATGAGTTTGCCTGCGATTCAGTACTCTGTGTTGGATGCAGAGAGTATTGAGAGAGTTGACAATAGCACCTTCAGGTGTTACGTATACAATTTCAAGTTCTTTGCTTTTGAAGTGTGCCCTGTTTTGTTGGTTAGAGTGTAGGAGATCAACCCACATTACATGAGGTTGGCATGGGTTGGCAGCCATGAGGCTTGAGTTGGCAGCCATGAGGCTTGCCATGCGCCAGCAACAAAGGAAACTTTTGGCAGCTCAACCTTCACATGGGTGGGACAGCATGGAGTTGTGCCATGTGAAGCTTGCATCTGGAAAGCAGCTCAAAGGAAGGGTGTGGGTTGGCAACCAACTCACCATGAGGCCTTTCTCCATCTTCTGTTTTGGTGTATAAATAGAAGGTGGTGGTGAATGGCAAAACACAACAAGCAAAGAGAGACACACGGCTGAGAGAGACACAAGCAAGAGAGAGCTAGTGAGAGCTATATTCTGTTTGTGTATCAGAGAGTGTGAGAGAGTGAGTTATATAGAGAGACAGTGAGTTGAGAGTGGTGTAATCTCCTCCATTTGTTGATATATAACAATATCGCTCCCGTGGACGTAGGCCGGATTGCCGAACCACGTTAAAACTCTTGTGTTTGTGCTTGTGAGTGTCCCCTGGTGTGCCCAAGATCCACAACATAGAGTTGAAGAGGAACCAAATGGTTTTTATATCAAGCTCTTGTCCTGCAAGGTTAATGATTTTGCTCTGGTTTTTGTGTTCAAACTTCAATGTTATGTGTCCTTGTCTCCTAATGATTATTTTGTTTTTTTGTTTTGTTTTTGTTTTTGTGTTTTTTTCCCTTGTATTTTGTTTATGGTAGCTTGAAGGTTCACCAATTGTGGTTGCACAGAATGAGAAGATTGATGGTAAGAAGTTCATTCAAATTCTCTTTGTTTGCTGCAAAATGGTACAATTAGATTGTATAAGCAATGACTAGATTAGACAGTAATGTTTGATCTACTTTGATAAGATTTTGTTTGTGGTGGGGTTTAATCTGCTTCAATCTGACCTGTTGGGAACAACACCATAATTGCTAGAATCATTTTTTTTTTTTTAATGTTCAGGTCTGTTGATTACATGGTTTTGTTTGAAATATCCTCTTCAAAAATGGGGCAAAAAGGTTCTTATTGATCTGAAATAGTAAATTAAGCTTTAAATATTTGGACAATGCATGACCTCACTTCTTACAAGCTACTTTACAATTTGATGAATTTATTGCAGCAAGGATAACATGTACTCCTGCAACCAATGCTGGTCATATTTTGAGTTTTGTCACACTAGTTTTCTCGTTTTGTATAGTTGTTATTATTTATAAATTATTGAATAAGATTTATGCAAAGTTTAAAATCGATAATCGTGTGAATCATATTGAATCGCAATGAATCGTAAATTGAATCTTGCGATTCACTCAATTTTCGATTCAACACCGTGATTCGAATCATTTTTGTTTAAACTCGTTTCAAATCGTATGAATTGAATCATGAATCGTATGATTCTTATAACCATTCAGCCCATATTTCCAAAATAAATTTCAAACCAATGATGAAGTTTATTAACTTTAATAATTGAAATTATAAACTTTTCCAACACTTTGTAATTTTTTTTTTGGTCTTCCAACTGATTCATAATTTCCTCAAAATTTTAAGAATGCTGTGCAACATTTAAAGGCGTGCTTGCTAGTGTAACTGCTTCCTAGTGATGAAAAATGAATAGGTGCAAAAAGTATGTTCAAGGGAAGTTTAGTTGACATCAAGAATCATAAAATAGTACTGTTTTATTAATGTCATGTAACCTTTTTACTTATAACATTTCCAAATAATCTAGACTACCCAAAATTATGTACTCTGTTCAGAGGAAGTATGACATCGAGAATCATATTTTAGTGGAATGTTGCACTTTATTTTTAGCTTAAATTTTTTGGTTCTGAGTTGAATTATGAAATGCTTTTTTTTCAAGAGTGCTTTGACACTGATTTGGTGTGGGCATGCAGCTTCTATGGTGAATAGAGTATCATGCGATAGGAAACAGAGCGACTCCTCGGTGGCTGAACTCACTTCAGATACAGTTATTGAGGTAATTGCTAATTGGCTTCTCCTCTTGCTGTGACATTTCATTTTGGAAATTATTTTTATTTTTTGCAAAATTTCTATTGTTGTCATGTGAATTCCAGGTCAGCATTGAGATTCCTTTTGCATTTTGACCAATTCCTGTGCAAGCCATTGAATCAACCGGCACTCAAGTACTAGAACAAATATTGAGGATTATGCTTCCTTGCTTTATGGCACAGGTTTGTGATTTAGATATTTTCCCCCTTTAAATCAGATTGAAGATGAAACTTGGTTCTTAGGAAATTTTGTCTTTACCTCACAAATTTGAATTTCTTTAGTCAATTTTAGTTACTTGAGGTTAAATGAATGTTGCAATTTGTCTCATATTTATATGATAAGCTGATTATGTTGAATTATATTTATGCTCTATAAGCCCACTTGATTAAGTCATTTGCCACATAAAAACAGGATGGTTAGTCTTGTGAGCTTGACAGGTTTCATTTGACACCATTTCACAATAAACACAAATTGTATTTCATTTTCTGTGTTATAATAGACTTTTTCCACAGGTATTATTGGGTATCACACTTCCTGAATTAGATATGTTGGACACTTCTGAGGATGTTGAGTATAATAGGTGCCTTTGTTGAGGTTTCTTTGATGGTATGTATGGCTGATATCATCTTAAAATTTTTTGTATGGATCATTGGTGCACTTATATTATCATTTCAAACTGGGAGGTATAAAATGGAAACTATTTCAAGGTGACATTTCTATTGCTTTCTTCAACTTTTTTTCTTGGTAAAAAATTGGATTATGAATTTGATTTAGAAAGGTGAAAGGTTTAATATGGTCTTGGTTTTTGTATATGCAGGAAGGTTTGTCACCCTTGAACTTTTATATTGAGGATGAATTCCATCATGCCACTCGTGGTGGAGCTAGAGGTGTCAAATCCATTACCAATTATGTCTCGGTGTATACGTTATTTTGTCATTTGAATGTAAAACAGTTGATTAATTTCTTTGACATCTGAAAATTTACTTGAATTTTTTTTCCTCATAAGCTTGTCTTAACAAATAAACCGGCATACACTATGTGATAGAACACAAGTAATGCTTATGTTGGAGCTAGCAATTTCATATTATCATAATGTTGAATGAACAAAAAAAAAAAAATGCCACAAGATTATGGCATTCTATTTTTTAGGCAATTTCTCTGCCCATTGACATACATTTTCAGAGGTTAAGTTGGGATAGTTTAGTTTGTAGCTCCCATTAATTTGGCTGATTCTTGTTTGTGCAATTGATGATTTTGGATCAAATGCAATGTTTGTAGGGTAAGTAGGGATCAGATAATTAACGGAATGTGAGTTTTACGAATCTGGGTGTTATAATGAGGGAAAAATGAAGCATTGGTTCTTTTTATCTGCTTGTTTACATACTATCACTTTTAGAGTAAATTATGTTAATTTCTGATATAAATATATGAAAATCTTGTTGGCGTGTGTAGTTCAAGAGTGAGGTTGTGGCCTCTGAGGTTGATTTCTGATATAAATATATATTTTTTCAATTATATATTTATTGGGTGTATTGAAGTGTAATGCTTTGTTGTATCATTGCAGAGCCAACATGATGAGTTGGAGGCAAAGTTTTTTGAGGAGAGAGCATCCTTTGAAGCTAAATAGCAAAGCACACTCCATATTATTTTATTTTGTTTTATTAAAATGAGAGTATTAGCAATTTATATTTATATTTTTTTGTATTAACATAATGTGATTTAAGGTTTTTGTTTTTGGTTATGGAAAATTGGAATACTGACTCACATTATGGTATATGTTTTGAAAATGGTGATGGATTATAGGTTGGTTGTAATTTATTTTTATTTTTATTTATATTTATATTTATTTATTTTTGAGGAAAAAGGTTTGCTTTGAACAGAAGTTAAAATATCATAATTTTGATTTGTTTTGGGAAAAAAAGTAAAGGTGGCGTTTTTATAAAACGTCACAAAATGACGTCATAATTACGTCATGGTTAACTCCTCTGACGGAAATAGTTAACGGATGTAAACAATTGGTGACGCTTTAAAAAACGTCGTCTAAAGTCTATAGTGGCGTTTTCAAAACGCCATAAAGATATGACGGCGGCCGTATCAATGACGAATTTTTGAAACGTCGTCTTATCTTTTTGCGGCGTTTTTCTGACCTTTTGAGGCGTTTTAAAAACGCTGCTAATTCTCGATTTTCTTGTAGTTTTACACTAATATAATCCAAGTTCTTATATTCTTAAGCTGAACTACTGCTGCTGTTCTGTTCCTATATTGCTCATATTGTATATGATTTTTCCTGTCCGTTCTCTCAAAAGTTCACAATGGTGATGGGCAGCCCTGTGTCAACCTATATATAACCCTCCCAACCTAAAACCAAGGGCAAGACTTGACTACTAAATCCTTACAGTCACCAGCTAAACTAATTGGCATTTTAGGGTTTCTTCACTTTCTATGTTTACTACTTTGCCACATTAGAAACAACTACTTGTGTACCACAAAACTAAATACACTCATGTAAATGTTGATATTTGGTTTTGTTGAATACCTTGATAGACATTGTTGGACTTATTTCCTAACAACTTAAGCTTTCGGAAAAATTGGTGACTTTACATAGTATAAAAACTCAGGTTGGGGGTGGTTGTAGGTTCAAGGCTCTCCATTTGCATTCTTTCTTCTCTTATGACTAAAACATATGAGGGTAAAAGTGACACTTTTGTTGCAAAAAACATTAGGAGACCATTTTTAGGACACTTTTCAATATTGCACAAGTTGACCTAGCTTGACCCTAGATTAGTTTACATGTTGAACTTTAGTGTAAAATGGGCAAAAATGACCAAGGTAAATGGTGGTCACTTTTCAGACACAAATTGTTTTTAACATATTTCTGAAAAAGTCGTCGAAACCCATGATTATCAATTTTTGAACTTGATCTTCATTCATTATACATCTTATTAAAAATTACTACACTGAATTTTTGGCACAATAATCCATGCATACACTTGCTTGACATGTTCAACCTCGGCAATTTGTGTAATGGTGCCACAAGGAATGAAGATCGGAGCGAGGAGTTCCATGGAGCTATCAGATCAAGGGTTTATAAGGAGTTTAGAGCCATGAAAATAAGGAGATTGGAGAAAAACTGCAAGATAAGGGGGGTTCTTTGGTTTTGAATCTTATAAACTGTTTTATTGATTGTGGATTTGTTTTTTTGTCGGGTGTGACCGTGGTTCTTACATTTTCTCTTGTGCACAAGGAAGGTTTTCCACGTAAATGGTTGTCTGCCTACTATATCATTGTTATTTATGTCATGGTTGCCATTGATTTTTGATGCTTTAATTCATATTGGCATAATAATTGATTTGGCATAATTTGAAATTGGTACTTGTTGGTTATTCACTGAATGTTGAATATATACAACTCTTAGTAGTTAAAATTTCTTCTAAGAGCTTGGCCTATTCATAGTCTCTAGGCACAAACTACCTATCTCCGCAATTTCATAAAATTTAGTCGGCTTCAAGGTGACATGTTATTAATGGCGGTTCTTATCTCATTTTGACTGCGGAAAGAAAGAAGAATGAAAAAAACAAAAAAAAGTAGATAAAGTTTGTTTTATGTCAGGCTTGTAGCCTTGTGTAGATTAACTCTTGATTTGATTGAGTAGCTTAACATGAGGGATGGCGATCAAATTGATGCCATGACGCACCAAGATGGAGGTGGGCTGTAAGGGAAATGACTGCGTCCCAGAAGGAATCTACTTAGCAATTTAAAACTAAAAAAAAAAAAAAAAAACCTTGCAGACATATACTTTCTTGGATCTGTGTAATGCAAAGGTGAAAGAAAAAGCAAGGAAAGATTTACTTTTTTATTTGGTGGTGTTCTTTGTGGTTGATATGAATATGATACCAACTCTGGATATTGTTCCTCAAATGTCTTCTATTTACTTTTTTCTGTTTGGTTCATGTTAGAATTCATTTGATTATTGCATGGTAGAGAATTTATCTGTTTAAGTAAGCATTAGAAATTGGATCAGAAAAAAAGAAAAAAGAAAAAAAAAGTAAGTACTAGAAAAGTGGTATTCTCTCTGTTAAATCATTTCTGCAATTTCATTGAATAACATGATTCCAATTTTGTAAATATATGTTCTTGAATTTGTGTTTTTTATAAGTTATATCAAGAACAATTTGAAATGTTTTCAATTCCATGGCTTTCTTGTGGAAGCATGGGTGAAAATATTTGGGGTACTAACCAATTAGTCCTGTTAACTAGACTTATTTACCTACAGGTCCTAACTAATAAATTTAACACTATAAAAATAAGAGAGTGATAAATTTATCACTAAAAATTTATTCATAAAACAAAGAGACTGATAAATTTATCACTATAAAATTATTCATAAAAAAAAAGACTGATAAATTTATCTTTATCACTTAATAAATTATATCAAATAAGACTTAATGGGTAATAAGTCTCCAAAGTAAGATCTATTGGGTAATAAGTCTCCAAAGTAGGACCTATTGGTAGTTTACCCAAAATATTTTCATATTTTGCTCAAGCTTTATGTTAGAATTTTAACTTTTGTTAATCATGCCACCTAATGGAGAGGGAGATTTTATAGGTGATTTTGGGAGCAAATATGGTTGCTTATCTACAATAGATCTACTCAATTGTGAAATTTGGTTATTTTTTCTCTGCAATAATTTTGTTGTAATTTTCATTATAACAACACAAGTTAGAGAAAGATAATCCGACAATTTAATTTTAAAAGTAAATCAAATTATTATTAAAACAATGCCTTTTTATTTTATTTTAATTAAAAAAAAAACAAAGAACTTAGCATTGAAGAAAGGAAAAGTGAACAAAAAATGTGAAAGTAAAAGAAAGATGAAAGACTTCCAACTCTCTCACAAAATGACACCTTTCATTTCTTCATCTTTTGTTTGTTTATGGACTGACTTTTGCTAGGAAATGGGGTAATCAAAATCAGGGGTAGTGTCTCTGTCGTGTGTGTGTGTGTTTTTTTTTAAAACACTTATTTTGTAAAATAACGAAAATAGAAAAGTCACAGAAGGGATTGACAAACTCATGGGTTTCACATTTTATATCAGTTACACATAGGTAGGTGTTAGGCATTATAAAAAAATTAAAAAATAGCACCATATTTTCCAAAATAGAAAAGGATGGATGATTTTTACAAGTCATGACCTCCCAAATAATCAAGAAACAAAACATCCACAACTTAATTGACAACCCTTTTCTATGAAAAAATAAAATAAAATTAACAAACAAACGTGATGTTAATCAAAGTCTTAATAAATAGTTAGTGAGCAGAGAAAAAGATTATTTTTCACTTTTATCTCTTAAGTTATCACTAATTTTTTTTGGCTTCATATCAAAATTGTCAAATTTATCTACTAGTGCTTACAATTATTTATTTTAGTTCATGTAGCCCAATTGAAAAAAGATTGTACGAAACTTAATTTGATGTTTAAAAAGATTATTTCAAAAATTGAACAACTTAAGATGGCTGCTATTAGCACCTATCTTAATTCTTTGGACCTCCTATTTTTTTCAACCCCCATCCTAAACCCTAAATTTCAATAAGATTTTTTTTAACATCCTACTTAATATCAAATTTATTCATATCCATAATATTATCACACCCAAGTGCACACCCATCTAATTTTGCACACCTTCTCCATCATGGTTGAAGACATTCCCTCTCCTTCTCTCTCTTGTTGAAGAACAACGACGACGATCCCTATCATATTGAAGAAAGATGATGACGATGGTACCTCTCTTTGATTTATTCGAAATCAGTGAACGAAAGTGTCCATTTTATCAAAACCATTGCATCATTGTTGTAAAACTGAGCCAAAATCACACCACCGATCAACCACTCGGTCATCTGGTCGGTCAACTAGCCAAAGGTTGGTTCAGCACCGTGTTGTCAAATATAAACAATTTTGTCAGCATTGTGTTGCCAAATATAAACAATTTTTTCAGCACTATGTTGCCAAATATAAACAAATTTTTCAACAGTGTATAACTTAACCCTCAATTCATTCTTTTCCATTTCAATTCAATATAACAAACATCCATTCTAATTCAGCCACTAATTTCTGGTTCAAGGTTTTAGATTGTGATGAAAAGGAATATGTTTAGGGTTTAGGATGGTGATGAAGACGAATACTTTAGGTTTAGGTGGGTGAGGAATACATTTAGGTGGGGAGGTGGGTGAACAATATTGCAGAGTTGTTTTTATTGGTGGGTGAGTCTTCTATTAAAGATTGTCCTTTAATTTAATTTTACTTTATGGTATAATTGTAATAAAAAAAGAAAAAGAAAAGAGGAAATTGGGAGGTTCAAAAAAATTAGATAGGTGCTAATAGCAATCCTCCAATTTGATTATATAACCAAATATTTATCAAATTAGATGTGAGGTTGTAGTTTGTTCAAAATAATAAGAAACAATTTCTAAAATACTTTCATATGACATCAAATATATATATATATACTTTAATATATTTGTAATAACATTCCAATGCAGATTTTGGTCATTACCATTTTTCATTTTAACAGCAAAAAATAATTTGTAATATATATATATATATATATATGGAGGTAAAGGGTAGAAAAGAAAAGAAGAAAGCAAAAGAAAGAGGAAGACCGAGTCATTACTTTCTTTGGTCCCCCAACAAAGTGATACCTTTCCTCCACCCAGCTCTCAAATTGCTGTTTCTTCATTATTAAAGGTCTATCTATGCATTGCTGTTTATGAATGGACTTCTTCATACCCTGCATTTGCTGGCAACCGGAGTGATCAAAATCAGAGCAGACTGTGTTGTTACTCATCTTTACCATGTCAGAGGCAGGTCTTCTTCATCAATTTGGAACAGCATTAATTTATGAATCTGTGTTTTTTCTTCCACACTTCTTTCAGGGGTGCTTGGGTTACCTCATGATCGCAGTGTTAATCCCTCTTTTTGGATTTCCCTTGATTTTCTGACTCCATATCTGCCTGTTATGCTTGTATTTGAATTGGGTTTTTTGTTGTGTAGTAGTTTATACAAGCCAATTAGATATTACCCACTTTTTGTTTTGGGAATGTTCTTTATGCGTTTTTGGTTTTTGGTTTTTGTATGATCTAACATTTCACTGTACATTTTGATTTCTCTTTTAATCCTAATTTAGACTCAGAAATTACCCCTTCCAATCTTTCCACACATACAAAAATATTGTAAAATGGGCTTTCTTGAACTCACTTTGTAGTTCTGTTGTTATCTATAAAGTTGTGTTTTTCAAGACTTCATGATATAACCCTTGCCATAATTTTTTCATCTCTCTCTATATTCAGAGAAATATAATATTTATACTTACCCTTTATTTGACATTGGTGTAGATGGAAGGAGGGAAATGGGAGGATTTGAGTATGGATTGCTTGGTGAATGTGTTTGGGAGAGTTGGAATTGAATCACTGCTACTGGATGTTCCCTTCATGTGCAAGTCATGGTACAAAGCCACGCTCAGTCCTCTCTGCTGGGGCCGACTTGATTTTTCTAAAATCTCACTTGATTCATGGTCTTATGATGAATCCATATCAAGATTGCTTGATAAATATCAATTACATGATAAATTGTCTGTCACTGCATTCATCAAGTTTGTAGTTAAGCGTAGTGCTAGATCTGCCACTTTTCTGTCACTTCCAGACTGTTGCACAGAGGAAGCATTGCTTTATGTTGCAGATGAGTAAGTTCTACAAACTAACTTCATTAAGTTGTTCTATGTTTTCATTTACTAACAATCTGCCACTGGCATTTTTATATATATCCAAAACTCGAAAGGTAAAAACTCAGCAAATGAAATTGCATAAATAGGCTGAAGGGACAGCTAAAATGGGAGTAGGATACTCTGCAATGGTGGTTTATGAGCCGGAAATACGATCATTGAGCGGTCTAAGAGTGGTTTAACCTTGCAAGTTGCAATGATTTTGTTTTTGGCTCTTAACCCACCATTGCAAGTTTATTGCAAAGGTGGATTATTTGCAGTGGATCCTAAACTGTTAAATGACTCTGATTTAAAATTACTTTCTAGTTTGATCGGAAGATGAGGGATGACTTTGTATGAGTTTTTCTTGGTAACCTTTGGTCTGTTTTTTCTTCACCAGGTGTCCTGACTTGCGGGTTTTGCTGCTGCCTCGTTATCTACCCCGTGATCATATGTTACAGATACCAAACCTTATGAGCAAGTGGAAAAATTTGGAGCTTTTAAGGCTTGGAGGCACCTTTCACTTGCAAGAAATCCTTGCGCAAATCAACATTCACTGCAAGAACTTTATTGGATTGGGTATTTCAAGAGCCTATATTAAGCAAGATGAAGCCTCAGCTATCGTCACCCTACTCCCAAACATAAAGCAATTGTTTCTAAGGCATGCATCCATGGAAAAGAAGAACCTAGTGATGATTTTGCAGGGCTGCAAAGAGCTTAAATATTTTGATGTTAGGGACTGCATAGGTTTCGACGAGGGTGATGATGAGATATTAAAGCTTGCTTCTCATATCCAAACATTCGAGCATAAGGGTTCGATGTTGTATGATTATTATGATGACTACTGCCCTTCGTATCGTGAAGACGGCTTCCATGATGGAAACGTCTCTGACTAAAGTGTATTGTATAATGTGTTTGCTTGGGATTGTCAACCTAGACTCAGTTCTAGAAACTCTCCGTTGTGTTGTCTGTAATGGATTGTTATGTAATGGATGAAATATCAAGGCACTGGCTTGTGCCGCTCTTGAACTCCTTGATATTTACTTTTGGCTTTTGTTTTCAACTGCTTCTTTTAACAGCTAACAAATACTTGGCTGATTTGCTTGTCAAACAACCTGAAATAAATTGGTACTCACTTGTCTAACGCTTTTATCAATTTTCTTAATGGATTCAAATTGTTTCCCACTATGAAAACTCAATGAAGGAAGAATTCATTCATCTCTGGCGGACGCCCCTATGCCTTCTTGACTTGGAGGTGCGAAGTCAGGCATGACTTTCTTAAGTAGCTGCTAGGGATGATGAAATTACAATTAATTTGGTTTAGAAATTTTGACAATTGAAATTTGTAGTATATTTCCACTTATTTTTCTTAGGTTGAGAGTTTTTTTTTTTTTTGGGGGACATAATTTCCATTATAATGGTTTTTAGTAGCCTTTATCAAAATTAGTTTAATTGGTACCAAATTCAAGCGCATGAATTAAACTCATTCAAATCTTCTTGAATTCTGGTATTGTTGACTGATAAAGAGGTAATTAATTATCTTCCGAGAGACTTATTCCAATAAATAGATTTATTGTTCAATAAGTTCTATGATAATTAATGATATTTTTTATCAAACGCTATTAAAAAAACGTCACTAATTGTTAATTTTCAACAACAATTTGAAAATTTTGACACAAAAAACATCACTAATTATAAACTTTAGTGACAATTTAAAAAAATCATCACCAAAAAATCACTAATTTTCAATTTTCAACGACATTTTAAAAAATTCGTCACAAAAAAAGTCATTAATTGTAAGTTTTAGTAAAAATTTATAAAACCGTGACAAAAAAAGTTACTAATTATCAATTTTTAGCGACCTATGCAAAAAATGTCATTAAAATTTATTTTAACGACGATTTAACTATAACTTATTTTCAATCGGACTTGATGAGAATTAAATCCAATTATTAGGACCCATTAGTAGTTTATCCTTATTTTTCGGACTTTTCAACTTTCAGATAACTCTTCATTTTCCATTTCCAATTCCACCCTCCATACACGTGTATCTTGTATGTATATATACACACATTTGTTTTAGTAGAGTAATCAAAATCAGAGACAAGAAGGCTCTGTCTCTCCTTTTGGAATTAATGCTGTAACAAACACTCTCTTTCCTTTCTGCATCAATTGTATGATTTCAGAGTTTAAAAAAACTGGCTTCAAATGTTGTATTGCTTTTATTTTTACTCAATATATGAATGTATCCATATCTGTTCGTATGAATATTGGTATAATCTCAATATATGAATCTTTATCTTCTACATGAATGCATGATTTCAGAGTTTAAACAAACTTTTATTTTCTTAGCAGTTTTCAGTTTTTTATTTTATTTATTTATTTATTTATTTTTAATACCTAGCATTTTCTAGTAACATGGAACAAATTTTCATTTGAAACCTTCACTGGCTACATGGAGTTCTTTAAAAAAAAATATTTTCTTAAAAAAAAAGGTGTACTTAAATAAGAACAACGTAATTATAACTTTCATAAAGTTGCAAGAAGTTGTGTTTGGTGCAAGTGAAAGTTGTGGCATGAGAAACAACTCTCACTTGTTTTGATTTGTACATCCATAAAAATACATTTGTTTTGAGTTATTTTCACTAGATGCAATTTTCTTTTCTTTTTATTTATCATTTATGCTTACCCTTCATCTTCAATTTGTGCAGATGGAAGGAGAAAAATGGAAGGAATTGAATATGGATTGCTTGGTGAATTTGTTAGGCAGAGTGGGAATAGAATCACTGCTAATTGATGTTCCGTTTGTGTGCAAGTCATGCTACAAAGCCACGAGGAGTCCTCTTTGCTGGAGAAAACTTGATTTTCTTGAAATCTCACTTGATGATTGCACTTCTTTATTTTTCTTAGCAAGATTAATCGATGACTATCAAGTGAATGGAAAATTCTCTTTCACAGCAATCGTCAAGACTTTAGTTAAGCGTAGTGACTACATCCACTGTATATGTATCGTTTCCTGGCTCTGGCTTCTGTGATGAAGTACTGTTTTACATTGCAGATCAATGAGTTCTTCATGCCCAATGTCGAAGAAAAAGTTCAAAGAAAAAATGACATTTTTTTTTTCAAACTCAAAAACACATTTTATGGATTTCACAAGTTCTTTGTTTTTTTTTTTTTAAAAATAATTATTATTTTTAACGTACTTTTTACCCAATTCCAAAACAAATAAGTATACCATGGCACTAGTTAGCATTTGACAAAAAAATGCATATTTTTATTTCCTACTTTACAAATTGGCTTAAGGTAGAATTAAAATTTGACTCTTTGCTGAGTCTTGTGAAAATAGAAGTGATGGAAAGTGCAAGTAAGAAAAAAAATGTTACTACATTTTTTTAGCAGGAAAGTAGGGGAAAATACAAGATTAAATTTTTTTTTGTACAATCCACTTTTGCAAGTAACTTACTTTCAATTTCTTGTAAAGTTTTTTTTTTTTTTTTTTTTACAAATATATATTTTGGTAAAAGTAGTCAACTACTAAAAATTTCACATAAATTTCATCTTAAAACATTTTTGTATTAAAAAATAAAGTTTCTTTTTTTATTTTATAAATATTTTTAACTTCACAACATATTTTTCACTAATCAAACCAACCCTTTTGGTTTAATTTTCTCTGTTGTTTTATATTAAGGTGTTTGATTACTTTGTATTAGTGGTTGGTAACCCTTGCTATCTTTTTTGACTCACGTGGTGTCTTAACTTAATTGTATTAGAGCTGCCAGCTGATATAGATCATGATGTTGTGTCCAGGGTCCCAAAACTCATGGGCAATTGGAAATATTTGGAGTTTTTAAGGTTTGGAACCACCTTTAAAATGGAAGAAATTCTTGCCCAAATCAGCATTCACTGCAAGAACTTTGCTGGTTTCTCTGCTTTTCATGCTGATATTAAGAAAGATGAAGCCACATCTATTGTCACCTCAGTTCCAAACATAGAGTACTTGGAGTTAAGGTATTCAAACATTGATCGAGAGAGTCTATTGATGATTTTGAAGGGCTGCAAAAAACTTGTATATTTTGATGTAAGGAACTGCAAAGGTTTAGACCTCGGTGATGAGGAGATTTTGAAGCTTGCTTCTCATATCAAAACATTCGAGGATGAGGGGTTGCATTTGACAACATAACATCATCAATGTTATTGTGGCATTATTTTGAATGTGATTTCCATATATAATTTGTGTTTTTTTCCCCCTTTCTATATACATTGATGACAGTCATACAACTCCTGGACTGAGGGTGTGTTTGTTTGATGGACTAATGTGGGTGTGGTTGTTTGATGCACTAATGTGGGTATAATTTTACCACAATTAGTTGTTCCCAATTTTCTTTTGAAGGATTTTGTTAATAAGTGTCTTAAGGGCACTAGTTAACAAACCCCATGAACAATGAATGTGATTTCTATACATAATTTGTGTTTTTTTCCCCCTTTCTATATACATTGATGACAGTCATACAACTCCTGGACTAAGGGTGTGTTTGTTTGATGGACTAATGTGGGTGTGGTTGTTTGATGCACTAATGTGGGTTTAATTTTACCACAATTAGTTGTTCCCAATTTTCTTTTTAAGGATTTTGTTAATAATTGTCTTAAGGGCACTAGTTAACAAACCCCATGAACAATAGCAAGGCCACCACGACGGTAACCAAATCAGTGCCAAGGCACACCCGGCGTGATCTGATAAAATTGGGCATGGTTGTTGGTAGTACAGTTTAGAGGGAGAATGCAGAATTAAAACAAAAAAATTAGAGGGAGAGAAACTGTTATATTTATAGAAAATACTCTTCAAACAAAATATTCATACAAAAAGTGATTTGGCATTAACATGTGTGAGTAGAGTTGGCACAAGTATAACTATATACTAAAGTGTAAGATTGTCAAAATACATATGACTTGCATGCCAGCATAAAGTTGCTGCGTGGCATTAGCGGTAGCCTACTGAGAAAATGAAAAATTCTACCAAACATCTACAACAAAAATGTATAATTTTCAATAAAAAAATCCTAATAGGGAATATTTATAATTTTTAAAACTACAGAGTAATTCGTATTTAAAACAAAACTCAAAAAGTGTATTTGTACTTTATCATAACAAAATATTACCTCTTTTACCCGTGGACCTTAAAATCATTTCTCAAAATTTATAAAATTAAATCTAGAAACTCAAACACATGCACAACAACCATATAGAACAAATTTTTAAAAAACATTTAAGAAAAAATTTAACACAAAAATATCCAAAAAATTATTAGAACAATAAAGTCTAAAATACCAATCGTAAGTAAATAAAACATCTTCAATTAACAATCACTACAACAAAAACACATTTTAGTGACACCATACTAGTGGCATGTTCTTAAAAAATATCACTAAAATAATATTTGGTGGCATTTTTTAGAAAAATGTCATAGAGCCACAAACATACAAGGCTCTAGTGGCATTTCAATTAAAACAAGTGTCACTTCACTACAACAAAAATGTCACTACAACAAATTTACACTTTAATGACACTACACTAGTGGCATGTTTTTAGAAAATGTCACAAAAATAAAAATTGGCATTAAATGTTTTAGAAAAATGCCACAGAACCACAAACATATAAGGCTCTAGTGGCATTTCAATAAAGAAATGTCACATCAATTTTATGACATTTTATAAAATAATGACACAAAAAATTATGTTTGTGACATTTACCAACAGATGCCACTGAACTGTAGTCGCAATGGCATTTTTTAAAAAATGTCAAAACACTAAGTAGGTGCAAATTACTTTTTATGGCACTTAGGTGAAAAGTGTCATAAACAAATATTTTATAGCATTTTGAGAAATGCTACTAAGCCAAAAACTTTCCATGCTTATAATAGCATTTTTGAAAAAATAAAAAAAGCCAATATATTTTCTAAATTTTTAAAACAAAGTAAATGATTAAAAATAAATAAATTAAACTCAATATACACTATAGGAAAAAGCACATTCGGCGACTAAATTTCCTAACCAAAAAAAATTTGGTCGCTGAAAGTATAGCTTTCAGCGACCAAAACAGTATTAGTTGCCAAAAGTAAAGCTTTTTGGCGACTAAACAATTTTAGTAGCCAAAAGTCTACAATTGGTGACTAAAACTAAGTTTGGTCGCTGATTGTATGGGTTTTAGTGACTAAAAAAATTTTAGTAGCCCAAAGTAAAGTTTTTTGGCAACTAAAAAAATTTAGTAGCCAAAAGTCAACAATTGGCGACTAAAAATAAGTTTGGTCGCTGATTATATGGGTTTTATCGACTAAAAAAATTTTAGTAGCCAAAAGTAAAGCTTTTTGGTGCCAAAAAAAATTTTAGTAGCCAAAAGTCTACAATTGGCGACTAAAAAATAAGTTTAGTCGCCAAAAGTGGTCATTTTTAGCGCGGGAGAACTAAAATCCTAAGGCGGGAATTAAATTTTTTGGCAACCAAAATTTTGGTAGCTGAAAGTGCATCTTCGACGACCAAATCCGATTTTGGTCGGCAAAAGTTAAGTTTTCTAGCAACTAAAAAACAATTAGTTGCCAAAAGTAGTCTTTTTTTATTTTGCTAGTAAATAGTTTATTTTAAATAAATTATGTTCAATAAAATAATTATGTTTGTACATATACTTTTATATTAATATGGATGTATGTAATATATAAATAATATATGTTGCATATATAATCATGTGGTGCTATAGAGGTGTAGTGGGAAGAGTGTGGTGTGTAAGGTTTATGGTGCGGGAGGTTGGCGGTTCGAGTCTCCGCAAGAGTGGATCAAATTGTTCTACAACGAATTATCATCACGAATGGCACTTGATAGCGTCACGAATAGTGCCTACCATGACATTAAAGTGTCACTGAAAGGTTTTAGTTTTGATGGTATAATGACACTTATAAATGTCACTAACTCTTTTTTGAATGGCGCTTGATAGTGCCACAAATAATATCTACCATGACATCAAAATGCCATTGAAAGTTTTTAGCCATGATGGTGCAGTGGCACTTGCAAGTATCTACCGTAGCACTAGTATCTACCGTGGCACGAATACAAATGGCACTTGTTTAAAATGCCACAAGACTAAAAAATGTCATTAAACCAATAATTTTGTGGCACTTTCAAATGTCACTAAACTAAGAAAATGTTGTAGTGAATCTCTTAAGCATAGCACACACCTGCTTCTCCACCAACGCCATATATTACTAATTAAAACCAAAACAGCATAAATTACTAATAATTAACTGTTAAAAACCAAAAATAACGAAATCAAAAAACCCTTCACATTCTAATGTTAGGTTCATATTGGGTAACATATATCATCCATTACATAAGAACAAAAGAGAGTTTTTTAACACCGGAAAAGCAAACTAAGAAATGAAATCCCCCTTAGTCAGAGAAGTTTCAATTATCGTCAATGTAATTATAATGCACATTATACATATAATAATCATCTTTGTCGTTGTTGTCGCAACCATCAGGCATATGCGAATCCTTATGCTTGAATGTGCGGATACGTGAAGCAAGCTTTAATATCTCACTGTCACCCTCATTGAAACCTATGGGGACATATTTTGTGAATGACAACACGTGGCCAAGGTGACACCAAAGTGTTAGCCAAGGTGCCACGTGTCTTGGTCATGGCGCCAAGGTGATCTCGGCTAGGCCGAGGTTATCTGCTAAGATACCGGAATCCGAGATAAATGGATAAGGGATAAGAGTCTTAGAATTGGTAAGAACCTTAGTATAGATAAAGATAAAGCTCTTAAGGAGTTTATCTTTTTCTGGCTGGGAGTTCAAGATGAGCATTGAACAAAAGTCCATTGAAGCTAGACTTTTACAGGGATCATGTTAGTGCTGGTTATAAAAGTAAGGCACCCTTGTGGGTCTAAGGTATGTTTTTAGGCTCTGTCTAGTGAGTTAAGCACTATTGGCTATCTTTGAGAGATAATTACTGACTTGATCGTCGGAGTGCCCTCGGGTGGACGAACCACTGCCAGATTCTTATCTTTCTGTAACAGGTTGTTCGGGCTTAATCTATTCTGCCGGTGCTTTCTTGCTGAGTTTTCCTGTTTGGTTGTGTGGTCAAAAATCAACACCCACAATTTGCTGCCGTTTGTGGGAAACGTAGGAAGAATAGATAGCTAATGACGGGCAGAAAGAAAAGATTAGGGGAGACATCCCTAGTGGGAGTGGTAAAAATATCGAACCTAACGTAGAAGAGGACATCTATAATGAAGAACCTTGGAGTAAGAATCCCGGAGAAAAAGACATCGGCCAGGAGGGAGACGTACCGAAGAAAGCATGTTAGGGCGGGTATTACAACGAAAGCGATCTCCAGGTATGGAAAGATAGATGCCTGAAGAGAGACAACGAGATGAAGGGGATGACAAACAAATTGGCAAACTTGTAATCGGTTGTCAATTTCATAATGCAGAACAACGTCGTGCAGCCACCGTTTCCATTGGAGGACACGCCGATTCCAACGGCCAAGAACAATGCTCAGAAAGAGGAGTAGAAAGCAATCCCCGCAGTCCCTCAGCATGATAGGGCAAGGGAGCATTCGCATCGGCCTTCACGGGAGGTCGGACGAGGAGAATCGATGAGAGGAGAGTCTTAGAAGACACATCATGCCAAAGAAACCTACACCAAAGAACATCGGCATGTTCAAAGAAAGGAGCTTTGTTTTGACACGACGAATAGAGAGAGGTCCAAGAGGACTCATAACAACACCAGGAGTAGCGTACCAAAAAGGCTGAAATCCGTTGACAGCCGAGCTCTGTCAACGGACTAAGTAGGATTTGAGGAACTACCTTCAGAGGAAGCGATAAGATGTCGAGGTCACGTCTCCAGTCAAGCCGAGAAAATCGTTCTCAGTAGAATTGGACAAGTTTGAGGCCTCGAAAAGGTTCCACATGTTGAGATTTCAGATATACGACTGTAAGTCTAATCCTAATTTTTATGTCGACTTGTATTTGAACTCGATGGCACTCTATATCGGGAACGAGTCGTTGTTTTGCAAGGTGTTCCCCTCATCCTTTGGGGAAATTGCATCACACTGGTTTTATAAGCTGTCGAAAAGAACTGTGAAAAGTTGGAAAGGCCTGGTCGAGATGTTTGTGGCGAGGTTTGTTACAAACAAACTGCAGCCGTTGAGGGTAGACTCCCTGATGGCTTTGAGAATTAGTGAGGATGAAAGCCTTAGGGCTTATGCTAAAAGGTACTATGAGATGTTTAACCAAATACCAGGGTGCAACCAAGATGTGGCAATCGTATCTTTTAAGAACGGCCTGAACGATGACTATATGCTTCGAAAGTCACTGGCAAAGACATTGCAAAAAAGTATGGAGGAACTTATGGTCAGGATCGAGAAATATGCGAGAGCAGAGAAAGACACGCTAGGAACAAAGGCGTCAAAACAAGAAAAGAGGAAGGCTCGTCGAAACGAGGCCGAGGTAATACAAACTTTAACAGACATGAAACGGGACTAAGGGCTGCACAAGTAGTCACCATAGTGTTTCGGATCCCGGTTTACAAAGTCCTAGAAAGAATCAGGAACCAGCCTTACTATAAAGCACCAGAGAAGTTTCCTGGCAAATTTATAGGAAGAAGCCTTGGGAAACACTGTACCTACCACAATGAGGATGGACATCTGACTCAGGGGTGCAGAGCCCTAAAGACACATCTGGAAGATCTGGTAAGACAAGGTCACTTAAGGGACCTAGTAGATGAGGCTAGGATAAGAAAAGAGCAAGCAAGGTTGGCCTAGGCACCAGCAACACCACCTTCACCAGCACCACAACCGCAAGCAGATGGACCTCGAGTGATCAATGTGATTCACTCAAAGGTCAATGAGAATGAGGTATGTGGGAAGACTTAGAGGGTGAAACACTTACATCATATGTATTAAGTCCAGCAAAAGAGGCCTAGGGCAGACGAGTATCAGAGGCCAATGGTGTCATTTACTGAAGCCAACCTAGACATGGTGCAGCATCCATACAACGATGCTCTGGTAATATATCTCAAGATTGTAGAGTGCTAGGTAAGGTGCATTTTGGTTGATCAAGGCAGCTCTTGTGACATCATGTACGTCAGATATTACAAGGAGCTCAACTTTCACCAAGATAATCTAAAGGTGGAAGCAATAAGTTTGGAGGTACAGGCAGGCACTAAGAAGGTAAGCACGGAGTTCACAGTAATTGACACCCTCTCTCCTTACAATGCTATCTTAGAAAGGCCATGGTTGCACGCAATGAGGGCTGTTCCCTCAATACTGCACCAGCTGTTGCGGTTCCCAACAGAGCATGGAATTGAGGAGGTTAGGGGGGATCAAGTGCAAGCAAAGAATTGCTCCATGGCAGCAATGAAATCCACCTGCAACGTACGAGAGGCAGAAGCAGTAGAGATCGAGGACAAGGACATAGAGGTCCTAGATAACATCGTCAAAGAGCTTGCTGGCAAAAACGAGGAAGCCTTGAAGAAAATTCTAATCCAGCAAGGGAATGAAGAGTGCTTCTTCCTCCTCGACTTAGGTTTGGCCGAGAAAGAGGAAAGGGAGTTAGAAGCATTCTTGTGAGCAAACATAGAGGTGTTAGCCTGGACGCCATACGAGATGTCTGGCATTGACCCCGAGGTCACATGCCACAGACTGGACGTAGAGAAGTCAGCAAAACCCGCCATTTAGCGAGTGAGGAGGCCGACGTTGGTTCATGTGGAGGCAGTAGAGGAGGAAGTGGATAAATTATTAGAGGCCAGAGCCATTCGAGAGGTAAACTACCCTACCTAGCTGTCCAACACTGTGGTTGTGAAAAGAAAGAATGAGAAATTGAGGGTCTGCATGGACTTTACTAGCCTGAATAAGGCTTGTCCCAAAGACAGTTTCCCACTCCCCAAGATCGATCAATTAGTGGATACCACTTCAGGACATGGAATGATGAGCTTCCTGGACGCTTATAGGGGATACCATCAGATAACAATGTACCTCCCTAATGAAGAGAAGACTACATTTATCACCCCAAAAGGGCTGTATTGCTACAGAGTGATGTCTTTTGGGTTAAAAATGCAGGAGCAACATACCAGAGGTTAGTGACCAAGATGTTCAGACATTAGATTGGCAAAACAGTGAAAGTATACATCGACAACATCATCGTAAAGACCAAGGAACCTGAGGATCATTTGGCCGACTTGAAGGCAATCTTTGACATCCTAAAAACATATCGGTTCCTACTCAATGCTTCAAAATGTGCATTTGGAGTTAGGTTTGGTAAGTTCTTAGGGTACTTGGTTACCAGAAGGGGCATTAAGGCAAGTCCAGACCAAATCAAGGCCATCTTGGATTTGAAAAGCCTAGAGTCAGCAAAACAAGTGCAGATGTTGACAGGAGGGGCCGCAGCCCTAAACAAATTCATAAGCAGAAGTTCGGATGAGTGTAAACCATTTTTCAGCTTATTAAAAAAGGGCATAGACTTCTTGTGAACAGAGGAATGTGAAGTCGCCTTGGCCGACTTGAAAAAATACCTGACCATAACTCCAGTTCTCTCGAATCCAGTACCTGGATAGGAACTATTCTTGTACTTGGTGGTTCAGAGCATACAGTGAGTGTAGTGATAATTAGAGAAGAGAAGGGAGAACAAAAGGCAGTATACTATGTGAGTAAAACCCTAGCAGGCGCAGAGACCAGGTATTTACCCTTGGAGAAATTAACATTGGCCTTAATGTTGGCCTCCAAGAAGTTGAACCATTATTTTCAAGCCCACAAAATTGTGGTATTGACTAAGCACCCTTTGAAGTCCCTACTACAGCAAGGAGATCTAACAGACAGGGTGGCCAGGTGGGCAGTGGTATTGAGCTAATAACAAAAAGAGTTCAGACCTAGAACAGCAATCAAAGGCCTGGTTCTGGCCGATTTCGTGGCTGAGTTCACACCTGGTGCCATCCCACATCGGGCTCTAGTGAGTCGCGGCTTTGGATGTCCAGGAGAATAAGAAAAGACCTAGCTGGGAATGAAAAACCTCACAGCAGAGCAGAAGAAAGAAAAGAGACTCAAGCCCTGTGACATTTACATCGGCGACTCCTTTTGCCTGTTTGTTGACGGGAGTTCAAATCGTTAAGGAGTGGGGGCAAGAGTAGTGCTAGTATCGCCAGATAGGCGGATGCTAGAACAATTTATTCGACTAGGGTTTAAAGCCTCAAACAATGAAGCAGAATATGAAGCACTGATCACGGGATTGAAGTTGGTAGCAGTAATGGAAGCCGACGAGGTGGTAGTCTTTTGTGACTCCAAACTTATTGTGAATCAAGCAACATGCGAGTATGCAGCTCGAGATGAAAGAATGATAGTCTATGTCAAAGTGGTTGTTAAACTACTAGCCTTGTTTCAAGACTGCCGATTACAGCAGGTTAGCCGAGATAACAACAGTCATGTCGATGCCTTTGCTAACTTGGCTAGTGCAATGAAATCAGAGAAGGCAAGGACAATAATGGTTGATTATTTGTTAGGCCCAAGTGCGAAACCACTGATCACAGAGTACGAAGCAATGTGTGTGGAAATGAGACCGAGTTGGATGGATGCAATAGTAATATTCCTTAGAGATGGAAAGTTGCCAGATGATCGCAAGGAAACACACAAGACCAGACTGAAGTCGACTAGGTTTAGTCTGACAGCAGAAGGAGATCTCTACAGGAGGTCTTTTACCGGTCCCCTTTTGAGATGTGTGCATCCTTCACAAATTGAAGACTTCTTGTATGAAATACATGAAGGAGTATGTGGAAGCCACGCTGGGGGCAGATCACTTGCTCATAGGGCCATAACTTAGGGGTACTGGTGGCCCTACATACAAAAGGATGTTGAAGCCTATGTTAGAAAATATGAGAAGTGTCAGAGATTTGTGCATTTGATACATCAGCCAACAGCAGATTTGAATCCAGTATCCAACCCTTGGTCATTTGCCCAATGGGGCATGGATCTTGTTGGACAACTACCCCAAGCAACGGAACAAAGGAAGTTCTTGTTGGTAGCAACTGACTTTTTCACAAAGTGGGTAAAAGCTGAATCCCTCGCGAAGATTCGGGACATTAATGTGAAGAACTTCATATAAAAGAACTTCATCACCAAGTTTGGGATCCCAAGGGCAATAATAGAGGACAATAGTACATAATTTGACCATAAGCTAATCAAAAGCTTCTGTGCAAAGTACAAAATCAAGAACTATTACTCCACTCTAAGTTTCCCTCAAAGTAATAGTCAGGCAGAAGCATCCAATAAGACTATCTTGGATGGGATCAAGAAGATACTGGAGGCAGCAAAGGAAAGATGGGTAGAAGAGTTTCCCAATGTACTCTGGGCATATCGAACTACCCCGAGAAAATCAACTGGGGAATCCCCATTTGCCATGGCTTATGGCACATAAGCAGTTATCCTACTGGAAGTCAGCATCCCAAGGATCAGAACCCAAGGAGTAGAGAATGGAACTAACGAGGCATTCTTAGTCCGAGATCTGGACCTACTTGAGGAGAAAAGGGAGTGAGTATTAATTTGACTGGGGGCATACTAGCAACAACTTGCTAGGACTTATAATAAAAAGGTCAACCCAAGAGAGTTCAAAGTTGGGGACCTAGTACTAAGGAAAGTGGTCGGCAACAAGAAAGATCCTAGAGAGGGAAAGCTCGGCCCAAATTGGGAAGGGCCTTATAGAATCATTTCGGTCACTGGGAATGGAGCATATCGGTTTGCAGACAGTGAAGGCAAAGAGTTGCTAAAACCTTGGAACACTTGCAACTTAAAGTTTTTCTATCATTAGACTTTTTTGTTTTTCAAAATTTATGTCATAATTTTTTTAGCCGAGGTAGTAATAAAAATTTTTAACCTGATTTTTTAAGAATGTGAAATTTGTGTGATAGGACTGACCAGTCCTTTGGTGATGTTTCTGATTAAAACATGACGAATAATTTAGACTTGTTATTTGACAGAGTTGAATTATACTTGCATATAATAGAGTTGAACTAAATTGGCAATGTTTTTGATTGAAACATGACGAATAACTTAGACTTGTTATATGACAGAGTTGAATTATACTTGCGTATAATAAAGTTAAACTAAGTTGGCGATATTTTTGATTGAAACCTAATGAATAACTTAGACTTATTATATGGCAGAGTTGAATTATACTTTCATATAATAGAGTTGAACTAAGTTAAATTAAAATTAGAATTGCTATGTCGGCAGAATTAAACTTGGAATGGAACTAAGTGCATTAACCGAGAAACCAAGGTTTAGGACCTCGGCTAGTCCTTGTTTGAATCTGACTTTGGCAAAAGATTATACGTGCTTAATGTGAACATAAGTGATACTTAGGTTCACATTAGGGGGCAGAAAGCTGGAGAATGATGAATGAGCTTAAAGCTTTGAAGTGCTTTGGACTTGTCGAAATTTAACACTTGTTGAAATTTCAGAAAAATTTACAAGTTGAAGTTAGCCGAGGTTATGTTAGAAGAAGTGTCAGACATACGTACTCGCCGATATGACCAAAGTTGCCAAACTTGGAAAGGATAGAAGACAGTAAGTGATGGTGAAATGGCAAGTTTAAAGAAACAACACTTGTAAAATTATTTCAAAATATTTTAAGTGTTAAGCCAAGGCTGAGATAAACAATCAAAAGTATATCTGAGGTACTTTACTCTGAGAAGATTATAGAGTTAAAGGTCTACTTTGAAGGCATACAAAATTATTCTAAGTATGAAAGTGGTAAACATACATAAGAGAAAAGAAGGCATTCAAACACTTAGAAGAAAGGAAGAAACTTGCTTTCAGAAAAAAAGATTACTTGTTCAAATTACAAAAGCGGCACTTTGGCCAAATATGAGTCTAAACATTGTTTAGAGAAAACAAAATACAACTGAAAGAAGAGACAGTACAAAGATAAAGATAAAACATCCTAAGTGCTAGGACTGATTTGTGATTTCTCAACCTTAAATGGCGATGTTGCATTCTGTTCAGTTGCTATCTCGACGTCTATCTCCAGCAAAGTCTGATCTAAACTCTTCTCGGCGCACTGGATCTCGGCCTCAGGGGTAGTTGGATTGGGAGAGACGCCCTTGGAAACCAAGTCATTCTCCTCATCTTGAGTTAAGTCTGTTTGCTCGTTGAGAGTAGGAGACTTGGGATCAGTGGCAGCCTGTTCCTCCCTATCATTAGCTTCACCATCGTCGCCATCATCATCAGCTTCATCGCCAGAGTCCTTGGGCTCTGGTGGGAAAGGCACTTGAAGCTGACTGATGTCTCGAAGATCAGAGTCCATCGGCACAGCTAACTTGTTGAGGGCCGCTCTCCAACCGAGGTAATAACCTCGGTTGCAAGCCAAGTTGACTTGTTGTCTATATTGATCACGGACAGCGGCCTGCCCATTTTCAAACGCCTTTTCATCAGCAGCCTTTATCTCGGCCTCCTTAGAGGCAAGGGCTTCCTGAAGCTTGGCCTCTACGTCTGCTGCCTTGGTGCTGGCTGCTTCAAGGTCGACTCTTGTGGCCTCGGCTTTATCACTGGCGGTTTTGGCTTTTTCCTCGGCCAAGCTCTGAGCAACTTTGGCATCCTTAGCTTGGTCTATTAAAGCTCGATTGCTGGCCTCGGCTTTGTTGAGTGAGGATAGGAGTTTGGCTGCTTCTTTAGTCTTTCTTGCCAACTCCTTCCTTATCATCTCTGTTTTGAGAACATATGAGTGAGCATGCTGAATAGCCTGCGAAAAGCAAAACAAGTTAGTGAGATTTTTTCCAAGTATGGAAAGAACTGTGAAGATATGAGTATAAGAGGATTACCAAAACCGAGTGTTGCATCATGAGAGCAAAGTTCTCATACTCATGTAACTCGGCCATGCAGTTCATGTTTTCGGGCAGAAGAACAATTGTTGACAGGGCCATGCCGACTTCAAGGTTTGCCGCACTATCACTGGCAGTAAGAGGTTTGTCGTCAACCATAACCTCGGGCGCCCAGGTCATGTTTCGTGAATAGCTGCTGCCTTCTAGGTGGTCGGACCTTGGCTTCTTGGCCGGTGGGGCATCGGATGGTAGGGCCTCAATTGGCCGTTTATTGGCAGAGTGGGCATTTTTTTCGGCCTCGGCTAGTTTCGAAATAGGCATAGTGTCCTCATAATCGATCCGAGTCATTATGGCCTTTTCTTTGGCCTTTTTCATCCGTTTTGGCTTTGGAATTGGTTGGGAAGGGGAGGACGAGGATTGCACTGTCACAACCCCAGGGATGTTAGCGAGTAGGTCTTCAACAACTAGCGATTTGCACTCTATCTCTTCAGCAGTGGCAGCTACAGTTACTTTGGTGCCAAGACGGATAGCTGGAAGTGCAGTAGGTGGGTTTTCTAGGTCGTAGCCCGATGACTCAGAAAGTCAGCGTTCTCACCGCGTTCTGCAGTAAGCGGCGGAACTTCGACAACGCGTTAGCCTGGGCGAGGAATCGGTTGTGAAGCGATGTTGATGGTCATTTTCTTTGGATCAGAAGTTGAGGCTTGGTCAGGCCGTGGTGATGAAGTGGTAGGGGGAGTTGTTGCTGAAGGTAGAGACTTGCTCTTCTTGGGGACGTTGGAAAGTGCGGATTTGTATGTCGGTATATAGTTGAGTAGTAGGGGGAAAAGAAGGTTTTGCAGAAATCTTTCGATGGCTAAGGGAGAGCTGCAAGTACAACAATTAGATATTAGAGCATATAAAAGGAATAAAGTGATAAGACTTAAAAGCATGCAAAGTGACACTTGTTTCTTACCATCACCCTCTTTAAACACTGTTCGGCTCAAAGGATTGAGGTGGAGGTCGTCATCAAGTGAGAACTCCCAATTGCCCGAGACGATGAAACAATCATCTCCAGTACCTTTGTTGGAGTCTAGGAGGTCGGCTATGAGTTTGTACTCAGTGGATCTCGGCTTGAGGTAATTGACGTAGCCTTTTTCGGATTTCAGGCCACACATGGTATAACAATATTAGATATCGGCTAGTGTTATCCAAGCATTTTCTCGGCTAGCTAGAACAATTATACCATTAATAACTCTATAAGAGTTAACGGCCAGTTTTATCGAGTTAAGCTTGTAGTAATGAAGGACTTGTCGGAAAAGGATGTTTAGAGGGAACCTAAGTCCACACTCTATGAAAACAACTACGGGGAAAGGCATGGAGTCCCCATTAGGCATGATAGAGTCCTTCTCCCCTGCCAGCCTAAGATGAACATCGATTGGGATAGAGAACTCTCTCCTAAAGTATCCAAGTTTTGCTAGGGTGTCTACCCTCCATCTGGACATACCCATTATGTCGGCTAAAAGAAGAAGATGTAAGATTACAGAGGGGAGTGGTTAATATGGGTTTTGAAGGACCTCGACTAAAACTCTAAACAGGAATGGAGGCGAAGGTTTTTAATGATTTAGGGAAGTTTGTTTCAATTTAAGTAAGTATGTGATTTATCTATTACAACCCAAGCCTAAATCTATATGGAAATAGAGAATCGATGGCAAGAATTTGAAAACAAGACAAAGAGAAACAGAAAAGAAAACATGATTCAGACTTAAGAAATTCAAGAACACTGAGTGAATGTGTGCAGATGTGCAAAAACTCAGAACAGTGGTAAAGTTCCTAAAGTCTCAAGTCCATGAATAGTGTGCATGTGTAGACCCAGAGACAGATTGGACAAACACAAAATCACAAACAAACATGCTCAACACACGAATGATGAAATTTAAAACATAGACAAGGATTCAAGAACACAAACGGATTCCCAATGGCAACAAACAACACAATAGAGTTTGAAATAAATCAAAAGACTGAAAAGGGGAAAACAGTGACTTACCGAAGAGAATGATGCCGGTATGAGGTATGCCGGAGTCAGATGGTGACGGTGAATGGTGCAGAATGGTGAATGCTTCACCGAAGGGGAAGAACGGAGCGAGTTGCAGAGCTTGAGAACTTGGGCAATGGCAGTTTGGAAGAGAGAAGCTTTAGAGACAAAAAGCTAGAGCAAAATCAAAGATGTGAAGTGAAAAGACGGAAAGGGGGAGAGAATTTTTGTTCAAACATGAAAAGGCGGCAAAACTCAAAGAGTATATTTGTATTTTATCATAACAAAATATAACCTCTTTTACCCATGGACCTTAAAATCATTTCTCAAAATTCATAAAATTAAATCTAGAAACTCAAACACATGCACAACAACCATATAGAACAAATTTTTAAAAAAAAATTAAGAAAAAATTTAACACAAAAATATCCAAAAAATTATTAGAACAATAAAGTCTAAAATATCAATCATAAGTAAATAAAACATCTTCAATTAACAATCTCTTAAGCATAGCGCACACCTGTTTCTCCACCAACCCCATATATTACTAATTAAAACCAAAATAGCATAAATTACTAATAATTAACTGTTAAAAACCAAAAATAACGAAAGCAAAAAACCATGCACATTCTAATGTTGGGTTCATATTGGGTAACATATATCATCCATTACATAACAACAAAAGAGAGTTTTTTAACACTGGAAAAGCAAACTAAGAAATGAAATCCCGCTTAGTCAGAGAAGTTTCAATTGTCGTCAACGTAATCATAATGCACATCATACATATAATAACAATGATTCATCCCACTAAAAATACCACCACTAATAGCACTAATGCATTAAAAAAGTAAAAAAAAAAAAAAAAAAAAAAATACAACTCCAAGACCAAAACATCACATCATTACTGGCGGGACTTACTGCCACCTAATTAGTGGGAGCACTAATTAGTGCTCCCAAGCATTTTTCTACATATAATAATCATCTTTGTGGTCGTCGTCACAGCCATCAGGCACATGCGAATCCTTATGCTTGAATGTACGGATACGCGAAGCAAGCTTCAATATCTCACTGTCACCCTCATTGAAACCCAAGCAATCACTAACATCAAGGTACTCAAGTTCTTTACAGCCCCCAAAATCCTCACTAGGTAGTCCTTCAAAAAAACTGCATTCCTCAGATCCAATTGCTTTATTTTGGAAGCCGAGTAACAAGAGCTGAAGCTAGGCTTTGCCCAATATCAGCACTGGTAACAGCCAGTCCCACAAAATTTCTGCTGTGAATGTGGATTTGGTTAAGGACTTTTGCATTTGAAAAAAAAAATAAAAAATGCCCAATGAGTACACTTCTTGCATTTGAAAGATGCTCGCAAATCTTAAAATTTCTAAAATTTTCCACCTCTTAATGAGAACTTACTCATCTGCAACATAAAGCAAAGCTTCCTTTGTACAACAGTCCAGAAGTGATAAAAAAAAGTGGCAGATCTTTCACTCCGCTTGACTACATGATGAATTCGGTGCCAGACTTTCCACATAATTGATATTTAACCACTAATCTTGAATTGTGATTAAAACAAAATGGATAATATTTGATTTGAGAAAAATCAAGTTCCTTCCAGCATAGAGGATTGAGAGTGGCTTTGAACAATGACTTGCACACAAAAGGAACATCTAACAGCAGTGATTCAATTCCCACTCTCCCAAACACATTCACGAAGCATTCCGTACTCAAATTCTCCCATTTTCGGCCTCTTGTCTATAACAACAAAGAAGAAAGAACAATAATAAATTCTGATGATACAGTGAGTCCTCGTGAATGGGTTGGACCGATCCAAGCTCCTCAAGCCCACTGGATAACCTGCAAACAAGTTCAATCGGGGAATGGGGTAGTCCCCCGGCGAACCCTCCGGTGTGTGAATTAGAGAAGGTGATGGACAGAAAATGTAGGGAGAGAGAGAGAGAGAGAGATAGGAGATGAAAAACTTAACCTTCTTCTTGTCTTCGAGCTTTGCTTATATCCTCTGGTAATCATTTCGCTGTCTTAGTCGTTCTGACCTTTTTGCCGAAAGCTTGCGCCGTGGTTCGTCTCGTTCAGGGTGAGGGGGCGTCGTTCCGGCTGAGGGGTGTTGTCGCAATAAATGCGGTGATGGGTTGCATTAATGGTGATGTGCTGTGGCAATAACTTTGCAGATCTTTGTCTGCTGATATGGCCTGTTCTGCACCCGCCACGTGTCCGAACATCATTGGCCTTTCCTGCTCAGTTGGCTTCCAGCTGTACCGGGTTTTACTAACCGGGTTGTGTAATGGGGTCTAAATGGTGGGCTTGGGTTTACTCATGGTGGGCCGTGGTCCTTGTGGGCCTATCCCTGTCAAATTCTATTATACAGTACAAATAAAGAGAAAAATAAAAGTACAAATTTTGAACTTTTGATAATTAATTAAAAAAAAAATAAAGAAATTGGGATGTCATTTGAAGAACAAAATGTGAAGACTAAAACAACAAATAAAGGATTCGGATAAAAAATTTGTTAAATGCTATTATGCCACGATTCGCATTAACCAACAAAAGTTCAGATAATTATTAACATAAAGTAGTAATAATGAGACACAATAAACCAATGTATAACACATGATGACATTACAAACAAAATATAATGAAAACGGTGGTGTTGTATGTATCAATTAATATACAAACTAGTATATGTTATGATATTATTATTGACCACATTTATTATACAAGTTACAAATACCCAAAATCATACAAATGATGGCACATTATCTGTTAGTATAATGTGTACATGGTACATATAGTATCTATCTATACTATATATTAAAAAAAAGGGGGGTTTTTAACCCCAAGTCTTGTGAGAGCTCCAATCTTCCAATCTAAATTTTCTGATTTTTTGATTTAAAAAAAAAAAAAACCTTAGCATTTCTTAATTTCTTCCAATCCCCAAGTCTTACCCCTCATAATAACACTTTAATGCATTAAGAATAAGTATAAAAAAAATTCTTTGAAATCCAACACATATGAATTTCTTGAAAAGTCCAACACATATGATTATTATCAAAATATTAACTTTTAATATAATATAATAAAAAAAGAAGACATTTAATTCCTTCAAAAGTCCAACACATATGATTATTATCAAAATATTAAACTTTAATATAATATAAAAAAGGAAAAAAAGAAGACATTTAAAAAAAAAAAAAACATTTAAAAATCGCAATTCACATATATAGATAAACACATATGATTATTATCAAAATATTAAAATTTAATATAATATAATAAAAAAAAGAAGACATTTAATTCATTCAAAAGTTCAACACATATGATTATTATCAAAGGGTTTGGTTATGGTGTGCAACTTACACCTTACACTTTATACCTTACACTTACACCTTACACTTACACCTTTTGTGAAAAATTAAACATTACACTTACACATTTTTTGAGGTTGCACACCATATGCAACCCACTTACACCTTACACCTTACACTTACACTTTATATTTATACTTACACTTACACTTTTTGTGTAAGTGGCACATGGTGTGCACTTGCACACTTAAGAAAACTCCATTATCAAAATATTAAACTTTAATATAATATAAAAAAGGAAAAAAAAAAAAAGACATTTAAAAATCGCAATTGACATATATAAATAATTGTATCATCTCTATATATTAAGAAAAATGGTCTTTTAAAACCCAAGGCTTGTGGAAGCTCCAACATGTCAATCCTAATTTCTGATTTTTTAATATTTTTTTTTTAAAAAATTAACTTGGTGATTAGTGATTGGTTCAAAAATTGTAATAATTATACTATTGATTACAATAAACACTTAATTACACTATTGATTACAATAAACACTTACTTTATAATAATTACACTTATTAAATGAATAACTTAATAAATGAAATCCTAATTTCTTTACTTTTTGCATCCCCAAGAGACTCATGTAATTATTGTGTAAATGCCTCTTAAATAAATAAATAAACACTTATTAAATTCTTTCAAACTCCTCGGTCAAACCTCATGTATTTAATTTATATATTAAAAAAAATGAAAACAAATATAAATATCTATAATTATCCCGTGCATAGCACGAAGGAAAAGAGTCTTTTAAAACCTAAGGTTTGTGGAACCTCCAACATGTCAATCCTAATTTCCTGATTTTTTAATATTTTTTTTATAAAAAATTGACTTGGTGATTGGTGATTGGTTCATCATTGTAATAATTACACTATTGATTACAATAAATTCAAAGATTGTAATAATTACACTATTGACTGTCACGGACTTAGACTTCGCAAGTCTACCGTGCGGCCTTAGATGTCTCCAACCCTCTTGGTTGCACCTAAGTCAGCCTTACACACTCAACCACACTAAGACACACAAGATTTAGGTGGAAGAATGTATTCACTATACAAGTTAATATTACAAGTATAGTCATGTACAAGGCTTTACAAGGCTCTCACACTCACACTCACAGGTGCTTCAACCTTAGAGCTCTCCTGGATGTCTCCACCCCTAGGACTCTCTAGTCTCTAGGTCCATCGGTGCCTTTATAATAATTATACTTATTAAATGAATAACGCAATAAATGAAATCCTAATTTTCTTACTTTTTGCATCTCCAAGAGACCCATGTAATTATTGTGTAAATGCCTCTTATATAAATAAATAAACACTTATTAAATTTTTTCAAACTCCTCGGTCAAACCCCATGTGTTTAATTTATATATTAGGTAATTATTGTGTAAATGCCTCTTAAATAAATAAATAAACACTTATTAAATTCTTTCAAACTCCTCGGTCAAACCCCATGTATTTAATTTATATATTAAAAAAAATAAAAACAAATATAAATATCTATAATTATCCCGTGCATAGCACAAGTGATAGGCTAGTATATATTAAGAAAAATGGAGTTTCTAAACCCTAAGCCTTGTGGGAATTCCAATCTCTCAATCTTAATTTTTAAAATTTTTGATTTAAAAAAAAAAAAATCTCAACATTTATTGATTTGGTCAAAATCTTCCGATCAACATTTATTAACTTTTTTCAATCCACATGCCTGCATTTATTGATTTGGTCGAAATCTCTGATTAGCATTTAAAATCCTCTCATACAAATAATTATTGATACAGCCTGTGCATAGTTATTACAGTAACCTTTTTAATTTCTCCTATACACTATGATTAGTGATAAAATTATTAAATTATTTTTATAAAAAATCTTAAAAAATATAATTTATATATTAAAAAAAATTAAAACAAATATAAATATCTATATTCTAATAAAAATAGTCATTATGAAAAACCTGCCACTTGAAAAGTCAGAAAGATATTTCGTTGGTTGAATGTTTTTTTCTCGTCGGAAACAAAAACTCAGGGACTTGGGCATCTTTATCAGCAATGCTATGGAGCTCTAAAGAAAGAGTACTAACATAGCATTAATTTATCCTTTTCTTTACTGATTTTTGTTTTTTAATTCACTTATTTTTTTTTATTTATTTTTTTTTTTTTACACGAGTGACAGCTCATTAGAGCTGTCCTTTGACGGCTCTAATTAGAGCTCCGGGGCAATTCTCCATCTTTATTAGAAAACGTTTCCAATTCTGAGAATCAATTTAACTCATGGGCTGGAATTTTGTGCATCTAATAAAGTTCGCAACCTATTTTAGAGCTATCTATACTATCTATACTTTTATTCAATCTTCTAATTTAAATTTTTTAATTTTTTAATTTAAAAAAAAAATTTAGCATTTATTAACTTCTCTCAACCCTCAAGTCTTATCCTCATAATAACACTTTAATGCATTAAGAACAAGCATAAATTTTTTTTTTAAAAATCCAACACACATAAATTCCTTGAAAAATCCCAATACATGTGATTATTATTCCTCATAACAACACTTTAATACAATAAGAACAAGTATGAAAAAAAATTCTTGAAAAGTTCAACACATATGATTATTATCAAAATATTTAATTTTAATATAATATAAAAAAAGAAAAAAAGAAGACATTTAAAAAAATATATATATATTTAAAAACCGCAATTTACATATATAGATAATTGTAAATATATTAGAGAAAATGGGGTTTTTAAACCCCAAAACTTATGGGAGCTCCAATCTCTCAATCTTAATTTTAAAAATTTTTGATTTAAAAAAAAAAAAATCTCATCATTTTTTGATTTGGTCAAAATCCCTTGATCAGCATTTATTAACTTTTTCCAATCCACATGCCTGCATTTATTGATTTGGTCAAAATTCATGATTAGCATTTAAAATCTCATCATATAAATAATTATGGATACAGCTCCTGATTTTTTGATTTAAAAAAAAAAAATCTTAGTATTTATTAACTTCTCCTAATTCTCAAGTCTTACCTTCATAATAACACTTTAATGTATTAAGAACAAGCATAAAAAAAATTATTTGAAATCCAACACATATGAATTCCTTGAAAAGTCCCAACACATATGATTATTATCTTTCATAATAACACTTTAATGTATTAAGAACAAGTATAAAAAAAAATTCTTGAAAAGTCCAACACATATGATTATTATCAAAATATTAACTTTAATATAATATAATAATAAAAAAAAGATATTTAATTCCTTGAAAAGTCTAACACATATGATTATTATCAAAATAATAAACTTTAATATAATATAAAAAAGGAAAAAAAGAAGACATTTAAAAAAAAAAATTAAAAATCACAATTCACATATATAAATAATTGTAACACAATCTGTACATAGCACGAGTGATATGCTAGTATCTATCTATACTATATATTAAGCAAAAAGGGGTTTTTAACCCCCAAGGCCTGTGAGAGTTTCAATATTTCAATCTGAATTTTCTAAATTTTTTATTTTTTTTTTAAAAAAAACTAAGCATTTATTGATTTGGTCAAAATCCTTGATTATCATTTATTATTTTTTTTCAATCCACATGTCTTTCTACATGCCTGCATTTATTAATTTGGTCAAAATTTCTGATCAACATTTAAAATCCCTATACAAATAATTATACATATAGGTCGTGTATAGTTACTGCAGTAGCATTTTTAATTTTTCTTATATATTATGGTTAGTGATAATATTGTTAACTTATTTTTATAAAAAAAACCTTAAAAAACATAATTTACATATTAATAAAAAATTAAAACAAATATAAATATCCATAATTATCCCGTGCATAGCACGGGTGATAGACTAATCTATATATTAAGGAAAAGGGTCTTTTAAAACCCAAGGCTTGTGGAAGCTCAAACATGTCAATCCTAATTTCCTGATTTTTTAATATTTTTTTAAAAAAAAATTGACTTAGTGATTGGTGATTGGTTCAAAGATTGTAATAATTACACTATTGATTACAATAAACACTTAATTTATAATAATTACACTTATTAAATGAATAACGCAATAAATGAAATCCTAATTTCTTTACCTTTTGCATCCCCAAGAGACCCATGTAATTATTGTGTAAATGCCTCTTAAATAAATAAATAAACACTTATTAAATTCTTTCAAACTCCTCGGTCAACATGTCAATCCTAATTATCTGATTTTTTAATATTTTTTAAAAAAAAAATTGACTTGGTGATTGGTGATTGGTTCAAAAATTGTAATAATTACACTATTGATTACAATAAACACTTAATTTATAATAATTACACTTATTAAATGAATAACGCAATAAATGAAATCCTAATTTCTTTACTTTTTGCATCCCCAAGAGACCTATGTAATTATTGTGTAAATGCCTCTTAAATAAATAAATAAACACTTATTAAATTCTTTCAAACTCCTCGGTTAAACCCCATGTATTTAATTTATATATTAAAAAAAATAAAAACAAATATAAATATCTATAATTATCCCGTGTATAGCACGGGTGATAGACTAGTTTTAGTGGAACAAAAGGGGCGGTAATCTTTGGAATTAAAAAAAAAATAAAAAATAAAAAATAAAAAATCCACCATTTTAGAGTTAGTTTATCTCTCTCTTTCTCTCTCATACACAGACCCATCAACCAATCAACGATATATCTTCCAGGCTTTTCAACTGGCTGGGGATACATATACTTTCACACACGCGCGCGCACACACACACACATATATAATACATACACATTTGATTCGATAGAGTGAGTAACCCAAAATCAGATGCTAGAAGAGTCGGTGTATCTTTCCTTTTACAAGTAATACTTTTGAAAGGTTCTCTCTTTACTTGCATTTTACATTCTAGATGATTTCCAAGTGTTCAAACTTTATTCTATTGCTTCTAATTATGCTGGTTAATTTTTATATATACTCTGGCTGCGAGACTTTACAATCTGTTCTTGAAACATTTGTTTCTGTTTCCTCCTCCCCCCCCCCCCCCCCCCCCCTCTCCTTTTTTCTCTTTGTTTATTGGGAATGTATAACATGTATTTTTTTTTTTTGGTTTGTGGGTGTAGATGGAAGGAAGAAAATGGGAGGAATTGAATATGGATTGCTTGGTGAATGTGCTTGGGAGAGTTGGAATTGAATCACTGCTTTTAGACATTCCCTTTGTGTGCAAGTCATGGTTCAAAGCCACACTCAGTTCTCTTTGCTGGCGACGACTTAATTTTTCTGAAGACTCAACTGCACGATTAATCTATAAATATGAAGTAAAGTTTTGCTCCATCTCTATGATGAAGTTTGTCGTCAATCGTAGTGATAGATGTGCCACATATCTGTCACTTCCCAACCGTAGTCTTACAGATGAAGCGTTAATTTATGTTGCAGATGGGTAAGTTCTATGAATTACATTAATGGTGATGATAAAATCTTAAGCAAGCTTGTTTTATCATAAAGTGGATGAATTAATTAATTTATAACTTTTTGTTAGGTGTCCTAATTTGAGGACTTTTGTGCTGCCTTATGGTCTACCTTATGAACATATGTTGAAGATCCCAAACCTTATTAACAAGTGGAAAAGTTTAGAGTACTTAACACTTGGTGCAAGCTGCTTTCAGTTGCAAGACATCATTTACCAAATCAGCATTCACTGCAACAACTTTGTTGGATTGGGTGTTCCAAGTGCCTATATAGGGAAATCTGATGCTTCAGCTATTGCCACCTTGCTCCCCAACATAAAGGAATTGGATCTAAGATGTGCAAATATTGAAAAGGAGTACCTAGTGATGATATTGAAGGGCTGTAAAGAACTTGAGTATGTTGATGTTAGTTATTGCGAAGGTTTTGATGAGGGTGACATTGATATATTAAAGCTTGCTTCTCATATCCACACTTTCAAGCCTGAGGGTTCGATGTTTTACTCTGATTATGATGAGGAGTGGGACGACAACGACGACTTCGATCTTGATGAAATGTACTATTGGGGTTACAGGTCTTGCTAAGTGTTTAATGTCTTTGCTTGAATTTTTTTTTTGTTTTTGTTTTCATCGCTAGTTTAATTGCAGCATTATAGTGTGTACTTTTTTGTGAGGCCTCAGTTCAGTTCAGTCTTTCCTTCAAGCACTTCTCTTTTATTTTTGCTCTTTGGTTTAAGAAATCAACCTAACGATGAAAAACTGTGAATGTTGCTACATACATCTAACTACTAAATTTCGGCAATACAATAGTTACTGTTTTTTTCTAGAAAAAAATGTTAGATTCGGCTTGTATTATCATAAAAATAGTAAAAATTTATTATAAAAGTGATACCACGTCATTCTTAACAAAGTTTTTGATGAAATTTTTACATTTTTTATGCACTTTTTATACATATCTATGTTAATAACCTGCATGGACTCTCATTATCTAAGTGTAGGAGAGAAAACATAAGCACAAATTCAAAAAGGCTAAATTATGTAAAATATAGTAAGGGATAAATTATGATTTTTCACTTGAATTTTCATTTGAATTTAGTATAGTACTTTATACAATTTTTACAGGATCATTGCATTGTACATTTTACAAATACTAATAAAATTTATTACTAACAATAATTTTTTTTTAAAAAAATTGGGTGTTGTCTTTCGACCTAAACAGTTTATGACAATATTTCAACTCCATAATCTCTTTTTCTTAGTATCTTCATAGATATTATTTTATTCTTTAAAATTTTTTAGGACACTTATTAACAAAATTCAATCAATAATTGTAATAATGCCATTACTATGTTGTTTTGTATATGTAATATATTTTTTCTTTACTATTATTCAATTCTATTATAAAAATAAAAAACAAAATAATAAAAAAATAAATCAAGACATTAATTAAAAAAAGAAAAATGATTCATCTCTTAATTTTATGCACTCAATTCCACTCCCAATATTGTGGAATTAGGGAGAATAAATATGAGAAGGAAAGAAGTAAGACCGTTTCATATGAGAGTGAATCACGTCATTAGAATTAAAATTGAGGAGTTTCAATTAAGGGATTTAACACGTCTCATCAAAAAATACATTAAGCCTTCATTTAGTGTGTCGGTTGGTTTTTTGATTTTTTAGCTTTTTAGTTATTTTAGCTCGGGGCAAAAAAGCCTCGTTTGGGATGGATTTTTTGACTTTTTTTATTTTTGTAAGAGAAAAAATGAAATAATTATGATTTGAATGCGACATTCTGTTTTAATGACTTTTTAGTCTATTTTGTGGCTAAAATAGCCAAAAAAAGTCCGTGCCAAACATTGCCTAAATATTAATGTAACAATTAGCGGTGTTGACAAAAAGCTTTTTTGACTTTTTGAATTAAAATAGCAACAAAAGATAAAATATGTTAAAATAGCTAATAAGATAAAATATTATATTAAATTCATAATCATTTTTTTTTTCTCACAAACATCACATTCAATTACAAAAAAAATACATCTCTCTTATCAAATACAATTATTTTAGCCTACTAAAATAGTTAAAAATTAAAATAACCTACTAAAAGTATTAATTATTTATATTAAGTAATTGAGAATATATGAGAGACATAATAAATAGTGATTGATGAGGATGTATTATATAATTTTTCCTTCTCTACATAATTGGGAATTAGGTTAAAGCCAGTTTTTTTTGATTTTTTTTTTTTTACTTTTTTAAAAAAATAAAAATAAAAAAATAACTTTTAACAAACTTACTAAACAACTATGTTTTTTTTTTTTTTTTTTTATCAGTACTAAACAACTATGTTTGATAATCCGAATTTTAACCAACTTACTTGGCCTCGTGTACGTACCCATCCAGATCATAATGTTGTAACTTGTACACAACTTTCTATTTATATGAAATCATAATTGTGTACAACTTCCATTATTCTCAGGTCACGTGAATGCTTTTTGAGATGGAAGATTTTTTATTGATAAATTTCATTTAGAGGGATTCTAACCTAATAAGTTTATCAAAAAAATTATAATTTAATTAGTCCTATATATTTGTACTTTTATTTCATGAGATCATTTTTTTTTATTTATATTTGTTAGATTATTATATCATTTTGTCTATTGTTGATGCATATTATATAGAAAAAGGATATATACATTTCTCTTTTTTGTTGCTACCCCTATTTTGGTAGTTACCATTATTCACTTTTTTTTTTTTTCTTAGTTTCATTAACATTTGTGGTATTGTTTCATTGTGCTAGGGTTTTGAAACTCTCTATTTGAGAGGGTTTAAAAACTATAGTTTACATATAATGGTGAAATAATATTCTATTCCTCCATTGTTGCGGGAAAGTTTTGTGTTCCACCATTGTTACTTTGTGTTCGAAGTTCTGTTCATCTATTGTTACTCTATGTTTGAAACTCTATATTTCTTCATTGTTGTAAGTCAAAACTCTGTTTATGCCTAGTCAATTTTGTTATAAACATATCCTTCAAATGTGGGTTTGGTTTGATTTAGATTGGTGGAATGGTGACCTTGTATATGTTGTTAATTTTTTTTTATCAGTAAAGAAAATCTTTATTGAATACTAAACCATACAATACATATGGGAATGCATCAATAAGGATGAGAAAGAAAAAAAAAAAGTAAAATGGAAAACAAAACATAGTGTTGGTGAGAAACCAACACTAGCAAACAGGACTACAAACAAAATAGCAGATCAGAAGCCTCCACACAGATCAGTAGCCTCCATAACCAGAATAACACTAACAGCAGATCAGTAACCTCCAAGCAAATCAGCAGCCTCCACAAACTACAACCAAAGCTGGAACAAAATCTGACCAAGACAACCTAGCAGACGGATCAAAACAGAACAAAGGCAATACAAAACTCTGTAACTGGAGCCAAAAAATCCCTTGAACCAGGCCTCCTCCACTGCTTCACACAGATATGCATAGCAGGTGAACACAAGAACACAGACAGAAACTCTTGGGAAGTGCAGCTTTATGCAGCCCAGGATAACCAAAGGACTAAGGCTTATGAAGTGCAACTTTATGCACCCAAGAAAAGCTGATGGTCTTTGAAACACAACTGATGCCGCCCTAACCAAAATCCCAGCAGTTAAACCCTATGTCATATACTTCTGATTATTATCTATTTCATAGTCAAAGTAGTGAATCAGATACTTCTCACCATCCACTCTCTCTCCTCTGCCATCCGATTTTCATCCTTTATAAACATTTCCAAGGGAGCATCAAATACCAAATAGCATAGCAGACAAATTTACCGTGAGTGTGCAGCCACAAAGCAATAGCAGACCAGCAGGCATAACCATTCAGCCTTCCTAAAAAACTCCCCTGTGAGAGCTATCCTAATTTACAGCAGCATAATTTCAAGTTTAGAAATTCAACTCATAGAGCTATCCTAATTTGCAGCAGCTCCATCATCTCTATTCACCAGCACCAAACCAATTGCAGTCCAACTGATATACCAGAAACATATCAGCAGTGACAGAACAGACCAAAGCTGACAAGGAGCATCCTAGCAAAGCAGACAAAAACATATCAGCAGAGCAGACCAAAACATATCAGCATCCTACCACCATATTCAGACTGAGGCATGATTCCTATAGCCCAGACACGTTCTCACCTGATTGAGACTGTGAATCAAATCATAGACAGAGTAGTCCAAGGTAAAAGCTGACTTGACCCACACTGCAATTCTGACCTTAATGTTTTCACATAAAGCATCAAAAGAGGGCTGCACCCCATTGAACACACAATCATTCCTTTGTTTCCAGATTGACCATAAAATAGCCAAAGGGACTACACTCCATATCTTCTTTACCATCTTAGTGTGCCTACACCCAGCCCACCAACCCAGCAGGTCCTGAACTAAACCTGGTAAAACCCATTGCAGCCCCCACCAATTAACAAAGTAAGACCAGATCAGCCAAACAAAAGGACAATGGAGTAGAACATGAATAGAAGTTTCCTCCATCTCTTTACAAAAAATACAACAAACATCCACATTGCCATTAAGTATACCAATCCTTCCCAAGAAACTAGTAGTCTTAATTCTACCCCTCCAAGCCAACCAACCGAAAAATTGAACTCTTGGTGGTGCAGCATTCTTCCACAGTGAACTTGAGGCCATGCAAGGAGGACCAAAACCTAGTTCAAACCAATGATAGGCAGCAAAAACACTGAAAACACCAGATGGAGTAGCATTCCATTTCAAACAGTCCGGAACATTGGCTTTGAGCAGAGGGAAGCTGCTGAGATGGACTGACAGTCTCCTCAGCTCCTATTCTTCCCAAGCAAAGAGGGATTTTCTAAAATTAAAAACCCAATTCCCAAAAGCATCTCTATTGGAATGGTACAGAGACACCGACCCATCTTTGGCATTTGATAGTGAGTAGAGTCTCGGGAACTCATCGCTGAGGCAAAACCCACCTGACCAACGATCAGTCCAAAATCTAGCTCTCTGACCATAACCAATCAAAACAACTGCATTGCTACTAAAGAAGTGAAGAAGCTCTGGCCTAGAGGCTACAATGTTGACAATATCACCCCAGATTTTAGACATCTTGCTGACCCTATCTGTTGAAGGGAACCAGCCCCTACCTTGCTCAATGTACTTCCCACAAATCACCTCCTTCCAGAGGGAGTTTTCTTCAGCACCAAACCTCCACCACCACTTTAGTAAAAGACAAATATTCATAACTTTTACTCTACTAACACCTAGCCCTCCAATACTTTTACTTTTGGAGACATCCTCCCATTTTACCAAATGCACTTTCCTTCTTAAATCCGAACCACCCCATCAGAAAGCAGATTGTACAACAATTCAGACCCAAATACTTAAGAGGCAAGATTTGATGATAACAATTCAGACTTGTAGCGAACTCTTGGCCCAACTCAACAGGAATTCCCACCACACAGACCACACTCTTATTGTAGTTAATCCTAAGGTCTGATACAATTTCAAAGCACCTTAGGATTCTTTTAATATTGGCTACCTCCCCCCGTTTAGCTTCGCAAAACAAAATAGTATCATCTGCAAATTGTAAATGGGTGAGCCTAAGACCACTTGAGCCTACAGAGGCCCCTCTGAGTAGTCCTAAATGCTTGGTTGTTTCCAGCAAAATGTTGAGGGTTTCAACCACAATAATAAACAGGAATGGTGATAGTAGATCACCTTGCCTTAGCCCCCTCTGTGGACAAAATTCTGGGGTTGGAGATACATTAACCAAAACTGAAATTCTTGTAGTTGCTACACATTCCTTCATCCAACTTACCCATTTACTCCCAAAACCAAAGTTTGACAGCATAGAAAACAAAAATTCCCAATTGACTGAGTCAAAGGCTTTTTCAAAATCGAGTTTAAGCACAATACCACTCTTGCCAGCCTTCTTCCAGCCATCTACTATCTCATTTGCAATAAGGATACTGTCGAAGATATATCTACCCTTGATGAAAGCTGATTGAGTTTCATTTATGATACTTGGCAACACCTGGAACAACCTGTTAGATAGAACCTTGGCCAATATTTTGTACAATGAACCTACTAAACTGATAGGCCTATATTCACTTAGGCAAGTTGGGTTCTCAACTTTAGGGATTAAAGCAATGAAAGAGCTGTTTAAACCATGGACCAACTTAGCATTAAGGTGAAAATCCCTCATAAAGTGCAAGACATCCTCCTTAACTATACTCCAACGTTTCTGAAAAAAGCCCAAATTAAAACCATTTGGCCCAGGAGCCTTGTTACCCCCACAACATTTGATGGCATTACTAATTTCCACCTCTGTGAACTCAGCCTCTAAAAGGCTGAAATCATTGGCATCCCCAATTGACTTAAAAGGGCCATTAATGGAAGGTCTTTTCTTCCAAGGCTCAGCAAAAAGATTTCTGAAATGATTCAACACCTCTGATTTAACACCTATGGGATCTTCAATATTAATTCCATTCACTAGAATTGAGCATAAGGCATTCCTATTGCACCTACAACTTGCCACAGAATGGAAAAAAGAGGTGTTTCTATCGCCCGATGTTGCCCAGTTGAGTCTAGATTTTTGGAGCCACAACCTCTCTAACATTTTGTTCATCTTCCAAGCATCGCCATGCAATACTCTTCTCCTAGCCAGTTCATCTGCAGATAATGGCCTATCTTCAGCAACTAGATCAAGAACATGAGCTTCCTCTTCTGTGGCTTTTAACTTATTCTCCACATTTCCAAACACCTCAATGTTCCACTTCTTAAGGGCAGATTTGAAGGATTTAAATTTAACTAAACATTTAAAACCAACCCAACCCAACACAACACTACACTTGTAATTCAGCCCAAGTTTTCTCAACAAATGACAAGAACTGAGGATGCACAGACCAGGCATTAAGGTACCTAAAGGGTCTAGGGCCTCAATCTCTCTCATCTTCCATTAGGAGGATGGGACAATAGTCAGAGAACAATCTTGGTAATCCCCATAACTTGAAATTAAAAGACTGCAGCCATTCTGGGTTTAGTAAAAATCTATCTAACCTGCTCTATCTTTCATTCTCATGTGAGTTACACCATGTGAACTTCGTTCCACACATTGATAGATCAGACACCTTTAACTGCTCAATCATTTCATTAAACTCTCTCATCCCCTTATCCCTTCTAGAGCATCCTTTTCTGTCAGAGATGCATCTAATTTCATTAAAGTCACCCCCCAAACACCATGGAAATAAGAATTATGATTTGAGCTTCACTAGAATATCCCACAACTCTTTCCTTCTGTCAGAATCATTTGGCCCGTAAACATTCACCACTACACAGTTAAAGTTAAAAAAGATCGTACCCGCGAGAAGAAGAAAATTACGATTGCAACAGCAATGATTGAGCTAAAAGACCTCAGGATTCCAGATGCAGAGTAACCCCCCAGCTGCACCCTCTGAGTCAACTGACATGAATTCCACTTTTTCTCCAGCCCAAATAGAGTTCACAAATTCTGCATTGATTCCCTGCTTTTTAGTCTCTTGCAGCAACACCATGTCTATATTCCTTACCTTGAGAACCTTCATGATCTTCCTTCTTTTTTCAGGCCTTCCTAGCCCCCTAATATTCCAAGATAACAACTTCATTAATAAAATTAGCCCTCCTAAGCCTCCTGGAATAGTCATTCAACAGACTACTCCCTTTCCATTTTTTTGAACCATTTCCATGTCCTTTGTTTCCAATTCAACAAGTTTACTCACAACCTCATCCTCTTTATCTTCAAAATTCAGCCCAAGAGCTTTCCCCATTTGTAGAGCTGCTTCAGCATCATTGAGTAGCATCCTACCACGATCTGATGCACTTGCCATAGAGAGAGATATTGCTGCAACAGCGGATCTGAAAACAGCTCATTTCCTGAGATTGATAGATGGCCCTAGAATGTTGTGGCCAAGATCAAGACCACCTTTCTTGTTCCAAGCTTTTCTTCTCATACCTTTACTCTTCTTTCTCGTGCAGGCCTTCTTGTCTGGGCTGCTGAAGTGGAGCTTTCCGCAAACTTGCCAAGAATGACTCCACTGCCTTCTCCTATTTGGACCTGGTCATGATCTAAAGCCCCACCAGCATCTAGAATAATTTTCTTAGGAACAATTAGGTTGCCTGGGCTGCTAGGACCACTAAATTTCTGGGCCAAACTAACAGAGTTCCCCCCACTGTGGGCCTTACTCAGCACAGCTTCTAAATTTAAACCTGGCCCAAGACCTACAGAACCACTCACACTTCTAATGAAGCCTGGCGTGAATGGGAAAAGTTAGGGATCATGAAATTTTTTTCATGAAAATGATTATGAAAAATTTATGATCATTGGATTACTTTGATTAGTATGTGGTGCTTTATTCTAAGTGTAATCTAAGGGTCACAAAACTTTCATAATTATTTTCATGAAAGGTTTTTCATGATACCTAGTATTGTTGGGCGTGAATAATTCGCCTTCCACAATATGCTTTCCATCACTCATAGAGCCCACCATTCTTTTCTGAAACACTGACATCCTGTGCGCCTCCAGCATTTGGCACTGCCATGATGGTGTTTGTTTTTTCCACCATAGAAGAACTCTGCTGACTATTCACACTCTGCCGACTGACATTCGCCGTCACTACCTCCTTTGCAGCCAAGTTGACAGCTTTCCGACCCCCCACCACAGCATGAGGATCCTCTGAAGTAAAAGGCTGAAGTGATCTCCTAGAGTGATCCAATCCAACGGCTGAAATTAAAACTAATCAAAACGACGTCGTTTTGGTTAAGTTGAAAAAAAAAAACAAACACCAAAAAATCAGCTTTCTTTGCTTGCCTTCTTTCTCTTTCTTTCTCTCAGAAAATCACACCAGAGAGGAAGCTGGAGACATTTGGATTTGCCCCCTCTACCTCTCTTCTCCCCAATTTTCTTTGTTTTTTTTTTTTCCCAAATTAATCTTTTGTTTTTCTGTTTATAGTACAACAAACACTGTATTTTAGATTGTTGTTTCTCTCCAAATTTTCAAGTTGGGTAAAAAAAAATGATGCTAATTTGTGAATGCAATTGTTTGTATACTCGTTCAACAAGTGTTTGTAGATTTGTCTAGCAGAGAGCGAAGAAATCTAAAGAGAGAAACAAGGTGAGAGAAAGGGTGGGTGATTGAGTGAGTTGCCTTATTTATAGGTAAAAAAAAGGCCTATTTCATGAGTTTTGGGGGTTTTCTTGACAATCACAGTTGCGGTGCTATATCTATATCTATATCTATAGATGCTCTACTAGATCAATCTTTGCTTGCTCTCTTGTTTACACTGATTTGGGATTGTTTCTAATTTATTTTTTTGATTTTTGGAAGCAAACGAGTATGGAGAGACAAGGAGAAACTACGAGGATTCAAGAGAATTACAAGATTGATGTTGGAAGAAGAAGCAGATGAATTTTTGTTTTTATTTTTATTTTTTATTTATTTATTTTTTTCAACTTATTAACCAAAACGACGTCGTTTTAGTTAGTTTTAATTTCAGCCGTCGGATTAGATCACTCTAGGAGATCACTTCAGGCTTGTACTTCAGAGGATCCTCACGCCCCACGACATCGCCACGCTGGACAGCTTGCAAGCTAACCATTCGTGTGCTAAGGTCGTCTTCTTCCTTGTTTGAACTCAAGACATCTTCTTCCTTTTGTGAACTCAGATCGGCCCTATCCCTTTGCTGGGAATGGCAATTGCACTGCGACATAACAACCTTAGAAATAATAATCTGCTCCTCGCAAATCTTCACTGGGTATAAAATACCTTTGCAGTCTAGATCAACAGTGCAATTGATGGACTCCATACAAGATGTTGTTATCCTAATCTTACCACATTGAAGGTTCTTGAGGTGCAATGTATCATCATCTATTTCGACAACCTTACCGTAAAACCTCCCTATGCGACTTGTTAGGTTTTTATTGTTGGCAACCCCGTTTGACAAAACTCCTTTGAGTTGTAATTTTATTCGCATTTTTATTTCAGTGAGGCTATGAGTTTATTATATGCAAATCCAAACCCGAATCGAGCTTTGCGGAGAAGTTAGTGATGTTAATGCTTTCAAAATTGCCACTTCGCTGATTTTTACGGGGGTCGAGTCAGCTCGCGGCCGAAGCAAAATTGAAAATTGCATTGAAAATTGCTTGTCTGCCATTGGTCGCTCGAGCCAAGAAGAGCTCGCTCGAGCGAAGATTTGCTCGCTCGATCCAAGGAATGCTCGCTCGAGCCAAGGATTGCGTCCATACAAAAACCTGAAGAAGTGTATTCCTCGTTCGAGCCAAGGATCCGTCGCTCGAGCCAAGGCACTAGTAGAAATCATGAAAATTACTCTCCTCGCTCGAGCCAGGAAATCTTCGCTCGAGCGAGCCTCAGAATCCGGATTTCTCAAGGAGTTTGATTTCTTCCCAATCTTGGATTACTTTTGGTTCTCTATATATACTTGGTTTTCTCCCAAAACTAAGTAATTGATTGAAGTCCTCCAGATCTTCTTTTTTGGTTCTTAAAGGTTTATATCTGGGGATATTTTGTTATTTTTCTTTGATGTTTTATTGAGTATTCAACTCATGGTTTAAAGAGAGTACATCAAAGGTTTGTTTGTTATACACAAAAGAGAGAGTTGTTCTTCGGGCCAGAATTTCAAGAATTGAGCCCAAGCTTTGGAGGAATCCGAGTGGCTCATCGAAAGACAATTCCGTCTTTGAAGATGGAGTTGGAAGAGGCACATAGAGGTTGGTTCAATTAGGCGTTGTGAATTCGCTAGATAATTGAGAGTGATACCTGTGTAATTCCTTTATATCTTCTTAGTGGATTGTTCTTGTGGCTGTTACCCGTGGTTTTTTTATCACAATTGGAAGGTGTCCAATTGTGGTTTTTTCACGTAAAATCTTTGTGTCTCTTTCTCTTGATTGTTTGATTGGGATTGTTATATTTTGTTTTAAATTGGTACATAATCACAAATCAACATCTAGGACTGAAGGTGTTAAAACTCCACAAATTTGGGGGAACCCCGTAACAGCTAAGCCACACAAGCCTTTCTTGGTCAATCACCATGCCTTGTTTCCATTCTTTAACCAAGTCATTCCACTCCTTAATCCACCCGTCCAAATGTTTGAGGCTCTCTTTCATCAATGGCACAGAATTGAAAGAGAGTATGACATCTCTACCACCACATAGAGAAAACTTGGTAACCCCTAAGCTCCTGTTCTGCAGTTCCTTCTTAAATTCGGCTGCAGGCAGGTAGATTTTAGCCTAGTAATGACACTCTCATATAACCAACCATTTCCTTCTTCGGTTGCCATAATGGTAATAGTTGGTTTGGATGAGGATCTCCCTTCTTTGACAACCTAAGCATACGATTTGTTCGCATTTTGCATCACAGAGGCAGCTATGGACTTACTACCATCGATCAGGTGAACTGACCTCTGCGTCCCAACGACCTCCTTACCAAATTCTACTAGCTTGACTTTGAGAGCTTTATCATCACACCACAGCCCATCTGTTTTTTGAACCGCTTGCCGCTACTGGGCAGTCGTATCTGACAAAACCGAATCTGGTGCGAGTCGTTTTTCTTCTCTTGAAAGGGATAAAAACATCTCTCACAACTCCAAAGTTAGAAAATAAGGAGTGCAGTCTTCTCGGATCCATCGAATCTGGAATGTCATCCACCAAAATGGTGTGGGTGACTGCCCGCACTTGCGTGTTCCATGATCTTGGCCTTCCATGTCTTCTAACCACTGGCCTCCAACCTCCAAACTCTCTCTCTCTAGAACCCATATCCCTCTCCTTGCAAAAACAGTTCGATAAATGGAGATGAGGGTGTAGGTGATTTTTTTTTTTTTTATAAGAGTGATCGAACTTTTTTTTTTTTTTTTTTAAGATTTCCAATTCGATTGCTGCCATTGTCTCTATTTTTTTATCAGTTAATGTGAATGTTCACATTTCACATTGTTTGAAGTGTGATAAATAAATGTTGGAATATAAATATGGATATAATTATATATTTTACAAGATGTGAATGTTTACATATCATTGGTTATTTGTTACTATATTTGTTGTTTGAACAATCATTTTTTATTACTATTAAACAATTGAAATAGTCTTTTTTTTTTTTTTTTTTTTTCTTTCAATTTTGTTTCATGTTGCAGTGTGGATGTTCACATTGGTATGAATTTAGATTTCTAAGATTAGTTGTATGCTAATTGTAAATTGTGAACATTCACATTATATTTTAGCATATATATATATATATATTTTTTTGAATTTTTTTCGAAAGTTTTGTTATATTTTGTTTTTTTTTTTTTTTTTACTATACTTGTTAGTTGAAAATTTATTTTTGTTATCATTGAACAATCAAAATAGTCGATTTTCACTTTTTTTTATTTTATTTTATGCTTTCACATTACAGTCTAAATGTTCACATTGGTATCAGTTTAATTTTTTTTTTAAAACTAGCTACATATTAATTGTAAATTGAGAACATTCACATTGTATTTTAATATAAGTTTTATTTTTCGAAAGTTAATTGTATATTTGTTGTTTTTGTTACTATGCTTGTTAATTGAACAATCATTTTTTGCTATCATTGAACAATTGAAATAATCGATTTTTACTTTTGTCAATTTTGTTTTATGTTTTCACATTGTAGTTACAATAGTATGAGTTTTTTTTTTTTTTAATAAGGTTAGTCGTGTGTTAATTATAAATTATGAACATTCACATTATATTTTGGTATGAATTTTATTTTTTCGATGGTTAGTTGTCACGCCCCAAAATTTGGACAATTAAATATTAAATTAAGACTAAATCTCAATCAATATTCCATCATCCAAATCCTAGGGTGAAACAAAAAATCTAAATGTTCTCGAATCTATAAAGTTTATGTAAATTTTAATGTTAAACAAAATACAAGGGATAAAAAAAAAACAAATTAATAAATGCCAACCAAACTATCTATCATAAATTCATAACTATCCAATACTTCTAACATTAAAGTAGCAATAACTAGTCAAAACAACTTAAATAATGTAAAGTCAAAAAATAACCCAAAATGTCAAATTGTTAAAATACTAATGTCATAAAAAAAAAAAAAATACATACATAAACTAATATCAATCCCTAAACACAAAATTCTAAAAAATTAAAAAAGTCCAAATGACAGATCCAACAAGTATAATCATTTCTCGTTACCACCGTAGTCCTAACTAATCCTGTAAAGGAAGCTTTGCTACGTTCAAATAGAACGTACGCGAGATGCCAAGAGACAAAATGGGTCAGTATACAAGTGTACTAGTATGAGTATAAGATTTGACACCCACGTGCTCACCAGACACAAACAAAATTACATTTAATTCTTACTACGAGATAAAACAAGTAGTTTCACTCGCACCAAGATGAAGGAGTAGTTTCCCAAGATATGGTGGTATTTAGTTCTTTACTCGTGCACAACTAAATATAAATTAAGTATAAAATAAACAAAATAAACATAAAAATATAGTGGGTCAGCCCTATTTAAAAAAATTAGTAAGACCCACCATTCTACAAAAGTTAATAATAGAGTTAGTATAATTTAATCATAAGTTAATTGCTGAAGAAGTATTAAAAAAAAAATGCACTGTTTCATACTTAAATAATTCGAATTGACCAAAACTCAAAGAACAAAAGTTGTACATAATCAAATTTACTAAAAGGCAACGGGAACAGATTTAGTAATAACTGAACAGGTTGAGAGAAAAACTTGATAGAAGAACCTAGACGAAATTCAACCAAAAAATCTGAAACTGAAAATGAAAGGAAACTTTCCTAAGATGATTTTTTTCGGAAATGTTCAAAACACAAAAAGTGTTCAGAATAATATTTTACTTCAATTTAAGCGAAACCAATAAAAATGAGCTCGTATCTAAAATCTGCATTACTAAAATGAACAAAAACTATTGTAACTAAGATCATCCGATTACAAGTTCTAATTTATCTTTTTTATAAAAAGTTAAAATATAAAAGTTGTCTAGAATTACGTATACATGCCTCTGCCTAAATTTCATAATTTATCAAGGTCGCTTACTATCTTTCAAGATGTACAAATCAATATAATTCACACTATACCAATAAACTCATATTTAATTATTTGTACCTTAATTCCACTACTTCGGCCCTTTACTTCCGGCCTACACATATATCCCATGTGTCTCCCGTATACCTAACACCGCTCCGAAGCCAAACTTGTACGGGCATATCGTCCCGAGCTTGACCCACACTTCCCAAATGGTTAGCATATACGTACGCACGTAAATCAAAGCACTCTTCTACTCATGAGAACAAGACAACAATATATATAATATACACACTCTCTCATCTACTTATGAGAATAAACATAACAACGCCAAACCTAAGGCATTCAAATAAATATCATAATCCTCACCTCCTTTTTTTTATGCACTCTTTTTTACCAACACTTAAATAACACAACAATCCATGGACTCATAGCGGAGTGTAAGGAATTTGTTTATGGGTTCCTAGTTTATTTTAATTTTATATAACTATAAGTGTGATTACAACTATAAAATAAATAAATATATATATATACCCTAAACCTTGCATATACAACTAATCAAAATAATTAAAATCAATCTATCATCTTCAAGTAAATATAATATCAAATCAACATCAGATAAATAAAAATAACGAATTAAACATAAATCAAGGAAAGTGGATTTTGCACTCACAATTATTTTTGCAAATCAAAAAAAATATTTAAAGAACTAATGAAGTCACCAAAACAAAACCCTAACCCTTTCTTCTTCTTCTTTTTCTCTGCCTCACCACTTTCTCTCTCTCTCTCTCTCTCTCGGTTGCACTCTCTTTCTTTTCTTTTCTTTTTTCTTTTCCACCATCCACTTTGCTCTCAGAATTGCCCCATACATAGAGCCCTCTTTCTTTTTGTTTTGTTTTTGGCAGCAATATGATAACCTAATTAATGATTATATTATATTTTATTGTATAAATACAATATATATAACATTTTTTTTTATAAATAATATATATATATAAATTCAAATTGATTATATATAATTAAATTCTCATGTAACCACATAATTAATAAAGCCTAAAATAAAATAAAGTAATAATAATAAATAATGACTTACGAAAAATCAGGGTTACTATATTATACACACCTCAAAAGAATCTCGTCCCGAGATTCGATAGAAGAGAGTACTAAGCAAAATACTTCGGGTACATACACCAAACTTTCTCTTCCAATTCCCAAGTGATATCGTTCTCATCCTCGCTCCATTGCACTTTCACCAAGTTCACTTTCTTGTGCCGCAACTGCTTTACATCCCGATCTAGAATAGGAACCGGCCACAACACATACATTAGATCGTCACTAATCTCCAACACTTCTAGTGATACTACTTAGGAAGGGTCTTGCACACACTTCTGCAATAAAGATACATGGAACACGTTGTGAATCATAGCTAAAGCAGGTGGTATGGCTAATTTGTAAGCCACATTACCAATCCTCTCAGTGGTCTCGTACGGTCCTACAAATCTAGGTGCCAACTTTCCCTTCTTTTCGAATTGCATGATACCCTTCATCGGCGAGACCTTCAAAAACACAAAATCTCCAACATCCAACTCAACCCCTTTACGTTATCTATCAACGTAATTCTTCTGACGACTCTGTGCAGTTTTAATACGTTCCCGAATAATATTCACCTTCTCTATGGTCTCTCTCAACAACTCTGGCCCTAACAACGGCACATCTCCTACCTCTATTTAACAAACAGGTGATCGATATGGCCTCCCATACAAAGCCTCAAAAGGTACCATCCCGATACTTGAGTGATAGCTATTATTATAAGTAAACTCTACCAATGACAAGTGTTTTTCCCAACTACCACCAAAATCAAGGACACAAGCTCTCAACATATCCTCCAATATCTGATTTACCCGCTCAGTTTGCCCATCTGTCTAAGGATGATAAGTCGTGCTCAAGTCTAACCTAGCACCCAAAGCATGCTGAAAACTCTCTAAAAACTCTGCTACAAACAATGGATCACGATCTGAAACTATAGAAACTGGCACGCCGTGAAGTCGCACCACCTCTCGAATATACAGCCTAGCTAGTTTATCCGCAGTTCGGTGAACACTAATAGGAATAAAATGAGCAAACTTGGTGAGTCGATCCACTATCACCCAAATAGATTCATTACATTGCTTAGACCATGGCAATCAATCCACGAAGTCCATTGAGAGGTACTCCCATTTCCAGGTAAGGATCTCGAGAGGCTGCAAAAGTCCAAACAGTCATTGGTGTTCTGCTTTAACTTGTTGACACACATAACATCGAGAAACATACTCTCATACGTCCTTTTTCATACCTTTCCACCAAAACGTCATCTTCAAGTCATGATACATCTTAGTTCCACCAGGGTGAATGGTATATTAGGATCTATGGGCATCATCCATAATCTCTTTCCTCAATTCAACAATGTTAGGTACACACATCCTGCCCCTGAATCCCAATCCCCTATCTGAGTCCACAGACCAGTCAGTAGGACAATTATCGATCAAATCCACTATAAGGTCATCGAGCTTGCTGACGAGAAACCCATCTAAATACTGCATCTGACGAACTTTACCCAGTAACGTCGGCTACACGATCAAACTACCAATGTATGCCCTCTCGACACTCTCTATTGGTTAAACATCATACATCGAAACGAACTCCAAGGACTTCCATTCTTGAATCATCAAAGAAGTTATAATCCCATGTTGTCAGCTAAGTGCATCTGCGACCACATTTCATTTCCCCGAGTGGTAAAGGATCTCGAAATCATAACTGCTGATGAATTCAACCTATCTTTGTTGCCTCATATTCAACTCTTTTTAAGAAAACAGATATTTGAGGCTCTTGTGATCTGTATATAACTCAAAGCGCTTCCCAAACAAGTAGTGTCACCAAACTTTCAATGCAAAAACAACTGTTGCCAGCTCTAAGTCATGAGTGGGGTATCGTCTCTCATAAGGTTTTAATTGTGAAGAAGCATAAGATACAACCTTTTGATGCTGCATCAACACACATCCCAACCCAGTCCCATTCGCATCTGTAAACACTACTAACTTTTCCCTTTGTGCTGGTATAGTTAACACCGGAGCTGTAGTCAACCATTGCTTTAACTCCTAGAAAGCTCTTTCACAATCATCTGTCCATACAAACTTCACATTCTTGTGGGTCAACTTGGTCATGGGTGCTGCAATAGTGGAAAATTTCTCTAGAAATCTCTTATAATAACCGGCTAGTCCTAAAAAACTCCTCACATCTGAAAGGTTCATGGGCTGCTTTCATTCTTTGACCACAACAACTTTCTCAAGATCTACCGCTATCCCCTGATTGGACACAATATGTCCCAAAAACCAAACTTCTTTCTCCCAAAAGTAACACTTATTGAACTTAGCATATAACTGCTGCTCCCTCAAAGTCTGCAACACAATTTTCAAGTGTTCTTTGTGTTCTTCCTCATTCTTAGAATACACCAGGATATCATCTACGAAGATAATCGCAAACTTATCTAGATACGATTGAAAAATTCTATTAATCAAGTACATGAAATAGGCAGGAGCCTTGGTCAAACCAAAAGGCATTACAGGAAATTCATACAACCCATACCGAGTCCGAAAAGCCGTAAGCGGTATACTTTCCTCTGACACACTCATCTGATCGTAACCCGTTTTGAGATCAAACTGAGAAAACACAGCTACCCCCTTCAACTAATCAAACAAGTCATCAATTCTATATAGCAGATACTTGTTCTTGATAGTCACCTTCTTTAGCTCTCTATAATCTATGCACATGCAAAGAGTGCCATCTTTCTGTAGACAAAGATCACAGGTGCTTCCCACGGGGAGTTACTTGAACGAATGAACCCCTTCTGAAGCATCTCTTCCAGCTGCTTCTTCATCTCTACAAGCTCCTTAGGCATCATTTGGTATACCACCTTAGAAATCGGTGCAGTTCTTGGCACTAAGTCAATGTGAAATTCTACTACCCATCGAGATGAGGTCCAAGTATCTCCTAAAATTCATCTTTAAACTCACGTACCACATCTACCTCACTAATATCCTGCTTAGGTATTTCTATCGAGCATAGAAAACCCGTCATTACTGACTCTTCTCCATTGCTAGAAGTGTGGATAAGCTATGGCATACCAGGAATATCTACATTTACAGTCCTCTCTACATAATCTAGAGTCATAAAGTGTTTTCACAGCCAATCCATACCCAAAATAATTACAAACCCCTCAAACCCTAAAACAATTAGGTCAACATACATGACTTCGCCCGCAAAATCAATCTTAAAATCTTTACATGTCTCACAATGAGTAACTACCCCTCCTAAAGGGGTCTCAACACAAATAGGTCTAGATAAGGATGTAGTTACAAAGTGTTTTCTTTCTACAAACTGCCTAGATATGAAAGAATGAGAGGTACCACTATCAAAAATTACTCTAATGGGTTCTTAAAAAAGATTAAAAGTACCTTGCACTTTGTCATTTCCTGGCATCACTACAAATACTCTGGCTAAGGCTGTCTGACGCTATTACGCCTGCTGTCTTTGAGGGCAATCCTTGACTACATGCCCCAGTTGTTGACCCCCAAAACACTTTCTATTGATCGGTTGAGGTGCTACTGCTCTGATAGGTGGGGGCCCCTCCAACTGAGGTACGGGAGGACGATAACCCAACTATAGCACTTACTGCCACAGTCCTTGATAACCTTGTGGGCGCAGACCGCCCTGTCTTTGCTAGTAGTGCCCTTAGGGCTAGAAATTGCCCTGAGGCCTGAAATTACCCTGAGGTCTAAAATTTCCTTGATTACCTTGTTGCTGTGACCTTTGAAACTGTTGACCCCTATGCCTTTGATCATAGGGTCGATATCTATTCCCACCATGCTGTTGAAAGTGACTCCCTCTAGAAGTCCCTTTGACCCTAGCCTTCCCTTCTTGAAATCACTTCTCATTTTCCTCATACTTCAGTGCTAAGTCAAGAACTCTGTCAAATGGTTCAGCATCAAAGGGAATAAGGGACTTAGACAGGTAATGATTTAATCCCATAATAAACTTCTCATTCTTCTTCTCCTGCGTGCCAACCAAGTAAGGGGCATAACAAGACAACTCATTAAACTTGGTGATATACTCGATCACTGTTCTACCCATTTAGGTTAGTTTCAAAAATTCATCACTCAGTTGAGACTGAATAGCAGCAGGAACAAACTTTCGGTCAAAACAGGTCTTAAAATCTGCCCAAGTCAAAGTCGTCAAATCTAGACCCTCATTCCACGAGTTTCACCAAAATAGGGCTGCTTTCTCAAGCTGATGTGTAGCCAACTCCTATTTTTGGAATTCGGTGTGCTGCATACGACCAAAAACCGTCTCACATTTCTGAACCGAAACGTCAGCTGCAATGGGTCCTTCATCTCCAGAGAATTTTTGACCTCCCAAAGAACCAAAATCTTTGTTTCTCTTTGCAAATGGATCTCCCTGCTGACCATGATTATTGTTTTGCACAACATGCAGTAGCTGAGCCATCATCTCCCCCACATTAACCTACACAGTATTGGTTGCCCCGGTAGAAGCCGTCATCGCTGTTGCCGCCACATTAGCAGTTGTTTCTTCCCCTGTGCCATTGGGCTCAACACTTCTCAAATTATACCTTCCAGCAATCACCTTTAAGTAAAACACACAAAAGAATTCGTTCATAAGTACTTTGAATAAATACAACCACCAAACTAAACCAGCTAACCCATATTTCCACAATTCGAGGATCACCTAAACTCTCACAAGTCTAGGGTAACCTAGAGCTCTAATACCAAAGTGTCAAACCCCAAAATTTGGACAATTAAATATTAAATTATGACTAAATCTCAATCAATATTCCATCATCTAAATCCTAGAGGTGAAACAAAAAAAATTAAATGTTCTTGTCTTCATAAAGTTTAAGTAAATTTCAATGCTAAACAAAATACACAGGATAAAAAAAAAAAAATAATAATAAATGCCAACCAAACTATTTATCATAAATTCATAACTATCTAATACCTCTAACATTAAAGTAGCAACAACTAGTCAAAACAACTTAAATAATGTAAAGTCAAAAAATAACCCACAATATCAAATTGTCAAAATACTAAGGTCATAAAAATAAATAAATAATACATACATAAACTAATATCAATCCCTAAACTCAAAACTCTAGGAAACAAAAGAAGTCCAAATGACATGTCCAACAACTATAGTCATTTCTCGTCACCACTGTAGTCCCAACTAATCCTGCAAAGAAAGCTCGGCTACACTTAAATAGAACGCACCCGAGATACCAAGAGAAAAAATGAGTCAGTATACAAGTATACTAGTATCAGTACAACATTTGACACCCACGTGTCTACCAGACACAAACAAAATTACATTTAACTCTTGTTATGAGACGAGACAAGTAGTTCCACTCGCACTGAAACGAAGGTGTAGTTTCTCGAGATATGGTGGCATTTAGTTTCTTACTCGTACACAACTAAATATAAATTGAGTATAAAATAAACAAAATAAACATAAAAATGTGGTGGGTCAGCCCTGCATAAAAAAATTAGTAAGACCCACCATTCCGCAAAAAAATAAAAATAAAGTTAGTATAATTTAATCATAAGTGAATTGCTGAAGAAGTATAAAAAAACGCACTGTTTCATGCTTAAATAATTTGAATTGATCAAAACTTAAAGAACAAAAGTTGTACATAATCAAATTTCCTAAAAGGCTACGTGAACAGATTTAGTAGAAACTGAATAGGTTGAGACAAAAACTTGATAGAAGAACTTAGACGGAATTCAACCAAAAAATTCGAAATTGAAAATGAAAGGAAACTACCCTAAGATGATTTTTTTGGGAAAAATTTAAAACAAAAAAAAAATGTTCAGAATAATGTTTTACTTCAGTTTACGCGTAACTAATAAAAATGAGCTCGTTTCATAATCTGCATTACTAAAATGAACAAAAACTGTTGTAACTAAGATCATCCGATTACAAGTTCTAATCGATCTTTTTAGTAAAAAGTTAAAATACAAAAGTTGTCTAGAATTACCTATACATGTATCTGCACAAATTTCATAATTTATCAAGGTCGTTTACTATTTTCAAGATGTACAAATCAATACAATTCACACTATACCAATAAACTCATATTTAATTATTTGTACCTTAACTCCACTACTTCGGCCCTTCACTTTGGGCCTACACATATATCCCACGTGCCTCTCATATATCTAACACCGTTCCGAAGCCAAACTTGCATGAAGATATCGTCTTGAGTTTGACTCACACTCCCAAGATGGTTAGCATATACGTACGTGCGTAAATCAAATCACTCGTCTACTCATGAGAACGAGCCAATAATATATATACACACTCTCTCATCTACTCATGAGAATAAACATAACAATGACAAGCCTAAGACATTCAAATAAATATCATAATTCTCATCTTTTTTTATTTTTATTTTTTATACACTCTTTCTCACCAACACTCAAATAACACAACAATCCATGGAGTCATGGTGGAGTATAAGGAATTTATCTATGGGTTCCTAATTTATTTTAATTTCATATAACCATGAGTATGATTACAACCATAAAATAAATACATATAAAAACCCTAAACCTTGCGTACACAACTAATCAAAATAATTAAAATCAATATATTATCTTCATGTCAATACAATATCAAATAAATAAAAATAAATAAATAAAAACAACAAATTAAACATAAATCAAGAAAAGTGGATTTTGCATTCACAATTATTTTTGCAGATCAAAGAAATATTTGAAAAACTAACGGAACCATCAAAACAAAACCCTAACCCTTTCTTTTGTTCCCTCTACCTCACCTCTCTATCTCTCTCTCAACTGCACTCTTCTTCTTTCTTTTTTTTTCGCTGTCCCCTTTGCTCTCTGAATTGCCCCATACTTAGAGCCCTCTTTCTTTTTGTTTTGCTTTTGGCAACAATATGATTGATAAGAATATACCAAACCAAGCTCAAGCAAGTATAACCCACTGAAAAACAGAGGATAACTTCCCTCTCTCTAACTAATTCAGTTAGAGAGGTATATGAATATATAGATTGTATAGACGGTAGCTAATAGTTGGTTAGTTGGTTAGGTTACACTCTTGTATTATAAATACTGATGTACTAACTAATTTTGAAAGAAAATTGAAGATTTCATTTTGTTATCATGGTATTAGAGCAGATCTACTCAAATGAGTATTGATCATTTTTCATTTTCTTTCTCACATTGAATTCATGAGTTTGAGTTCTTGAATTTGTTTCAATGGCTTCTCTTCCTCCTAATCTCACACTTTTGATTTCAAATCTCAATTCTTTTGTTACTGTCAAATTGGATTCTACAAATTACATTGTTTGGAAAACACATCTCCAAAATATACTCAGAGCCATAAATCTTCTCTGTTACGTGGACGGTACTTGTGCTTGTCCATCTGCAACAATCACAGATTCAGAAGGCAAAGATGTTATCAATCCTGAGTTTTTGAGTTGGGCACAGATCGATTCACATTTGCTAAGTTGTATTACAGCAACTCTAACTCCCACGGTGTTTACATCTGTGTTTTATTGCAAAAGCTGTCAAGAAATCTAGAAATATCTTGATAAACGCTTCACATCACTCTCCAGATCTCACATACACCAACTCAAGAACAAACTCAGTAGTACCATGAAGAAATCTGAGTCCATGGAAGACTATCTTGCTTAGATCAAGAGTCTTGCTGATCAGCTAGCACTTGCTGCCTCTCTTATTGAGGATGAGGATCTAGTTTTGATTACTCTAAATGGATTGCCATCTGAATATAATGCTTTAAAAGTAGCTATTCAAGCTCGATCAGAGGCCATCACCATAGAGGATCTTGCTTCTTTTCTCTGTTCAGAGGCTTTGCATATTGAGGCCGATCATAAATCCTCTTCTTTAGATCTTACTATTGCTTACACTACAACTCGAAATAAGATTCCAAACTAGTCATCTTCTTATCAGATTGGTAGTCGTGGCAATAGATCATCATACAGAGGCTCTTCTCATAGAGGAGGAGGTAGATATTTTTCTAAAAATACTTTCAGTCAAGGTCGATGAGGAAGATCTTCATCATTCCATCATCCATCTTCCTCTTCTTTGGTCTGTCAGATTTGTGGCAAACTAAATCATACTGCTCTTCAATGCTGGCACAGATTGGATACTTCCTATTCAACACCAACTCCAAATCCATCTCCTGACAAACCTCCTTTTCTTACATCTTCATCTCCTGCTTCATCTAATTGGTATGTGGACTCTGCTGCCACAAATCGTGTAACTCCTGATCTTAATAATGTTCAAGTCTATAATCCCTGTCATGGCCAAGATCATGTGACTGTTGGAAATGGTAGTCATCTTCCTATTCACAACACCGGAAATGGTATTCTTCTAACTCCTTCTTTTCCTTTCAAGTTGACTAATGTTCCACATATATCATCTAATCTTCTTTCAGTTCATAAATTGACTTATGATAATAATTGCACTGTTACTTTCGATGACAAATCATTTGTGCTTCAAGACAAGACCACCAAGATGCCTCTTTTCAGAGGTATTCATAGTCATGGCCTTTATCAGTGGCCTTCATCTTCTTCACAAATTTCATCACCACAACATTCTTCTCATGCTTGTTTGGCTACTGCTACATGGCATACCAGACTTGGTCATCCATCTCCATAAAAGCTGCAATATCTTATTAATAAGTTTCAGTTGCCTACTACTTTATCTTCTAATAAGAATTTGTGTCCTCATTGTAGTGTGGCCAAGAGTCACAGACTTTCTTTTGCTTTGTCTAATTCCACTGTAAATAAGCCCTTTTCTCTTGTTCATAGTGATGTTTGGGGCCCTTTCTCTCCATCTATTTCTGGATTTAAATACTATGTTTTGTTCATTGATGAATTTAGCAAATTTACTTGGGTTTATCCTTTTTGCTATAAAAGTGAGGTGTTTGCCAAATTTATGGAATTTAAGGTATCTGTTGAAAATCAATTTGAGACTACTCTTAAAATTTTTCGCACTGATGGTGGTGGAGAGTACACTAGTTCTCAGTTTGAAACTTTTCTTAAAACACATGGCATTATTCATCAAATGTGTTGTCCACACACTCCTCCCTAAAATGGAGTTGCCGAGAGGAAACATAGGCATCTTGTCACCACTACCATTGCTTTGCTACAACAATCAGGTCTTCCTCTTGCTTATTGGTTTGATGTACTTGCTACTTCTGTTTTTCTCACTAACAGGTTGCTGAGTTCTAAACTTCAAAATCAAACTCCTTATGAGGTCCTGTTTCATCATTCCCCTGATTTTGCTTTTCTTAAAAGCTTTGGTTGTAGGTGCTTTCCCTGGCTTCAACCCTATGCTTCTCATAAGCTAGCCCCTAAGTCCATTCCTTGTGTCTTCATTGGTTATCACCCCTCTATCAAGGGATATCGTTGCCTTGATCCTATTTCTGGAAAAATTTATTTGTCTTGGCATGTCACTTTTGACGAATCACTCTTTCCTTTTCTTACTTCATCTATTTCTACCTCTACACATAACTCTCCACTTACTCTTCCTCAACTACACTCTTTTCTTTGTCCTTCAATCATTCTTGCTTCCTAGCTTGATCTACTATTCTTTGCCTCTTGTCTTACCTAGTCTTGACCTCTACTTTATCTCTATCTTCTACTGTCCCTACCTCTATTCCTATTTCCTCTCTCACTATTGATCTTCCTTTTGTGCATCATATTCCTGCTACTCCTTCTCACTCTTCTCTAAATATTCATCCCATGACTACCAGGTCGAAGTCTTCTTCTTCTACTCTTCTGTCTACTATTTCTCCTCTTGTTTCTCTGAAGCTGCTTTAACTCTTGAATGGTCTAAAGCCATGCAAGAGGAATTTCAAGCCTTACAAGACCAAGGTACTTGGTCTCTTGTTCCTCTTCCTCCTCACAAGCAAGCTATTGGCTATAAGTGGGTGTTTCGCTTGAAAAAAAATTATGATGGCTCCATTGCTCGCCACAAAGCTCGTCTTGTGGCTAAGGGCTATCTCCAGCAAGAAGGCATTGATTATCATGAAACGTTTAGCCCTGTCGCCAAGCAACCTATAGTCCGGGTTCTCCTTAGCATTACCCTTCATTTTAATTGGTCCATTAAACAATTGAATATTTCAAATGCTTTCTTTCATGGTCTTCTTTAGGAAGAAGTTTATATGGTGCAACCTCCAGGTTTTGAAAGTTCTTCTCCTCAACATGTGTGCAAACTGAAAAAGGCTCTCTATGGGCTTAAGCAAGCTTCTCGCGCTTGGTATTCAACATTTTCTTCTTATTCTCTCCACTGGCTTCACGAATAGTCGTTGTGACTCTTCTTTGTTTATACAGTGAACTTCTACCACTGTTACTTTTCTTTTGATATATGTGGATGATATCTTAATTACTAGAAATAGTGATGCTCATATCACTTATCTTATCCATCATATGCACAAAGCCATCTCCATGAAAGAATTAGATGATATTTCCTATTTTCTTGGTATATCTGTGACTCGTATTGCCTCTGATTTGTTTCTCTCTCAGCACAAATATGCCACTGATATTCTCCCCAAGGCTGGTATGATCAATTATAAACCATGTTTTTCTCCCATGGCCTCTAAATTTGATCCTCCTTCAGACACTTTGGTGCCCTTTTCTCAGCCATCCTTGTATCGAAGTATTGTTAAGGCCTTACAATATCTCACAATTACTAGACCAGACATCTCTTTTGCTATCAACCATGCATGCCAGTTCATGCATGCTCCTACTGTTGCCTATTTCAATACTGTCAAGCGGTTACTTCGTTGCATTCAGGGTACTCTTCATCATGGTTTACTCTTCACTCCGGGCTCTCTGGATTTGCATGTTTTTTTTTATTCGGATTGGGCTGGCGATGTTCTTGATCGTAAATTTACCACCGGCTATTGTGTCTTTCTCGGCCCTAACTTGATTTCGTGGTCTGCAAAGAAACAATCAGCTGTTTCTCGGTCCTCCACTGAAGCAAAGTACAGGGCTCTTGCTCAAGCTTCCGCTGAACTTCAATGGCTTCGCATGCTTCTTCAAGAGCTTTCTCTTTCTTCTGCTACTCCTGTTTTATGGTGTGACAACCTCTCCGCTATATCCCTTGCCTCTAATCCTATTTTCCATGCCCACACTAAGCATATCGAGGTGGATTATCATTTCATATGGAAGCAAGTTCTTTCTCACAAAGTTGTGGTTAAACATGTGTCTTCCTCTGATCAAGTGGTTGATCTGTTCACCAAACCCCTTCTCGTGGCTCAATTTTGTTATCTTCTTCCCAAGCTTACAGTGTGTTCTTTACCCATTCGCTTGCGGGGGCCTGATAAGAATATACCAAACCAAGCTCAAACAAGTATAACCTATTGAAAAATAGAGGATAACTTCCCTCTCTCTAACTGATTCAGTTAGAGAGGTATATGAATGTATAGATTGTATAGACGGTAGCTAATAGTTGGTTAGTTGGTTAGGTCAACTCTTGTATTATAAATACTGATGTACTGACTGATTGTGAAAGAGGATTGAAGATTTCATTTTGTTATCAATGATAACCTAATTAATGATTATATTATATTTTATTGTATAAACACAATATATATATACTTTTTAAAATCAATCAATATAACACTTTTTTTTATAAATAAATAAATATATATATATTCAAATTGATTATATATAATTAAATGCAAAATTAAATTCTTATGTAGCCACGTAATTAATAAAGCCAAAAATAAAATAAAATAATAATAATAAATAATAACTTACAAAAAATTAGGGTCACTACATTAGTTGTATGTTTTGTTTCTTGTGAACATTCACATTGTACATTAGTATGTATTTTATTTTTTCAAAAGTTAATTGTATGCTTGTTGTTTGCGGTGAACATTCACATTGTATTTGAATTTTTGTTTAAATTTTTTGTTGCGTTATTTTTAAAATTTTCAAATTATAAAAAGGTTTAAAGTTCATGATTTGAAATTTTCTCCATGGAATGCGGGAGAGATTTTTTCCTAAGAATAAATGAGAGATTTTCTCCATGGAATAAGGGAAATATTTTCTCTTTAGAATGATGAAGAGATTTTCTCCATAAAATGAACGACTGTTGTTATGTATTAGTTTGACTATTGTTATTAGGGCTGCAAATGAACCGAGCTGTTCATGAACAAGCTCGGCTCGGCTCAGCTCGTTTAGTAAACGAGCCAAGCTCGAGCTCGAATATTAGGCTCGTTTAGTAAATTGGCTCTAGTTCGCACGAGCTCGGCTCGTTTATCTATATTTAAATTATATAATATATATTATTTATATATTAAATATATTAAATAATATAAATAATATTTTTTATTTAAATAATATAAATTGAAGAAAATACACTATCCTATTTCTAACTCATCAGTCAGAGCCTGGTTATGTTGTATCCTGTTTCTAACTGTTTAGTTTCTTCCAATTAATCGTTTCCATTGTTTATTCAATTAATCTAGTTTTCGGTTCCATCTTAATCACCCACGAGATCGATCATATCCACAGTTTGATCACCCACTTCCATTTCTTGTCCGGAGTAAGTCCTTAGAGTTAGGCAGTGTGGACATTTAGGATAGGGTCTGTGCTAAACCATTATGGTCTGTGGTAACTTGACAATAATAGGGTATGTATTAAGATATCTGTAAATCTGATTAATTAGAAAGAACAATGAGTCGATTATTTAGAAGTAACTCATCAGTCAGTTCTAGGTCAACAACTTTACCTTCCATACCTAATCAAGGATTAGTCATTAATGAAGAAGATGTTGAAATACAAAATGATCAATTTAATAGAGATTGGAATATACCAAAATTACAAATCAAAGAAATTTATAGAACAACATTTCTACATAATGTTTTTAAAGTTGCATTACATGTTAAAACAATTGAACAAGTTTATGCTTTAGAAAAACCTCGAGAAACTTGTCGGGTTATTTGATACTAAATTAATAAAAAGACACAAAGATAATGGTTACAATTTTATTCACATTGGTCTAATTCAAGTTGGTCTTAATCCACTTACATTGGAAAAAATACTCCTCTTTTATTATGCTTAAGAGATGCTCGTTTTCTTAATTATAATGATAGTTTAATGGGAATGATGGAAACTGGTCTTCATAAAGGTCCAGTACATTTTAATTGTTTTCCTGATTTTACGCTCAGTTTAAGTGATCCAAATATTTTACATGCTTTAACATTAAATATTCAACTACATGGTTCATTCACTAATATGATGGCTAAGACACATAATATTGCTTTAATTTATCGTGTTCACTATAAATGTATGCAAACTAATTTAAATGTTCATGCTCTGCATAAATCACCTAAAGATAAAACTTTACTTATTCAAAGTGGTAGTCATAATGAATCCCATATTAATATTCCTAAAATGATTGAATGGAAAGATATTGATTTACCTGATGAATGGATTACTGTTAATGAAAATTACAAACATAATAAGAACAATCCTCGAACAAGATAGTAAAGATATCGGACAATTTAATGATGGTTCTTTCATATTAAATTTAACAAGAGTCAATCCTCTAGACATAGTACATCTAGTGTCCCTAGCGAAATGGAAACTGAAGATGAAATATTTACCACACCTCTATTTAGAAAAATTAGTCAACTTAATATCGGTCCAACCATAGGTCCTACAATCAATCCAAAATTAAAAGGAATTGATAATTCCTCAACTTCTCAAATTAGTAAACCTGTTTATTCTACACATACTCATTTCCTTGATGAAGAAGTTCATTCAATGACTCTCCGACTCAAAGCGATATGGAAGAATTTACACCACTGTCAATCCACAATTATTGACAATTAAAAAGGAATTTACTCCCAATCTTGATAAATTACTTATTGATTTTAAATCTAAAGCTAATACGCATTACGCCATGCTTATTATGCTAAATATACTGCTCAAATGTCTCAAATCTCTCAAGAATGTTTTATTTTTATGGTTCGATTTGGTTTTGTATTCCTCTTACTAGAATAAGAAGAAAAATATTATAAAACACTTACTACAATTACTAAACATAAATGGAAAACTTATGCTACCACTACAATTAGTTCTAGTCATCCTCCCTTAGAGAAAATTATTCTTAATCAACAAGGTTCTAAAATTCCGCCTCTCCTTTTAAATTACAGCGATGATAATGAACTCAAAAAGTTATTGAACAAAATAATTATACTAACCGGTGTTTAAATACAATTGGTAAACAATTAGATAAAATAGAAACTAATTTAGAATCGTTCACACTTCATCATCTAAACAACCTTTAGATGCACCTTTACTTAACCTACCTAGTAAACGTTCTACCCGAACTAGCCTAGTTACAAATGATCAATCATCTACGGTCCAAGCCATTGAAAAATTATTTACCAAATTAGCGATCCGATACTCCTCACCTTCTAAAGATAAAGGTATTATCTTGTCCTAAATCAACAATTTGATATTAACCCAAATTCTACTTCCTCTGATACTGACAATGAAATTAATAACTTAGCTCAACAATTCCAAGTTGCGAAAATACACTATCCTAAAATTAATCCTCAAACTACCAAGAATTGGTATACTAAGCCTACTCACGATTTACAATTTGAAGAAAATAATATTAATAATCAATTTTACGTCTCTGCTAAAAAATTATCTGAATGGAATATTGATAGTCTTAGTGAAGATCAACTCCTCCAAAAATTAAATCATTTATCTATGGTCTCGAAGTTATCTCTAATTATCCCCAATATACTCAACCTGAAATTGTAAATTTAATTACTCTCGGCTTTTCTTGGTCACTTAAATCTTGGTGGGAAAAATATTTAAGCGACACTCAACGAGACTCTATCATCTATGCTAACCAAACCGATGATCAAGGATTACCTATATTTGATGAAAATTTAGGATGTTGCCAACTGATGGTATTAACCAATTAATTTATACAATTATTAGACATTTTATTGGTACCCCAACTAATATATATTCTCGCATACATGATCAACTCGGTAATCTTACTTGTCCAACCTTAAGTGATTTTAGATGGTATAAAGATGTTTTTACCTCTAGAGTTATGTTCGAGAAGACTGTACTAAATCATTACGGAAAGAAAAATTTATTAATGGATTACCTAGTTTATTTGCTCACAAAATTAGAGATGTTCTTAGTCAACCCTCTTGGTGTTATTGAATATGATAATTTAACATATGGTGATATAATTAGCACTATTCAAAAAGAAGGCTTAAAAATGTGTATTGATTTAAAACTTAGTCAAAAAGCTACAAAAGATAAACATAAAGCTAAATATGAATTAGGAAATTTCTGTGAACAATATGGACTACCTCCTATTGCACCCTCTCGTAGGAAATCACACAAACATTCAAAAAATAAATCCAAATATTATCATAAATACAAGAAGTCTTATTTACCCTCCAAATCTAATGACAAATTTTATACTAAACCCAAAAAGAAATATCATAAATCTAAATCACATCCGAGATCAAAATCTAATAAAGATATTACGTGTTATAACTGTGGACAAAAAGGCCACTATGCTAATAAATGCAAAGAGAAACAAAAGCTCAAAGACAGAGTCAGTCAACTCCAAATTAATGATGAATCCAAAATTCAGTTATTTGAAATCTTCCAATTAAATCAATCTGATAATGGTTCCTCTTCTGTACTTCCATCTACATCCAATTCCCCATCTAATAGTGATAATTCTGATTCTAATAATCAAATTACCTTAGGATGTAATGATGTTTGTTGTAAACCTATTAAACAAATTTCTGTTCTTACTAAACATAGTCAAGAAGAATCTGCTTTAATTGATTTAATTAGTAAATTAGATGATCCTCAATTAAAACAACAATATATTGATAAGCTCAAAGGTCTAATGCTTCAAGCGAAACTAAACCTAAGTTTAATAAACCCATCATTAGTTTATCTAAAACTTTAGAAAAATTTAAAAATAAAACTAAAGAAGTTACACTTCAAGACTTACAATTTGAAATCAATCAAATTAAACAAACAATAAGAGATCTTCAAAATAAAGATAATAAATTAGAAAATGAAATTATTAATCTTAAACTTAAACAAAACTTAAATGATTTCCAACCTAATGCACAATCACCTCATGAATCTGAACATAATTCTGATCATGATTCTGATCATACTGATCCAACTAAACTCATATTTGATAATCGATCTCAAGCTACTAACCTTGAAGATAAACGATTAAATTTACTTAATAAAATTTATATGCAAAAATGGTATTCAAGAATTAAAATCATTGTTGAAGATTTTGAATTAGAATTAGTTGCATTAATTGATACTGGTGCTGATTTAAATTGCATTCAAGAAGGATTATTTCCTACTAAATATTATCATAAGTGTCAAGAGAAATTAACTTCTGCTAATGGTAGTAAAATGCATATTCGATATAAATTACCTAAAGTACATGTTTGTCAAAATAATGTTTGCTTTAAAACTACATTTGTTTTAGTCAAAAATATGGTGATCGGATTATTTTAGGTACACCATTTATATCTTTATTATATCCATTTACTACTTCTACTGAAGGAATTACTACTCATGTTTTAGGACACTCTGTTACATTTACATTCTTATTTCCACCTGAACAATTAGAGTTAAATCAATTACAAGATTGTTCTATTACCCACACTATTAAACGACTAACTCGGCATATTAATTTTCTTAAAGAAGAAATTAATTACAAACGAATAGATCAACAGTTAACTGATCCCGTTCTCATCTCTCAAATTAATGATTTCAAATTAAAACTTGAATCAACTGTTTGTTCAACTTTACCTACTGCATTCTGGCATAGGAAAAAGCATGTAGTTACTTTACCATATATTAAAGGTTTTAATGAACGACAAATACCTACTAAATCCCGGCCTATTCAAATGAATCATGAATTGTTAGAAATGTGTAAAAAGGAAATTAATGAATTGTTAAAAAATAGAATTATTAGTCCCAGCAAATCACCATGGTCTTGTCCTGCTTTTTATGTTAATAAAAATGCTGAATTAGAACGAGGTGTTCCTCGCCTAGTTATTAATTATAAACCATTAAATGCTGTTCTTGAATGGATTAGATATCCTATTCCTAATAAAAAAGACCTAATTAAAAGACTTAATCAAGCTGTTATTTTTAGTAAATTTGATTTAAAAAGTGGTTTCTGGCAAATTCAAATTCATCCTAAAGATCGATATAAAACTGCTTTTAATACACCTTTTGGCCAATATGAATGGAATGTCATGCCATTTGGACTAAAAAATGCTCCTAGTGAATTTCAAAATATAATGAATGATATCTTTAACCCATTTAGTCATTTTTCTATTGTTTACATTGATGACATATTAATCTTTTCTAAATCAATTAGTGAACATTGGAAACATTTAACTGCATTCTTTTATACTATTAAAAGTCATGGTCTAGTCATATCCGCTCCTAAGATTAAATTATTTCAGACTAAAGTTAGGTTTTTAGGTTATGATATTCATCATAATACTATTCTCCCAATTAGTCGCTCTATTGAGTTTGCATCTAAATTTCCTGATGAAATCCTTGATAAAACTCAATTACAACGGTTTTTAGGTTCCCTCAATTACATTGCTGAATTTTATAAAGACCTTAGGCAAATCATCAACCATTGTTCGATCGGTTAAAGGATAATCCTCCTCCTTGGTCTTCTACTCATCCTTTGTTGTTCAACAAGTTAAACAATATGTCAAGTCTCTTCCTTGTCTTGGTATTCCTACTGAGAACTCATTCAAAATTATTCAAACTGATGCTTCTGATATTGGTTATGGTGGCATTCTCCTTCAGAAAGTCACTCCCTAGTCATCTGAACAAATTGTTCGTTTTCATTATGGTCTCTGGAATAAAGCACAATTAAATTATAGTACTATTAAAAAAGAAATTTTATCTCTTGTTTTATGTATTCAAAAATTTCAAGATGATATTTTAAATCAAAATTTTTACTTCGTGGTCGATTGCAAATGCTAAATATGTTTTAGAAAAAGATGTTCAAAATCTTGCTAGTAATGATTTTTGCCCGTTGGCAATCTATTTTAAGTATTTTTGATTTTGATATTACCTATATACTGGTTGTCAAAATTCCCTACGATTTTCTTGCGAGAATTTTTATAGGGGTAAGTGATGAGTGCTACTCCACATATTTCCTATGTTAAAACCCAAATTATCCATTCCCAAACCACGATCAAACAAGTTAACCGTCGGATTAACCGTCTTAAGTCACTAGGCCAACTACTAAAAGAGCCCAATACATCAATCACCAGCGATTTACAAGCTCGCCGTGTTTTACGACATAATTATTACAATGATTTACATTATTACCGAATTACTTAGATCTTCTTTTCGGTTGCTAATCTTTGTTTCCTATTCAACAGATGTCTCGCAAGGCCTCCTTCTAAGGCTTTGGTCCCTCCTCCAAAGAAACCTAATCAACTCATAGTTCCTCCTCCTCCGAGTCAATTAAACCATCCTATTCCATTGACATAATTAATAGATACCATACTCTTGGTACTATTCACCGTCCTGATTACTCATCTGCATTGGCTAATGATCCCTTTGCCTCTAGCCAATCGGTGATTACTCCACTTCCAATTAACCAAGTTCGACCCTCTCGGTAGGTACACCAAATCACATGTTGCTAACTTGTTCTACAAAGAACCTAGTCACCCCGAAGTCAAACCATTAATGAAATTGCTCAATTCCATTTTGGCTCACGGATGTCATTTCATTTCTTCACCTCGGAGAAAAATCTCTCTTATTACAAAGATATTGCTCAACCACCATTCAATTTTGATCAAACCAATTCGGGATCGTGTCTATGCTTACAAGATCCTATACCATTCACTTTACATTCACAACATTGTCTCTCTTGCGAGAATGGGGCAATCCTAATCGCTTGAGATTTGCTGGTCATTCTATTCAATATAATCATGATAATTATATTGATGCCTGGTTCAAATTGTTCTTGTACCAAAATGAGTCATTTAGTCACTCTGGTTCATCTCATTTGATCAAAAATTCAAATCTGAATTACCCACTGGTTTCTTCGATGGTGGACTCATTATGGCCCCATTTCGGATATTCTTCCCATTCACTCAATGAAACAATTGCCTATTTTCTCTTTGTTTACCCATTTACTACTCATCAAAACAATTTCCTATCTTGCTCAATTTTATATCCAAGTACAAAATCCCATGGATATTCAAATGGCATTATGGGATTAATGACAACATCATTATTCGCCAACACTGTTAAATGGTGGACTAAGTTCAATGTGCCCGATTATTGAAATTGTTTATGAGAATTTCCTCTGATTCATGTGCTCCAACTTGCAATAGTCAAAGCCAGCAAGCCCGAGACCCCAAGCTAACATGTCGAAGGAAGTCGGCCAGTCTTCCTCCAGTCAATCTTGGCAGTCCCTCATCTAGTGGCTCCAAGCCCAAATCATCAAAGATCAAATCCAAGGGAAAGTCCAAAGTCCCAAGGGTTCCGGACCAACCCAAGTCAAAGTCCAAATCACAGGCTCGATCCGAGATTCAACCTCTGCTTTCGACCCATTGCTCCTTTGGATCCACGGTGATCAATTGCTTCAAATGGCCCGTCTCCTAGTAGATCAAGCCCAAGCCCAATTAAAAATGAACAATCTCTGCCAAGCCTTGATCTAGTTGGAAGATAGTTAGAGCGATTCGAAGGATCCACCAATCAACTTTGGTTATGATCGTCACGAGTTTCATGATGCTCGAGGACCCATTTGCTTGAAATAATCAACATAGGATTCTTTATAAATATAAAATTGACTTCAATCACTACTCTTTTGAGAAAAGCTGTCAATTTATATTTATTCTGATTCCTTTATTCACATGCTGCATAGTTGATCAATCGTAGAAAGTAACCGACCTTTCGTCCTCAATCTTCAATGCTTTCATCATTTAGCCAACTCACATGTTGCATAGTTAATCAATCGGTAAAAGTAACCGATACCTTTCGTCCTCAATCTTGTTGCTTTCATCATTTAGCCAACTCATCTTTGCATAGTTAATTTGGTTTTCTATATATTTGTAATCTATTGTAATTGTTTAGCAGATTCCAATTTTCTTGAACCTTTTAGTTTGAAAAGAAAAGAGTGTTCTGCTGAGTTAGGTTTTCCTTGTTCTGCTCTTCTATTCAGGATCCTTGCAGATTACAACAATTGTAAGTGCAAGTTATTTTCTGTAATGAATTAAAATTGTATTTTAATTAAATATTTTGATTTGAATTATATTTTGTTTTGTGCATTCCAATTCTATGTTTAAATTGTTTCATCTTTGATTTCGTAATCCATGGTTCTTCATTCTTGTTGCTACTTCCGCGGTTTTAACATAGAATTGGAATGCACAAAACAAAATATAATTCAAATCAAAATATTTAATTAAAATACAATTTTAATTCATTACAGAAAATAACTTGCACTTACAATTGTTGTAATCTGCAAGGATCCTGAATAGAAGAGCAGAACAAGGAAAACCTAACTCAGCAGAACACTCTTTTCTTTTCAAACTAAAAGGTTCAAGAAAATTGGAATCTGCTAAACAATTACAATAGATTACAAATATATAGAAAACCAAATTAACTATGTAGCATGTGAGTTGGCTAAATGATGAAAGCAAAGATTGAGGTCGTTACGATTGATTAACTATGAAGATGTGAGTTGGCTAAATGATGAAAGCAAAGATTGAGGACCGAAAGGTGTCGGTTACTTTACTGTGATTGATCAACTATGCAGCATGTGAATAAAGGAATCAGAATAAATATAAATTGACAATTTTTCAAAAGAGTAGTGATTGAAGTCAATTTTATATTTATAAAGAATCCTATGTTGATTATTTCAAGCAAATGGGTCCTGAGCATCATGAAACTCGTGACGATCATAACCAAAGTTGATTGGTGGATCCTTCGAACTGTGCGAACTATCTTCAACTAGACCGGGCGGTAGATTGTTCATTTTTAATTGGGCTTGGGCGATCTACTAGGAGGCAGGCCATTTGAAGCAATTGATCACGTGGATCGGGTTGAGCAATGGGCCGAGCAGAGGTTGAATCGGTGAGCCCGTGATTTGGACTTTGACTTGGGTTGGTCCTAACCCTTGGGACTTTGGACTTTCCTTGGATTTGATCTTTGATGATTTGGGCTTGGAGCCACTAGATGAGGGATCGCTAAGATTGACCGGAGGAAGGCCGACTTCCTTGGCTGACATGATTGGGGTCTGCTTTGGCTTTGACTATTGCGGTGTTGGAGCACATGAATCGGAGGAAATTCCTCATAAACAATTTCAATAATTCAGGCACATTGAACTTAGCCCACCATTTAACAGTGTTGGCGAATAATGATGTTGTCATTAATCCCATAATGCCATTTGAATATCCATGGGATTTTGTACTTGGATAAAAAATTGAGCAAGATAGGAAATTGTTTTTGATGAGTAGTAAATAGGTAACAAAGAAAATAGGCAATTGTTTCATTGAGTGAACTGGAAGAATATCTAAATGGGGCCATAATGAGTCCACCATCGAAGAAACCAGGTGGGTAATTCAGATTTGAATTTTTGATCAAAGGAGATGAACCAGGAGTGACTAAATGACTCATTTTGGTACAAGAACAATTTGAACCAAGCATCAATATAATCATGATAATTATATTGAATAGAATGACCAGGCAAATCTCGAAGCAGATTAGGATTGCCCCATTCTGCAAGAGAGACAATGTTGTGAATGTAAAGTGAATGGTATAGGATCTTGTAAGCATAGACACGATCCTGAATTGGTTTGATCAAAATTGAATGGTGGTTGAGCAGAATATCTTTGTAATAAGAGAGATTTTTCTCTGGAGGTGAAGAAATGAAATGACATCCAGAGCCAAAATGGAATTGAGCAATTTCATTAATGGTTTGACTTCTGGGGTGACTAGGTTCTTTGTAGAACAAGTTAGCAACATGTGATTTGGTGTACTTTCGCGAGAGGGTCGAACTTGGTTAATTGGAAGTGGAGTAACCGATTGGCTAGAGGCAAAGGATCATTAGCCAATGCGATGAGTAATCGGGACGGTGAATAGTACCAAGAGTATGGTATCTATTAATTATGTCAATGGAATAGGATGGTTTAATTGACTCGGAGGAGGAGGAACTATGAGTTGATTAGGTTTCTTGGAGGAGGGACCAAAGCCTTAGAAGGAGGCCTTGGCAGACATCTGTTGAATAGGAAACAAAGATTAGCAACAAAGAAGATCTAAGTAATTCTAGTAATAATGTAAATTATTGTAATAATTATGTCGTAAAACACGAGCTTATGTTGGTGATTGATGTATTGGGCTCTTTTAGTAGTTGGCCTAGCTAACTTAAGACGGTTAATCCGACGGTTAACTTGTTTGATCAGGGTTTGGGAATGGATAATTTGGGTTTTAACATAGGAAATATGTGGAGTAGCACTCATCCCTTATATATTATTTATATATTAAATAATATAAATAATATTTTTTATTTAATATATTTTTATTTAAATAATATAAATAATATTTTAAAAAAATTATCAAGTCGAGCTGAGCTCGAGTTTCATTAATGTTAACGAGTTGAGCCGAGCTCGAGCTTAGCAAAACTCAGCTCGGCTCAGTTTGTTTGTAGCCCTAATTGTTATGTATTAGTTTGAAAATATAAACATATGTAACAAATTAGAAAGGATGATTTGGTCATATTACATTAAATAGGACATAATGGAATACTAAAAAAGAATATAGGTTAGATGGAATAAAATACTTAGAAAGAGGATTTATCAAAAAATAACCCAAAAATATTTGGAAATTCTAATTCAACATTGCTCTATTTAATTGGAGAATTTGGGAAGAAATTTGAAAAAGAAAAAAGTGTGTGAAATTAAGTAAAATATAAATATATATTATTTAGGATAAATTACAAATACACCCCCTGAGGTTTGATTAAAATACAAATCGCCCTCTATAGTTTTAGAAATTACATTCAACCCCCTGAGATTTCTAATTTCATAACAAATCACCCGTTTTATTATCAAGTCAATTAACAATTTTTAATGATATTAAAAATATGTTTTAGTTAATAATTTAGATAATTTTATTATTGTATAGGAGAACAATTATGAATTTCAATTTTTTGGTTAATTCTGTTAAATAACAAAATACTAACAATGAGGTATTTGTATTTTTTCAAACTACAGAGGATAATTTGTACTTTAAGCAAACCTCCGAGGATGTATTTGTAATTTACCCTTTTATTTATATTTCACTTACTTTTTCTATTTTCCTTTCCAAATCTCTTCTCAAATCTCCCAATTAAACACAGTATTAAGTCATCCCTAATGATGTAAAGTGGATTACATTCTTTATCCTTCCTCTTTTTATTCTTTCTCCTATGTGAACGCTGTGTTTAATTGGGGAATTAGGAGAAGAATTTGAAGGAAAAAAAAATGTATGTAAAACTAAATAAAATGTAAATATATTTTATTCCTATTTCACTTTTTTTTTAAAAAAAAAATCTTTATCAAATCTTTCAATCAAATACTTAGGGGTTGTTTGGGATGACCTAAATAAGTATACTTTTTGTCTTTTTACGAAAAGATATGCAAAAAAGTAGAGAGGTAATGTGATGAAAAAAAGATAAAGAGATAGATTATTTTAGAGTTATCAAACTTAGCCTCCGTTTGGGAAGTGGGTTGGCTTTTTGACTTTTTTAGCTATTTTAGCCTGGGCTTAAAAGCTTGATTTGGGAAGGACTTTTTGGCTTTTTTAAATTTTTTTATGAGAGAAGAATGTAATGATTATGAGTTGGATGTGATGTTTTGTTTGTTATGGTTAAAATAGCCTATTTTATTTTGTGTAGCTAAAATAATAAAAAAAGCCTGCAAACCCACTTGCCAAACACAGCCTTAACCTAACTTAAAAGTTAAAATAAATATGATATATATATGATATAACACTTTTTGAATTTATCTTAGAGACATTTGTCTTATTAAAACATTTGAACGGCTCAAATAATTCTTAATGAATATCCAACGGTAAAAAATGTACTAATAAAAGGATTTTAAATTCTCGCCCATAAACATCTTTCCTAGCACGCTTTGTTTTACTCAAAGCGCAGCAGTTCTGAAAATCCACGTCCACGCTCCTCTCTCTCAAAGCCATCTCTCTCCCTCTCTCTCTCTCTCTCTTCCAAACGGTGCTCTATCTCTTTTTTTTCACACCAACCCCGATCTTTGATTACCCTTTTCTCACCTCTAACAACAACAGTACCGACCACTGCGGTGACGAGATCTGCAGCAACGATGACGGACATAGATCATGGACCTCGAGATTCGTTGAACAGAGCGAAAGAGTCGCCGAAGATATATTCTCTACTTTCTTATTCTCTCAACATTTTTTGTAAACATTTTTCAACAACGCTTAAATGATCTTGATTTTTTTATTTTCTTCTTTTTCAGGTTAGCTTCACTGCTCTCGCTTCCTTGATTTCTCTTTCAAAAACTCCCCTGTTCTTTGGACCATCTTCAAAGGAAAGATCAGAGGCAGAAGAAAAGAAACAAAAGGAAGAAAAAGAGAAACAGTTTGCTGGTATCTTTCTTTTTGTGATTTTTTTTTTTTTTTGGGAGAGAGAAAATTAAACAGCTTGTTTTTTTCTTCTTTTTTTTTGGCAAAGTAACTGCTTGCCAGGCACTCTCATTTTGGAGAGAGAAGGATTATGGATTTTTGTAGTTAGTATAAGAAAGGTAAATAGGAGTCAAAAATAAAAATAAAAAAGTACGGATTTTGCAGAAGGAATGTGAAATTGGTCTGGGTTGGGTGCTGGTGGGTTTGACGATGATTCATGCCGGCTGCTTCTCACTCTCATATTTCTTTAAGATTTTACAAGTATTTGAAATTATCAGTATTTTAAAATATTTAATGTAAATGTAAATGACTCAATTCAACTATATTTTAAAATTTTAAAAATGTGTTAGACACATTTGTTCAATGCTATATCAGCCACTATTCTAAATTCTAAAATTTTGTTTTAGATGGTGAAATTCTATGATTTTTAAGTGTATTTAGCCTCCGTTTGGGAAGTGGGTTGATTTTTTGACTTTTTGGTTTTTTTGGTTATTTTAGCCTGAGCTAAAAAGCTTGGTTTGGGAAGGACTTTTTGGCTTTTTGACTTTTTTGACTTTTTTTTGTGAGAGAAGAGTGTAATGATTATGAGTTGGATGTAATATTTTGTTTGTTGTGGCTAAAATAGCCTATTTTGTCTTTTGTGGCTATTTTAGCCACAAAACCACTTGTCAAACATCACCTAAGATTGGATTGAATTGAAATATTAAAAAAATTTAATAAAAATTTCAAATATGAATGAAAATTTTGTATAAATTATTTTCAAAATTTACAATCAAACAATTTTTTTGAGATTTGTGAAACTCTTTTCAAAAATTGCCTTATAAAATTCATTCGAAAATCCAAACCATCAATTTATGTTTTGACCTTAATTCTTTTAATCAAAGTCTGTAATTTTCAGACCAGCAGCATCTGCTTTTGCTTAGTCTGATCTATCTAATAGTGGCTCATCTTTGAACAATTATCTCCTTGAAGAGGCCATAGCCACTATACACTTGGGGAAATCATTAGGTATCAACTACAATGAGGAAGAAGATGTTGTGTTGAGCAAGATAATTGACCTAGAGCTTAAGGATAAGGACATAATCTTTAATGAGGGAAGGCTCAGCAATAAGATAGTGCAGATGGGAGACTTGAGTGTATTATTTTTGTTTATCTATGAAGCTTCTATCTTGGAACATTAGGGGTTTGGATAAACCTGAGAAGAAGGGTAGAATCAAAAGCCTTCTAAAGGACAAGCATGTTGATATTGTTTTCCTTTAAGAGACCAAGAAAGCAGTGGATTCTAAAAATGCTATTAGAAGACTCGGGGGTGCAGAAATATGGAATTCATGTCTGTGGATCCTGAAGGCTCTACTAGTGGACTTCTATGCATCTGGGACCCTGTTGTGTTCCAACTCTTTGGTTACTGTTGCAATAAGAGGTACATCTTACTTTCTGACTCTCTGTATAACTCTTTCGATTGTGTTTTGATCAACATATATGCACCAAATAACATCAGTGCTAGATCAACTTTATGGGCTGATATTCTCAAGCTTAAAGACCATTTTCCTGCATGGGTGGGGACTTCAATGAAATTAGGCATATAGGTGAAAGGGTAGGTTACTCCAGGAGGGACATGGGGATGAAACATTTTAATGAGTTTATTGAGAAATGTGAGCTCAATGATTTACCCCTCTATGGAAGGAAATACTCTTAGTCCTACAACAAAAACACATTTTAGTGACACCATACTAGTGGCATGTTCTTAAAAAATGTCACAAAAAGAATATTTGCTGGCATTTTTTAGAAAAATGTCATAGAGCCACAAACCTACAAGGCTCTAGTGGCATTTCAATTAAAAAAAGTGTCACTTCACTACAACAAAAATGTCACTACAACAAATTTACACTTTAGTGACACTACACTAGTGGCATGTTTTTAGAAAATGCCACAAAAATAAAAATTATCATTAAATGTTTTAGAAAAATGCCATAGAACTACAAACATATAAGGCTCTAGTGGCATTTCAATAAAAAAATATCACATCAATTTTATGACATTTTATAAAATAATGACACAAAAAATTATGTTCGTGACATTTACCAACAAATGCCACTAAACTTTAGTAGCAATGGCATTTTTTAAAAAATGTCAAGACACTAGGTAGATGCAAATTACTTTTTATGGCACTTAGGTGAAAAGTGTCATAAATAAATATTTTTTAGCATTTTGAGAAATGCCATTAAGCCAAAAACTTTCCAAGTTTATAATGGCATTTTTGAAAAAACAAAAAACGCCAATATATTTTCTAAATTTTTAAAATGCAGTAAATGATTAAAAATAAATAAATTAAACTCAATATACACTACAGGAAAAAGCATATTCGGCGACTAAATTTCCTGACCAAAAAAAATTTAGTCGCTGAAAGTATAGCTTTCAGCAACCAAAACAACATTAGTAGCCAAAAGTACAGCTTTTTGGCGACTAAACAATTTTAGTAGCCAAAAGTCTACAATTGGCGACTAAAACTAAGTTTGGTCGCTGATTATATGGGTTTTACTGACTAAAAAAATTTTAGTAGCCAAAAAGTCTACAATTGGCGACTAAAAAATAAGTTTAGTTGCCAAAAGTGGTCATTTTTAGCGCGGGAGAACTAAAATCCTAAGGCAGGAATTAAATTTTTTGGCGATCAAAATTTTGGTAGCTGAAAGTGCATCTTCGACGATCAAATCCGATTTTGGTCAACAAAAGTTAAGTTTTTTAGCAACTAAAAAACAATTAGTAGCCAAAAGTATAGAATTGGCGACTAAAAAATATTTTTAGTCGCCAAATGTGGTCTTTTTTTATTTTACTAGTAAATAGTTTATTTTACATAAATTATGTTCAATAAAATAATTATGTTTATACATATACTTTTATATTAATATGGATATATGTACTATATAAATAATATATGTTGCATATATAATCATGTGGTGCTATAGAGGTGTAGTGGGAAGAGTGTGGTGTAGAAGGTTTATGGTGTGGGAGGTTAGCAGTTCGAGTCTCCGCAAGAGCGAATCAAATTATTCTACAACGAATAATTGTCATGAATGACACTTGAAAGCGTCACGAATAGTGCTTACCATGACATTAAAGTGTCACTAGAAGGTTTTAGTCTTGATGGTGTAATAACACTTATAAGTGTCACTAACTCTTTTTTTAATGGTACTTGATAGTGCCACAAATAATATCTACCATGACATCAAAATGTTATTGAAAGTTTTTAGCCATGATGGTGTAGTGGCACTTGCAAGTATCTACCGTGACACTAGTATCTACCATGGCACGGATACAAATGGCACTTGTTCAAAATGCCACAAGATTAAAAAATGTCATTAAACCAATAGTTTTGTGGCACTTTCAAATGTCACTAAACTAAGAAAATGTTGTAGTGTGGTGTAATGCCCAGGAATCTGAGAAATGGAGCCTCATTGATAGAGTACTACTCAGCCCTGAATGGTTGATTAGCTTCAGAATGAAGTTATGGGGGCTGCCTAGATTAGTTTCAGATTCCTGCCCTCTGTTGTTGATGGAAGATGAAAGAGATTGGAGCCCCAAACCTTTTAGGTTTCTAAATGCTTGGACTCTACACCCAAGCTTTTCCAAGTTGTTTGTTAACATCTGGAGCAGCACTTCTGTTACAGGGTGGGCTGGATTCATACTTGTTCAAAAATTAAAGCAACTAAAGCTAGAATTAAAAAAATGGAATAGTAAGGTGTTTGGTAATGTCTCATCTAAACTCAAGGCTTTAGAGGAAGAATTGCATGCATTAGACATCTTGGCAGAAGAAAGAACTTTGGTTGATTCTGAAAAGACACGAAAAATGGTGGTTAGAGGAGAAATGTGGAAAGTACACAGAATGGTGGAGTGGCTTTGGCATCAAAAATCCAGATTGAACTGGACTTTGAATGCGAACAAGAATACTAGGTTTTTCTATGTTTTTGCCAATATACCAGACAAAGCAAGAACATGATCAGCTCTATTGTAGTTAATGGGGTGTCTTATGAGGATCCTAGCAGGGTTAAATTAGAGGTCAATCAACACTTCAAGAATTAGTTTGCTGAGGATTGGGTCAAAAGGCCTGTCTTGGGAGGGTTATTCAAGACCATTGAGACAGACTATGTTTTTCATCACCTTGTCTCAGAATTCAGTGAAGCTAAGGTATTGGTTGTAATTACGGATTGTAATAATAACAAAGCTCCAAGCCCCGATAGGTTTAATCTTCTGTGCTATCAGAAATTTTGGAAGATTATGAAGCCTGAGATCATGCAATTTTTTGCAGACTTCCACACAAACATCAAACTGACCTATGGCATTAATAGTACTTTTATTAGTCTAATTCCCAATTTGGAAAATCCCTCCGGCCTATCTAATTACAGATTTATTAGCCTTGTAAGCTCCCTTTACAAAATTTTGGCCAAAGTGTTAACACATAACTGAAGACAACTCTATCCTTAATTATTGGTGAAACTCGAACTGCTTTCATAGGTGGAAGGAACATTCTTGATGGGGTGTTCATTGCCAATGAAGTGGTGGATGGATAGAAGAAGACCAGCAAGAAAGGTCTGATCTTAAAGCTAGATTTTGAAAAGCTTTTGATTCTGTAAATTGGGAATTCCTATTCTCTCTGTTGTCCAGCTTTGAGTTTGGGAACAAATGGATTTCTTAGATGAAAACTTGTGTGTCTACAGTCAGAATCTCCATTCTTGTGAATGGTGCACCAAATAAAGAATTCTCACCACAAAGAGGTCTTAGGCAGGGCGGTCCGCTCACCTTTCCTGTTCAATATAGTGTCTGAAGGGCTAAACATTCTTTTGGTCAAAGCAATTAATCTTGGCATTCTTAGAGGTGTACTTGTTGGGTCTAAAAATGTTCTTTTATCTCATTTACAATTTGCTGATGACTCAATTCTCTTTTCTGAAGCAGATTGGGATCAGATGGTACTTGTCAAAAGAATTCTTAGATGCTTTGAAGTACTATCTGGTCTTAGAATAAATTATCACAAAAGTATGGTGTGTGGTGTGTGGTGTTGGTGTGTCTGATGCTCTAATGCTCTCCTTTGCAAAACTACTTAACTGTCAAGTGCAGAGCCTTCCTCTGAAATTTCTGGGACTGCCTCTAGGTGCCAACCTTGGTAAAAAATCTACTTGGAAGCCTATGCTTGACAAGATCAGATCCAAACTTTCAGGGTGGAAGAGAAAATTGTTGTCTTTTGCAGGTAGACTAACTCTAATCAAGTCTACCTTATCTAGTTTACTAGTATCCTTCCTTTCTTTATTTAAGATGCCAGAAGGTGTGGCGAGAGAATTTGAGAAGATTGAAGCAGCTTTTTTATGGAGCGGAAATGGCCTTAAAAGAAAAGTCCACTTAATGAAAAGGGGAGAGGTAACAAAGAGCATTGACCAAGGAGGTCTGGGCATCAAAAGAATCAGAGATGTAAATGCTTGTCTACTGCTCAAATGGTGGTGGAAATTTGGATTTCAAATCAATTCACTTTGAAGGAGAGCTATGTGCAGCAAATACAAAATTGATGAGGTTAGTTGGCATCCATCTTCGAAGTTCTCTTACAAACATTCTAGAGTTTGGAAGGATATCTTATCTATTGGGAATCATAGCACAAATATTTACAATTTCTATATAGATAACTGCCAAATTAAAGTGGGGGATGGAAACATAATTAAATTTTGACATGACAGATGGTGTGGTAACTCTAGTCTTAAGACTACCTTTCCCCTCCTCTTTAATTTTTCAACTGATAAAGAAGGCTCTCTCCACCAATTCATTGCAAGGAAAACCAGCCCAAACAATTGGAATTTTTCTCTTAAAAGAATGCTATTTACTTGGGAATTTGATGAAGAAGCTAGCTTACTTGGACTTCTATCCTCAGCTCCTTCTTTGACACTTGGCAGGGCTGATTGTTTTATCTGGGCTAGTGCGTTTGCATGTCCAGGTGTGTTTTCTGTGTCTTACTCTTTTAGCAGCTCTATCATTGGCCCTCAGTTTAGAATCTGTAAGCATATTTGGAATAGGGTTGTCCCCCCTAAGGTTTCATTTTTCAGTTGGTTGGCCTGGAAAAACAAAATCAAGTCAATAGAATTTATGCACAGAATTGGAATCTTGGATGCTACTGCTTCCATCATTTGCCCCTTCTGTTGCCCTGAATCTGAATATGTTGTCCATATCTTGCTCCTTTGCCCATTTTCTTGGTTGATTTGGTCTTCAATAATTAACAATTGAGGACTTTCTTGGTGCATACACGGTTCAGTGGATGATCTTCTCCAATGGTGGATGGCTGTCAATTTCAAGAACATTGATAGGTTAATTTGGAGAGCTATCCCCCTTATTGTTCTTTGGTCGCTTTGGAAACTCAGGAACGAATGTGTTTTTACAAAGGCTCAACCTAACTTTTCTGGTTTGAGCGAATCTATCAAAATCAGAGCAGCTCTTTGGCTAAAAGCATCTATTAAGGACCTACCCTACTCAGTTGATGATTTAACTTTCAATTGGAGACAAATCAGAGGTTGTTCTTGACTTCACAACTGGGCTTTACAATTTAGTTGCTGCTACTGATCTTTCTCTAGGCTGGTTTGTGCTGCTTCAATGTGCTGCTAATGTGTTCTGAGCTCTGTTCTACTAATGTGTTCTGAGTTCTGTGCTGCTATTGTGTTCTGCTAATGTGTTCATTGTGTTCTATGCTGCTACTGATCTTTTTTCGAGCTAGTTTGTGATTGTGTTCTAAGCTCTGTTCTGTGCTGAGCTCTATGAATGTGTTTTGAGCTCTGTGAATGTGTTCTGTGCTGCTAATTGGTTTAGCTAGTTGTTTCTTGGCAATGGAATGCTTCCTGGTTTTCCTTTTCTTTGGTTCTGTTTGTTGGTTTCTCACCAATTAGGAGGTTGGAGCTTTAACTAGCTCCAAGCTCCTCTTTATTAATGTATCTCATCATACTTTATATGTTTCTCATCAATAAAGCCTTCTCTTTGCCGATAAAAAAAAAAAAAAAGTTGGCTGATAGGGTGCCACCTCACAATAATTTGAGTACAAATACTCAAAATACATAAAAACACGTAAATCATGCAAAATTATAAAATTCTAAGTTTTTAAGTGTAAATTTTATAACATTACTCTAAAATTTATAATTTTAAAGTGTAGTAAAAAATCTTGATTAAAATTTTATAACGACACAATGAAACATTTTAGCATATCCAATAATTTTATATTTAATTATATTTTTAAGTGTAAATTTTATAATTTTGAAGTGTAGCAAAAAATGTTGATTAAAATTTTTTAAATGACTATCTTGCCTTTTTTTTCTTTTTACTATTTTTTTATTCATATCATCATGATTACATTTTATAACTTTTTATCATTAAATTTTACCTGAAGATATTTTTATTGAATGATGATATACAAACATAAATTTTATATAGAATTTTTAAACACAATAATATAGCTTAATAGTGATCTTTTATTTTAAAACAAAACACCTATAAACATTTTATATTTACAACAATATCACTATCACAACATTTTTATGATATTTTTATATATAATTTTTTACACCTATAAACAAAACACCCACGCATAACCCACGATTTGGTGGGTTTGAATGAAACTCACCAGCATAACATTAGTAGTAGTAATAATAATAATAATAATAATAATAATAATAATAATAATAATAATAATAATAATAATATGGCCATAATCTTTTAAAAAACAAAATCTATGATCTGAATTTACAGATCAAAATCAACATATCACAATCAATGATATTAAATTTGGTCATAATCAACAAACCATGATCAATAAAAATTAGATTTTGTCATAATTGGTAGGTCACGGCTAATTAGATTAGATTTGGCCTATTGACATACCAAAATCGGCAGAAAATAAAATATGGTGTCAACAATGCTCCCTTCATTAAAGGTAAAAATAAATTTTGCCTTAAATGATATAAAGGACAAAAATTTAGAACAATCCGTATTTACTAAAATTCATAGATTATTTTGGCTATAATCGACATGCCACAATCGCTGGAAACTAATTTATAATGCGAATAATGCCCTCCAACTCTTAAAAATGAGATCACTCGAATTTTTGTAGAGTTCTATAACCATTATATCGAAATAGACATTATTTGGGAAATTAAATAATTTTCAATTTATATACAATTTTCATCTTCAAAACAGACCTGTGCACGTTTATACATGGCCTTGCAAACACTTTTCTTCTTTTATTATTTTCATTGGCTAATACTACATGAACCTGCTATACACCTTTACTGGCCATGTTTAGCCAAATAACCATCATTAATTATGCATTACATGCAATTGACAGAAAAATGTTCTCTAGCAATTGTTGTTTTGTTAACCATTTCATTAAAATTGAGTTTTGGTGTGATCTACAAATCTAAAGTAAATTTTGAACATCAAAAGCCATAGTATAAATTGGCTTTAAAACTTCATATAGTTCATCATTTTGAATGATATCAAAAATATTGAATTCATAAATAGTTGGTTGTTCATCAATTTTAGCCATGTTTGGCTCAAAAACTTGCTTTTCTCCCCAATAATTTTTATCATCTTTTGCCAAAAAGGATTGTTGCTCATCATTTTTTTATTCATAATTTTCAGCCATATTTGGCTTAAAATTATGCCTCTCACATTCACAATTTTTAGCCATCTTTGGCTTAAAATTATGCCCCCAAGTAAATCTTCACCACCATTTTGTAATAGATTTTTAACATCTTTTGGGAGAATAGGCTGTTTTTTAATTTTAGCCATTGATGGCTTATGAAAACTCTCCAAAGTCATGTTATCTTCATGACTTGGTGTGTTCATCCCTCGAGCCATATTATTTTCTTACCTTGGCTCTTCATGAGTAACGGTTTGCATTTTGTGAGCCAACTTGAAATTAAATATGACGTTTAGTTCTTGAAACAATTCTTGTTTTTCATATGGATTCCAATAATTGCTCTATTTGAAGAAGAAGAGCATTTTTTATTTTTATGAATGAGCCACTAATTTGGCCCAAGTCTGAATCTCCATGCATATCCGTTTGTTCCTTTTTTTCCATCACTCCAAATTAGACTGGTCCCATTGGGCATGCCAAAATATGCTAGCAAAAATCTGGTTTGGATTAAATTGACAGAGGAGATTCGATAGAGAAACCAAAATTATACAAACAACAAACAGATCAAGCAACTGTGGTTGGTGTCCTATGCCTTGATAGATTCTATTGGACAATCTTCACTGTAAATAATTAATTCAGTTTATGTACTTAACAACAAACAGAATATAAAAGAAATAAAGGAAATGAGAGAATTTGTTTGATTACAAAAATCAAACTCGAAATAAAAAATAAATAAATAACAGATTTTATTTTGTTACAAAAATAAAAATAAAATCTGATTTAAATAAATAATAAAATACCGAAAATAAGTTAAATAACTTACTTGATTAATTTCTTCGAATTATAATCTGATCAAGTCCAGTGTTTGACACTGTGTCCTTAAGACAGATTCGTCCTCTCCTCGGTGCTTTCAGAATGTGGACGTCTATCTCCCAAGATGAAATGATCAACTACAAACAATAGCAGCACTACAAATTGTTTGCTTAACGAACACACTAAGTGTTTATACTTTTTCTCACAAAAATAAAATGCAACAAAATGAATAATAGAATTTGTAGAGGTGAAATACGAAATTTCTGAATGTGAAACATCAAATGAGGGTTGTCCTATTTATAGATGTAATGGTGGCTGTAGGTTTTGAATTAAACAGGTGCAAACATGTTTGAACAGGTATAAACCTGTTGGTTTTGAATTCAAACAGATTTGAATCTGTTGGGTTTATAATTCAAACAGATAAAAAACGGGAAGGGCCCTGTTTGGATGTATAGTAAAACCGAACTAGTTTATTTCTGGTTTAATTTGAATTATGGATTTTATTTTACCAAAAATAAAATTAAATTCAAATGTTTTTGGCCCAAAAAGATTAGTATTGGGCCGAACAAGCCCAACCACACACCACACTTCTTGACCAACCCAGCGACGGACGTTGCAACATCGCACGTGTGGTGATTTTTGGGTCCAATGGGTCTAGCCCGTTTTGTCCATAACCTCTCCCTCTAAAACGCTTGGGTACCCTTTGGGGCACACCCCAAGTACAAAACCCATGCCTTATAAACCCATTCAAAACCTCCCACCAAATCAATGTGGGACAAGCCTTATTCAAACCTTTAAGGATTTTCCACAAAAACTCCATTTCCATGGAGCACACTTTGGCTTCAATTTCCCATTCACTCAGTAATGATTTTGAGTAACCAAATATACCACGTGAATCACAACGCGGCATAAAACACATTACCACTTTGACCCGCGACAAACGACGCTCAGGGCCCACCTAAAAAATATACCAAACTTAGGAAAAAATTTTGGTTTTACCTAGAATTTTATAACCATTTCCAACAATCCCCCATATGAATGGAATTTGATAACAACAGAAATGCAACAATATGCAGACTTTATTGAAAGAGTATAAGTCGAAAATATCTTGCATCAAGATAGGTAGCTTTCGGCCTTGAACCTTCCCTAGTGATAACCTATCGAACTTACTGGCTAACCAATGGACGCGATGTCTTGAATTGTTCAGCCGTTTGTGTAAGCCAAAACAACAGATTTCACACAAAATATCTTCTAACACATCGTGGTTCTCACTGTTGTGTTCATTTTGGCCTTGAACGTGCTTGGTTTTCATGAGTGTTTCTAGAGAATTTAGCCTTTTGCATTCTCATAGAACCGGCCCTAGTTCGACACTCATATAGGTGATTCTTATTGTGAGTATCTCTTTATACTCGTTTTGATTTTATGCCTCAATCAAGATATAAGTAATCATTAAAAGCAAAGCTTATCCTTATACCCCTGCATACAACAAATGTTGCAGATATCACTCTCACCATAAGAATGAGTAAGGAATTTTAATCCCTTGGTGATTTCTGGCGAGCCATACATAACTTAGTTGTCCCTTTGAACTTAGTTCTTGGGATCTCCAGTCATATAAGTAGGGTTACCATTATGACGACTCTTATGTAATAGGCTTTAATCCCATTCCCTTCGATGAACTATACACTAGCTCTTTTGTCAAACCTTTTGTTAACGGATCTGCAATATTCTCTTTAGATTTTATATAATCTATTGAGATTATTCCATTTGACAACAACTGCCTAACGGTATTATGTCGACGATGAATATGTCGTGACTTACCGTTATACATATGATTATGTGCCCTGCCTATTGCAGATTGACTATCACAATGAATGCAAATAGCTGGCATAGGTTTTGGCTACATTGGAATATCTTCTAAGAAGTGACGAAGCCATTCTGCTTCTTCTCCTGCTTTGTCTAAAGCAATGAACTTGGATTTCATTGTGGATCGTGCGATGCATGTTTGTTTTGTGGATTTCCAAGAAACAGCAGCGCCTCCCAGAATAAAGACATATCCATTTGTGGATTTTGAATCTTTAGTATCCGATATCCAATTTGCATCACAATAACCTTCAAGTACTGCTGGATATCGAGTAAAGTTCAAACCATGATCACGGGTGAATCTTAGATATGTAAGAACCCGAATGATCGCTTTCCAATGGTCTTTTCCGGGGTTACTAGTGTACCTACTCAATTTACTGATAGCATAAGCTATATCAGGACGAGTACAATTCATTAGGTACATTAGGCTTCCAATGATTTGAGAGTTTTTTAACTGAGACACTGCATCACTTTTATTTTTTGATAAATAAAGATTGACGTCTACAGGTGTTCTAGCTAAATTCATATCATCCTCGATAATTTATCAAGAATTTTCTCAATATAATGAGATTGAGATAATGCATATCCGTCAGATATTTTAGTAATTTTCATTCCTAATATAACATCTGCGACCCCCATATCTTTCATATTAAATCTTTTGTTAAGCATTTACTTAGTTGATTTGATCATGTTTTGACTGCTTCCATAAAGACAAACTATGATATATCTTTGGTCAGTGTTTTTAACATAGATGCATTTGTCACATTCGTTTATCTTAAACCAATTAGTAAGCATTGTATGATCAAATTTTTCATGCCAGTGCTTAAGTGCTTGTTTTAATCCATAAAGGGATTTTACAAGTCGACAAACTTTCTTTTCTTGCCCTGATACTACAAACCCTTTGGGTTGCTCCATATAGATCTCTTCATTTAGATCACCGTTTAAGAAAGCTGTCTTAATATCCATTTGATGTATTTCTAAATTAAACAACGCTGCTATAGAAATAAGCATGCGAATGGATGTTATTCTTGTCACAGGGGAATATGTGTCAAAATAGTCCAAACCTTCCTTTTGTCTATAACCTTTAACTACAAGTCTTACTTTATACTTGTCTATTGAACCATTTGCTTTCATTTTTCTCTTGAATATCCATTTATATCCAAGAGGTTTAGAAACTGGTGGAAGATCCACCAATTCCCAAGTATGATTTTGCATAATGGATTCAAATTCATTATTAACAGCCTCTTTCCACAAATGTGCTTCAGGACCTGTCATTGCTGCCTTAAAGCTTTGAGGTTCATTTTCTAACAGGTATGTCAGAAAATCTGGACCAAAGAATTTTGATGTTCTCGCTCTCTTACTTGTTCTTGGTTCATTATCAGTTAAATCCTATTGGTCGAGACCATTACTAGTCTCTTATGTTTGATTGTCAGTAGTCTCTTGACTTTGTGTACAATCATAAGTTCTTTTCTGTGAACTTAATTCCTGTCCTTTCTTGTAAGAAAAGACATGTTCAAAAAATACAGCATTCCTTGACTCTATAATAGTGTTCACATTTATATCAGGTATTTCTGATTTATAAGTCAGAAACCGATATGCACTACTATTCTGAGCATAACCAATAAACACACAATCTACTGATTTTGGTCCAATCTTAGTCTTTTTAGGAACAGGAACTTCAACTTTAGCCAAACACCCCCACACTTTTAAGTATTTGTAGGAAGGCGGTCGACCTTTCCACAATTCATAAGGAGTGCTGTTTGGTTTTCTTGTGGGGTATTCTATTAAGAACATAATTAGCAGACAATATTGCTTCCCTCCACAAGTTCTATGGTAAGCCTGAACTTAGTAACATGGCATTCATCATTTCTTTTAGGGTTCTATTCTTTCTTTCAACAATTCCATTTTGCTGAGGAGAATAGGGTGCTGTAGTTTGGTGAATAATGCCATGTTGTGCACAAAATTCATTTAATAGTGCATCATATTCACCACCCCTATCACTTCTAACAATTTTAATAGTTTTACCAAGTTGATTTGCAACTTCTGTTTTGTAGAGTTTAAACATTTCTAAGGCTTCATTTTTACTTCTAAGTAAATAAACATAACAATATCTTGTGCAATCATCGATAAATGTTAAGAAATACTTTTTGCCTCCTCTAGTTTGAACAAATTTTAAATCACATACATCAGTATGAATTAATTCTAGAGGTTCGGTTTTTCTTTCAACTGATTTAAATGGAGTCTTAGTTAGTTTCGCTTCTACACAAACTTCACATTTATGATTAGGATTAATTTCAAACTTTGGTATATAATCCAAACCAATTAATCTACGCAAAACATCATAATTTACATGACCTAATCTACTATGCCATAAATTCGACTCAAGAATATAAGCAAAAGATGTGTTATTCTCATTCATAGCAACTTTTGATACAACTGTCATTACATTCAACTTAAAGAGACCATCACTCATGTATCCCTTACCAACATACATACCACTATTTGTTAATACAAATTTATCAGACTAAAAAACAAGCCTAAAACCATTTTTACTTAACAAAAAACCAGAAACTAAATTCTTCCAGATGTCAGGTACATGCAGTACGTTGTTGAGGGTCAATTCTTTCCCTAATGTCATCTTCAAGATCACTTTTCCTTGTTCAGCCACAGTAGAAGTAGAAGAATTTCTCATAAAAAGTTGTTCACCATTTGCAGCCTCATTGTAGGTAGTGAACATCTTTTTGTCCGCACATATGTGACGAGTTGCTCCAGTGTCAACCCACCACTCTTTGGGATTTCCAACCAAGTTAGCCTCAGACACCACAGCAGAGAGGTTGATGTCATTCACTCCGTTAGAGATGTAATCCAATTCTGTTACATTGGCTTGATTGGTGGTCTTCTTACTTGTACTTCCACGATCCTTCTTAGGGCGGCGGCAATCAGAAGCTCGATGTCCAGTCTTGCCACAATTATAGCATTTTCCTTTGAACTTTTTGTTGCCATTGTTGTCGCCTTGTTGAGGACCATCTCCAGTAAACTTCCTCTTTTTGTTATATGGTTTATGAACTTGTTCAACCACATTAGCCTTGGACTCAATGGAATTCTTTCCATTTCTCTTTTCAGCCTTTCGGTTATCTTCCTCAATTCTTAATCTTACAATCAACTCATCCATGGTCATCTCTTTGCGTTTATGTTTTAAATAATTTTTGAAATCTTTCCAAGTCGATGGTAACTTTTCCACTAAAGCAACGACTTGGAAAGACTCGCTAAGAGACATACCTTTTGAATGAATATCATGCAAAATTATCTAAAAACTTTGAACTTGAGATATTACCGTTTGGGAGTCTACCATAACAAAATCCAGAAATTTACCGACGACAAATTTCTTCGTGCCGGCATCTTCTGTCTTGTATTTCTTCTCCAAAGAATTCCATAATTCTTTTGCTGACTTCAGAGGACTGTAAACATTATATAGCATGTTATCAAGGCCATTGAGGATGTAGTTTCTGCACAGGAAATCTGAATGTTTCCAAGGATCTACAGCGGCAACAACTTGCCGATCACTTTCACCCTCTTAAAGTGCTGGAGCCTCTTCATGGAGAAACCGGGCCAAATTTAGAGTTGTAAGATAGAACAGCATCTTCTGCTGTCATCTCTTAAACTCAGTACCGTTAAATTTTTCCCGTATTTCTCCATGATTTATTGGTACATGAACATGGTTCTGGATAGGGACCGATGTTGGTATAACAATCAAAGTACCACTACCAATTGCAGTTTCAGTTGCAGTAGCCATAATCTCTGATTACAAAAATCAAAAAAAATTAAAACACAAATTAATTTTCTAGTTACTAAAACCAGAAAATAAATTATAACACAAAATAATTTTATTTTCCTTGTTACTAAAACTAGAAAAATAAAATATCACAATAATTTTCTGTAACACAGATTAATATTCTGCAATTGTTAATGATACCAGTATATTACTACTAGTTGTCAAAGAAAAGAGACAGTATATTACTACTATCTGTCAAATAGCATAAACCACTATTTGTTTTTCCAACCAGAATATGTCTTATGAAATTACAGAAAATTAAATACAATGAAGATACCAAAATGAGTCTGTCTTAAGATTATTGGACAATCTTCACTGTAAATAATTAATTCAGTTTGTATACTTAACAACAAACAGAATATAAAAGAAATAAAGGAAAGAAGAGAATTTGTTTGATTACAAAAATCAAACTCGAAATAACAAATAAATAAATAAAAAACATATTTTATTTTGTTACAAAAACAAAATTAAAATCTGATTTAAATAAATAATAAAACACCGAAAATAAATTAAATAACTTACTTGATTAATTTCTTCAAATTATAATCTGATCAAGTCTAGTGTTTGACACTGTGTCCTTAAGACAGATTCATCATCTTCTCGGTACTTTCAGAATGTGAACGTCTATCTCCCAACATGAAATGATCAATTACAAACAATAGCAGCACCACAAATTGTTTGCCTAACGAACACACTAAGTGTTTATACTCTTTCTCACAAAAATAAAATGCAGCAAAATGAAGAATAGAATTTGCAGAGGTGAAATACGAAATTTCTAAATGTGAAACATCAAATGAAGGTTGTCCTATTTGTAGATGTAATGGTGGCTGTAGGTTTTGAATTAAACAGGTGCAAACCTGTTTGAACAGGTATGAACCTGTTGATTTTGAATTCAAACATATTTGAATCTGTTGGGTTTATAATTCAAACAGATAAAAAACGGGAAGGGCCCTGTTTGGATGTACAGTAAAACCGGACCAGTTTATTTCCGGTTTAATTCGAATTCTAGATTTTATTTTACCAAAAATAAAATTAAATTCAAATGTTTTTGGCCCAAAAAGATTAGTATTGGGCCGAACAAGCCCAACCGGACGAACAGACGACGGCGGCACGTGTGTGGTGATTTTTGGGTCCAATGGATCTAACCCATTTTGCCCACAACCTCTCACTCTAAAACACTTGGATACCCCTTGGGGTACACCCCAAGTACCAAACCCATGCCTTATAAACCCATTCAAAACTTCCCATCAAATCAATGTGGAACAAGCCTTATTCAAACCTTTAAGAATTTTCCACCAAAACTCTATTTCCATGGAGCACACTTTGGCTTCAATTTCCCATTCACTCGGTAATGGTTTTGAGCAACCAAATATACCACGTGAACCACAACGCGGCATAGAATGCGTTACCACTTTGACCCACGACAAATGACGCTCAGGGCCCATCTAAAAAATAGACCAAACTTAGGAAAAAATTTTGGTTTTACCCATAATTTTATAACCATTTCCAACAGATTCAAGGACTTCTTTGGAGGTTGTAATGTGAAGAAACAAAACATAGACACATTGAAATTGGTAATAAAATTAAACTTGTCACTCAATCGCATTAATCGAACAACAAGCACAATCTTTGTTACACAATTGACATGTATTAAAAGGATTACAAGAACTAACTGTTAATCTACTCCTAAATTAAGGTAGATTACTCCTAAATAAAGGATTCTGATGAGTTTGATGTCTGGTCCTGTTTTTTTAATCTTCTTTTCTTTGCTATTTATAGGCAAAGTCCCACGACTTAATTACAAAGGCAGTTTCTTCAATTCAAGAGTTGCATAACGTTTGCCACAAACAACAACTAACTGCCCATGATCATCATATCAAGCCACGTTGGCACTATTTCTCTGTACTCCATGTTGCCCTTTCATTGTTAGCAAAAACGTATGATTTCCTACAATTAAATCAATCAATGGGAATAAAAACTAATGCGGAAAAATTAAATCAACAACGACACAAGAATTTTTACGTGGTTCTCTCAATGTGAGGTACATCCACGGGATCAAAATTCGATTCCACTATCCACCAAAGAGTTTCCAAACGATTACAAAAGACACACAAATTGTCTCACAAACCACCATTAGGTGAATTCCAAATAATCACAAACAAACAAGAGGAAAGACCTCACCAAATATATCAAATATATTGTAGTCTATTGGGCTTTTTTATCAAAACCCTAGCTATTATCAAACTGATTATAAAATACCCATTAGGCCTCCAGAAGTTAGATATAATATAAACCAATACCAAACCAAATTAATTATCTTAATAAACAAATTGGATCACATACTCGAATAAAGAGGTATACCCAACAATTCTCCCCCCTACCAACTTAGGTGGAGACATCAACCATACCCGCCAAAGTTCGACACTTCAAATATTTATCCCTCGACAAAGTCTTAGTCAACATATCTAAAATATTATCACCCATGTGAACCTTTTCAAGTTGTAACAATTTCGAATATAACACATCACGAATCCAATGGTATCTCACATCAATGTGTTTCGATCTCGAATGAAAAGTAGAATTTTTACTTAAATGAATAACACTTTGACTATTACAATAAAGTACATACCTTTCTTGCTTTAAACCCAATTCTTGCAAAAATTTCTTCAATCATAACTCTTCTTTGCAAGCTTCCGTAATGGCAATAAATTCAACGTCGGTAGTTGAGAAAGCAACATATTTTTGTAATTTAGATTGCCATTGTAATAACCCCGACCCTGATTAACGCTAATTGGAACTTAATTATGCCTAATAATAATTAAGAGGAAATCTGGAATTAATTTGCGTATGCATTGCATGAATTACGTGTTCCTATCTGTTCGGTGTCGGAATATCTGTTCGTGTTTGAAACTTTAAATTGCAAGTTGGAAGCTTTATCGTTGCCCGATTCCGAAATTGATTAGTGTTTTAGACTAGTTGGATTTTATGTGATTTTATGGTATACTTATCTAAAAATTGATTTAGTATGATTAAATTAGATTAAATATTGGTAAAATGCAAAGTTTGAGTTAATTACTTTTTTGCCACCACTAGTGGGCCACTAGCTTAACACTTTGAAACTCCTTCCCTTGTGTCTAAACACATTTCATCAGCCTTTGAGTGAGCTCAACCGAGCTAGAGAGAGAGAGAGAGAGAATAGTGTGATTTCATCTCTAATTGGCTTGGAATTTGGTAGAAGTGAAGGAAATTGAAGAGTAATCCGCATAATTGAGCTCTTAGACCTTTAATTCAAGGCTTAAGGTAGAATTCATCTTCTTATTCTTGAATTTAAGTTGTAGCTTCATGATTCATGGAAGTTAGTGAGTTAAAGTCTAGAATTGATTCTAGATGTTGAATTGAAGCTCATATCATGCATGCATGTCCACATTGTTGCATTTTGAGGTTGAATACATGGGATTTGGTACATGCATGTTCATATCATTGTTAGAGCCCATGTTTTCATCTTGTCTTTGGAAGATTTGAGCTCATTAGAGCATGTTTTGAAGCTTTGATTTGATTTAATCACATGCATGTCACTTTGTAGCATGCTCATGCATGTTCATGAAAATTTGGTTTGAATTGAGTTTGTTTGAAACACCCTTGGGCCTTGATTTTACAAGTGAGCTTTAAAATCATGTAATATTATGTGTTTACAAGAGTTTTCCAGGAAATTGGCCCAAGAGGATTGGATTTGGAGCACCAAACTTGAGTTTTAAACTTGGAACTCAAATCTGGAATTTCCAGATTTTGGTCGTCCGCTCGAGCGGGGGAAGTGCCGCTCGAGCGGGAAAATCGAGCTCCCAGCATCTTGCACTGTGCATCAGTCCGCTCGAGCGGAGGATTGGACGCTCGAGCGGGCGTCGAGCGTAAATTTCACCTATCCAGTACTTTTTGGTCCGCTCGAGCGGGGAAGTTGACGCTCGAGCGGGGCCCCTTTGTTGCATGTCCGCTCGAGTGGGGAAACCTGCGCTCGAGCAGGGACCTGTCTTTTGAAAATTCTGAAACTGTTTTCGACATACATCTTTGCACCCTTATTCCATCCTAGGCCTTCCTAGGCCATGTTTAAGGCTCCATACTAAGGATAAGAGGTTAGGTACACACTTAGAATCATTGATGTGAGTTTTATACAATTGGATTGCATGTTTCAAGTGTGTATCCGTGATGTGTTATGTAGGTCACGTACCGCAATCAGTTTGACCCTTTTGACTCCGTCTACCTGTATCAACGCCCACTGTGAGTAATAACTTTGTAAAGTTATGTTTAACCATAAGTATTTTTTGATATGATATGATCGGTTTTCTGGAAAGCTGCTTTATGAACTATGAATGAATGTCCAGTTTCCTGAAAAGTATTTGTGGCACCCTTAGTCTCTATGGCCCTCGCCCGGGGGTAACAATACCGTGGCCTATGGCCCTTGCCTGGGGGTAACAATACCACGGCTACTTGCGCGCAAGATATGGACCTTTGTGGTTGTTGGTACCAACTTTGTCTGTGGTCTTTGGACCTGCCTACTGTGGTCTTTAGACCTGCCTGTTGTGGTCTTCGGACCTGCCTGTTGTGGTCTTTGGACCTGCCTGATCTGATAGCTAATGGCTGTACCACATATGAACTTATGCAAAATCTGAATATGAATATGAATATGAGCATGTATCTGAACCTATATCTGATTTGAAATTCTAAGTATGCATAAGACTTTGTTCTTGATAAGATTGTGTTTCTGATATAAACTCTGTGATGGACATCATTCATTAAACCCTTTACCCTGTTATTATTCACTGGGCTTTCGCTCACAGTTTGTATTATATATGTAGGTGAGCCGGCATAAGACCCAGGCCAAAGTTGATGGCCCTCTGTTTTGTTTTTTGGTCACACATTGCGCCTCCGAGGAGGTTCACTTTGGCTTGATGCCGAGCGATTTGTCTTCGTGCTAGTCAATGTTTGTGTTTTGTAACGTCGGATCTTGGGAAAACTTTCTGTAAATACTTTGTACATATGGGTGTACCTGATTAGCATGTTTATGTATATAAATAAGTTTTGTATTTTCTGTCCCATGTACGTCATCACAGCTCATTGGACCTTGTTTACTTTATATATTTGCTTCCGCAGCCCCCTTATTATTCGTTAATTTGTTCAGAGGCCTTTGGTAGTCCACGGATTCTTGGCGATTAGCGCTTAAACCTCTGAGGCGGGTTTGGGTCGTGACAGAGTGGTATCAGAGCACGAGTTATACCGCACACACAGGTCCGTATGAGCTTAGGATGTCCTAATAAGAATTAGGAGCATTCCATCCGCATGTGTGAGTGTGTGGTAATACAATTGAATATTAAAACTGAATGTACAATTGAATATGCCTATGCTTAATAACCTTGATGTCTGTATAGTAAAATAAAGAACTCAAGGGGAAATAGTGAAAGTGAATCATCAGAGGCTCGCATGAGCCGAATGGAACAGATGTTAGCAGCATTGACTGAGACCCTAACATAGCAACAAAGACAGCAACCCTTACCTCCTCTACCTCTACCGGTACAAGTTGAGGCAGATAACAATGACATCATAAATCTGACACAGAAATCCATAAAGATGAAACCGCCGACATTCTATGGTGGGATTGAGCCACTGAAGGTAGAAACATGGTTGCTTGAAATGGAGAAATTGTATGAGGTGTTTCCGTGTTCAGAAACCCAAAAAGTCCTTCTAGCCACCTATACCTTGAAAGATGAAGCCCGAAGGTGGTGGTTACTGATTCGAAATGGTCACGAAAATATGACATGGACTCAGTTCAATGCAATCTTCTATGACAAGTATTTTCTCCAGTGTTTTCGAAACCGAAAAGTCTCAGAATTTCAGGAACTTAAACAAGGCAGAATGTCCGTGGCCAAGTATGAGGCCAAGTTCACTGAGCTAGCCAGGTTTGCTCCCCATATGGTGGACACAAACTACAAAAGGCCCGCAAGTTTGAGGATGGATTGGATCTAGACATACTGGATAGGGTGGGAGTCCTGAATCTACCCACTTATGTGAGCATTTTGGATAGGGCGTTAATGGCAGAATCCATTTTAGCAGCAAAGAAACAAACTTTTGTTCCACGGACTGATTGGGCAGGGAAAAGATCTGGCAATAGTTTTAAAAAGGGTCGTTCATTTTCCGGGAATAAGAAGCGCAACACAGGGTCTTACAGTAACTTAAGCCAAGGTAGTGGCTCTACGCCAAATTGCCCCGATTGTGGGAATAAGCACAGAGGTACTTGTCACCGAACATCAGGTGCGTGTTTTAGTTTGGGCAAGACAGGCCATATGATGAGAGATTGTCCGCTTAGATCTGAGACTACTAGCCGTCCTGCAGTGAGTTCAGTGGGATCTGCTCCTGTGGCCAAAACCAACGTCAAAGCCAATGCAGGAAAGGAACCATTAAGACAAGGCCAAGTGTTTGCCTTAGTGCCTGGAGATGTACCGAACACCTCTACCGTGGTGTCAGGTACACTTTCTGTATGTTCTCAATATGCATGTGTGTTGATAGATTCTGGTTCTACGTATTCTTTCGTGTCGCATGCTTTTTCTCGAAAATTGACTAGGCCACTAGAACATATGACATGTGTATTATCTGTATCTACGCCTACTGGGGATTCTATGATGTGTACTTATGTTTATCCAGCATGTGATGTTGTGGTTGGTGATATGATGTTGTATGTGGACTTATTACCTTTGGACATTCATCATTTTGATTGTATTTTGGGGATGGATTGGCTGACTAAATACTGTGCTACCATTGATTGTGCAAACAAAACTGTGGTGTTTAGACCGCTGGGTATGCCTGAATTTACCTTTAGAGGGAATGGGGTAGTTCCTCCCCCATACTTAATTTCAGCTATGAAAGCTATAAAACTACTTAGGAAGGGTTGTAGGGGTTATTTGTGTTGCATATTGACCACATCATCTGCCAATACTACCGTAGAAATAATCCCTATTGTTTGTGACTTTCCTGATGTGTTTCCAACTGATTTACTAGGGGACTTGGTTGACAGAGAGATTGAGATTACTATTGAGGTGTTTCTGGGGACACAACTTATTTCCAAGACTCCCTATAGAATGTCCATCTCGGAATTGAAAGAATTGAAAACCCAACTTCAGGAACTGTTAGACAAGAACTTTATCCGTCCGAGTACTTCACCTTGGGGTGCTCCAGTGTTATTTGTTAAAAAGAAGGAGGGGTCTTTGAGATTGTGTATAGACTACCGGGAATTGAACAAAGTGGCTATCAAAAACAAATATCCTTTGCCCCGAATAGATGACTTGTTTGACCAACTTCAGGGTGCCCAAGTGTTTTCTAAAATTGACCTCCGGTCTGGGTATCATCAGTTAAAGGTTAGAGCCGAAGACATAGAGAAAACTGCATTTCGGACTAGGTATGGACATTATGAATTTCTGGTAATGCCGTTTGGGATGACAAATGCACCTGCTGCTTTCATGGATCTTATGAATAGAGTGTTTAAATCATATCTGGATGATTTTATTGTTGTATTTATTGATGATATTCTGATATATTCTAAAGACAGGAAGGAACATGAGAATCATCTGAGAACCGCCTTGCAGATTTTGAGAGAAAAGGAGTTATATGCTAAATTGTCTAAGTGCGAATTCTGGCTTGACAGTGTGACATTTCTGGGCCATGTGATCGACAAAAATGGTGTTTCTGTGGACCCTCAGAAAATTGAGGCTGTTGTGGATTGGTCAAGACCTACAAATGTGACAGAAGTACGAAGTTTTCTGGGACTTGCAGGCTACTACTGGAGATTTGTGAAAGACTTCTCAAAGCTTGCCTTGCCATTGACTCAGTTAACTCAGAAAAACATGCCAATGATCAAAGAGAGGCAGCTTTCCAAGAGTTGAAAACCAGGTTAGTGACTGCACCAATCTTAACTTTACCAAATGGTACTGATGGATTTCAAGTGTACAGTGATGCTTCTTATAAAGGCTTGGGGTGTGTACTAATGCAAAATGGGAAAGTGATTGCCTATGCTTCTAGACAACTCCGACCTCATGAAAAGAATTACCCAACATATGACCTTGAATTGGCGGCTGTGGTATTTGCTTTAAAGATATGGCGTCACTATTTGTATGGGGTAACTTGTGAGGTCTATACAGACCATAAAAGCTTGAAATATTTCTTCACCCAAAAGGAGTTAAATATGAGACAGCGACGTTGGATGGAACTAATCAAGGATTATGACTTACAAATCTTGTATCACCCGGGAAAGGCTAATACTGTGGCGGATGCCTTGAGCCGAAAATCTGGTAAGCGTATGTCGTGCTTGTTATCCAGTCGAAAGGACTTGTCAACCGACTTTGAACAAGATGGACTGATATCTGTTATCTCTGCCCAACTTGTTATTCTTGATGAGATTAAACAGAAACAATGTGAAGATGAACACTTGAAAAAGATTATAGAGGAGTTTGATTCGTAGCCGAGGCCCAAATTTGTGTTTGAAAATGGTGTGCTGAAATTTCAGAACCGTCTTTGTGTGTCTAATTGCTATGATTTGAGGAAACGTGTTATGACCGAAGCTCACAGTAGTAAATTTCCTATGCATTCGGGGAACACGAAGATGTACCATGATTTGAAACAGAATTTTTGGTGGCCTGGGTTGAAAAGGAGCATTGCAGACTTTGTGGCTAGATGCCTACACTGCCAACAGGTTAAAGTTGAACATCAATGACTGGCCGGTTTGCTACAACCACTCCCAATACCAGAATGGAAATTGGAGCATATTACCATGGACTTCATTGTGGGATTGCCTCGTTCTTCTCGAGGTATGGACTCTATTTGGGTTATAGTGGACCGTTTAACTAAGTCTGCACATTTTCTGCCTGTTAAAACTATTTATAATGCTGATAAATTGGCCAACATCTATATAGCTGAAATTGTGAGATTGCATGGAGTGCCAGTGTCTATTGTGTCTGACAGAGACTCGAAGTTTGTATCAAGATTTTGACAAAGTCTACAACAGGCTTTGGGAACAGAATTGAGGCTGGCGGTTTATCACCCACGCATCGATGGCCAAAGCTAAGCTAACTAACCAAACTCTGGAGGACATGCTCCGAATGTGTGTGTTAGACTTCCAGGGAAATTGGGAAACCTACTTGCCATTAGCTGAATTTGTGTACAACAACAGTTACCACTCAAGCATTGGAATGGCTCCTTACGAAGCATTATATGGAAGGAAGTGCCGATCTCCAATATGTTGGGCCGAAGTAGGTGACAGACCTTTGTTAGGACCCGAACTGGTGCAAGAAACAACCGAGAAAGTAAAAGCGTCTGACGTCTGGCTGCACAGAGTAGGCAAAAGAGCTATGCCGATGTTCGGAGAAGAGAAAGGGAATATGAAGTGGGGGACCATGTGTTCGTTAAAGTGACCCCAATGAAGGGTCAAACTCGGTTTGGTGTGAAAGGAAAATTGGTGCCAAGGTATGTTGGACCATATGAAGTTCTCGAAAAGATCAATCCGGTGTCATACCCAATAGCTATACCTCCAGTGATGGAACATATGCACAATGTCTTTCATGTATCGATGCTTCGGGAATATTTGCGAGATCCACTCCATGTCATCGAACCGACGCATGTACTTTTGAAAGATGACTACACCTACGAAGAAAGGCCTATCCAGATTGTGAACCGCAGGATTAAAAGACTGAGAAACAAAGAAATACCGTTGGTGAAGGTTGATTGGCAGAACCACAGGGGAACTTATGCAACTTGGGAAACCGAGGAAGACATGAAGAAGAGATATCCGGATTTGTTTTCGTTAGACCCAATGCTGATTTCGAATAAAGGTAAATTGAGTTTGGGGGCCAAACTCTTTTAAGGGGGGAAGACTGTAATAACCCCGACCCTGATTAACGCTAATTGGAACTTAATTATGCCTAATAATAATTAAGAGGAAATCTGGAATTAATTTGCGTATGCATTGCATGAATTACGTGTTCCTATCTGTTCGGTGTCAGAATATCTATTCGTGGTTGAAACTTTAAACTGCAAGTTGTAAGCCTTATCGGCGCCCGATTCCGAAATTAATTAGTGTTTTAGACTAGTTGGATTTTATGTGATTTTATGGTATACTTATCTGAAAATTGATTCAGTATGATTAAATTAGATTAAATATTGGTAAAATGCAAAGTTTGAGTTAATTACTTTTTTGCCACCACTAGTGGGCCACTAGCTTAACACTTTGAAACTCCTTCCCTTGTGTCTAAACACATTTCATCAGCCTTTGAGTGAGCTCAACCGAGCTAGAGAGAGAGAGAGAGAGAGAGAATAGTGTGATTTCATCTCTAATTGGCTTGGAATTTGGTAGAAGTGAAGGAAATTGAAGAGTAATCCGCATAATTGAGCTCTTAGACCTTTAATTCAAGGCTTAAGGTAGAATTCATCTTCTTATTCTTGAATTTAAGTTGTAGCTTCATGATTCATGGAAGTTAGTGAGTTAAAGTCTAGAATTGATTCTAGATGTTGAATTGAAGCTCATATCATGCATGCATGTCCACATTGTTGCATTTTGAGGTTGAATACATGGGATTTGGTACATGCATGTTCATATCATTGTTAGAGCCCATGTTTTCATCTTGTCTTTGGAAGATTTGAGCTCATTAGAGCATGTTTTGAAGCTTTGATTTGATTTAATCACATGCATGTCACTTTGTAGCATGCTCATGCATGTTCATGAAAATTTGGTTTGAATTGAGTTTGTTTGAAACACCCTTGGGCCTTGATTTTACAAGTGAGCTTTAAAATCATGTAATATTATGTGTTTACAAGAGTTTTCCAGGAAATTGGCCCAAGAGGATTGGATTTGGAGCATCAAACTTGAGTTTTAAACTTGGAACTCAAATCTGGAATTTCCAGATTTTGGTCGTCGCCCGAAGGAGGAAGTGCCTTCGGCGGAAAATCGAGCTCCCAGTATCTTGCACTATGCATCGACCGCTCGGCGTAGGATTGACGCCGAGCGGAGGATCGTGACACGCCTTCGGCGGGCGTCAAGCGTAAATTTCACATATCCAGTACTTTTTGGTCCGCTCGAGCGGGGCCCCTTTGTTGCATGTCCGCTCGGCGAAACTCTTGCTCGAGCAGGGGACTGTCTTCAAAAATTTCAAACTGCTGCATACATCTTTGCACCCTTATTCCATCCTAGGCCTTCCTAGGCCATGTTTAAGGCTCCATACTAAGGATAAGAGGTTAGGTACACACTTAGAATCATTGATGTGAGTTTTATACAATTGGATTGCATGTTTCAAGTGTGTATCCGTGATGTGTTATGAGTCACGCGTGCATAATCAGTTTGACCCTTTTGACTCCGTCTACCTGTATCAACGCCCACTGTGAGTAATAACTTTGTAAAGTTATGTTTAACCGTAAGTATTTTCTGATATGATATGATCGGTTTTCTGGAAAGCTACTTTATGAACTATGAATGAATGTCCAGTTTCCTGAAAAGTATTTGTGGCACCCTTAGTCTCTATGGCCCTCGCCCGGGGGTAACAATACCGTGGCCTATGGCCCTTGCCTGGGGGTAACAATACCACGGCTACTTGCGCGCAAGATATGGACCTTTGTGGTTGTTGGTACCAACTTTGTCTATGGTCTTTGGACCTGCCTGCTGTGGTCTTTAGACCTGCCTGTTGTGGTCTTAGGACCTGCCTGTTGTGGTCTTTGGACCTGCCTGATCTGATAGCTAATGGGTGTACCACATATGAACTTATGCAGAATCTGAATATGAATATGAATATGAATATGAGCATGTATCTGAACCTATATCTGATTTGAAATTCTAAATATGCATAAGACTTTGTTTCTGATAAGATTGTGTTTCTGATATAAACTCTGTGATGGACATCATTCATTAAACCCTTTACCCTGTTATTATTCACTGGGCTTTCACTCACAGTTTATATTATATATGTAGGTGAGCCGGCACAAGACTCAGGCCAGAGTTGATGGCCCTCTGTTTTGTTTTTGGTCAGCCACCTGTTGCGCCTCCCGATGAGGTTCCGCTTGAAGCCTGATGCCAGGGCAGTTTTGTCTTCGTGCTAGTCAATGTTTGTGTTTTGTAAAGTCGGATCTTGGGAAAACTTTCTGTAAATACTTTGTACATATGGGTGTACCTGACTAGCATGTTTATGTATATAAATAAGTTTTGTATTTTCTATCCCATGTACGTCATCACAGCTTATTGGTCCCTGTTTACTTTATATATTTGCTTCCGCAGCCCCCTTATTATTCGTTAATTTGTTCAGAGGCCTTTGGTAGTCCACGGATTACTGGCCGGTTGCGGCGCTAAACCTACAGGGGCGGGTTTGGGTCGTGACAGCCATGCCACAGCTCCCCTTGCAAAAGTCATTAAATACTTTGAAGTAGATTTCCTAGAATCAACATCACCGGCCATGTCAGAATCCGTGAACCTATCAGGCATTGACTTACCATCCCCAAAACACAAACACACCTTCGAAGTCCCTCGAAGATATCTTAGAATCCACTTCACCGCTGCCCAATGTTCTTTACCAGGATTAGAGAGAAAATGACTCACCACACCAATGGCGTGAGCAATATTCGGCCTTGTACAAACCGTGGCGTACATCAAAGAACCAACTGCTGAAGCCTAAGGAATTTTCTGCATCTCTTCCTTGTCTTTCTCACTTGTAGGACATTGATTCAAACTAAGCTTAAAGTGACCCGCAAGTGGACAACCAACCGACTTTGCTTTATCCATATTGAACCTCTTAAGAACTTTTTCGATGTAGCTTTTTTGAGATAACCAAATCTGACCCTTTTTGAGATCATGAACAATTTTCATACCAAGTATTTGCTTTGCTGACCACAAATCTTTCATACCAAAAGACTTGCTCAACTCCAATTTCAACCAATTAATCATAGTGTAATCTTGACCCACAATTAACATGTCATCAACATAAAGTAAAAGAATAATAAATTTACCATTCGAAAATTTTTTTACAAACACACAATGGTCTGAAGTGGTTTTAGAAAAACCATTATTCATCATGAAAGAGTCAAATTTTTTGTACCATTGTCGTGAGGCTTGCTTGAGGCCATACAAACTTTTCTTTAATTTGTAAACAAATTTCTTTTTCTCTTTCTCTTTCTCTACAAAATCTTCAGGTTGCTCCATGTAAATTTCTTCTTCAAGGTCACCACGAAGAAATGTGGTCTGCATATCAATTTGCTCAACTTCAAGATTCATACTTGCTGCCATGCCAAGTACAACCCGAATAGAAGACATCTTCACAATTGGTGAGAAAATCTCATCAAAGTCAATACCTATCTTTTGTCCATCAATCTCATCAATTGCTTTGTATCTTAAATTCTTGCCATCATTCTTCAATTTGAAAACCCACTTATTTTTCAAAATTTTCCTTCCCTTAGGCCACTTCACTAAATCATAAGTGTGATTTTCAAGCAATGAATTCATTTCCTCTTCTATGGCCTTTTTCCAATTACCTTTCTTTACATGCTCAGTTCCTTCTTGGTAGCTCTCGGGCTTCACTTGATCGGAAATCAATACAAATTCATTGGGAGGATACTTTCTCGAAGGTTGTCAGTCCCTTATAGATGTCCTCAATTGTGGTGGTGGTTCTTGAGTTGGATGCTCTTCCTCAATTTCTGGCTCAACTTCGTTAGGATCAACATCATCCTCCACATCTTCAAAAGGTGGCTGCACATCTCCCCCATGTTCATCATCAACTGAAGATGAAGGAGATGGATCCATGTCAATGAGTTCACTAGTTTTTGGCTTTGGTTGATCACATTTGCCAAAGTCTTCAATTGCTTGGTCTTCAAGAAACACAATATCACGGCTTCGAATGACTTTCTTGTTGACCGGATCCCATAATCTATAACCAAATTCATCACACCCATAGCCAAGAAAAAGGCATTGTCTTGACTTGCTATCAAGCTTGGACCTCTCATCATTTGGAATGTGAACAAAGGCTCGGCAACCAAACACTCTCAAATGCTCATACAATACATCTTTGCCGGTTCAAACTCTTTCTGGAACATCACCATTCAAAGGATAGGAAAGAGACAAATTAATCACGTCAACCGCTGTCCTTATTGTCTCACCCCAAAAGAATCTTGGCAATTTAGCATGTGAAAGCAGATACCTTATTCTTTCCACAATGGTGCGATTCATTCTCTCGGCAACACCATTTTGTTGAGGAGTCTTCTTAACTATCTTTTGGTGCTGAATACCTTGGTTGTGACAATACTCATCAAATGACCCAATGTATGCATCACCATTGTCTGTTCGGATGCACTTCAATTTATGCCCTGTTTTTTTTTTAACCATGACCTGAAAATGCTTAAATACATCTAGAACTTGATCTTTAGTTTTTAGTATAAAAGCCTAAACATTCCTTGAATAATTATCGATGAAAGTAACAAAATAAAGTGCACTACTATGTGTTCTAACTTTTAAAGGGCCACAAACATTCGAATAAATCAACTCCAAAACATTTTCTTTTCTGAAAACAACATTTTTATGAAAAGAAACTCTATGTTGTTTACTTGCCAAACAATGAACACAAGTTTTAAGATGTGTATCTTTCAAACTGGGTAGAAGCTCTTTCTTGAACAAAACTTGTAGCCCTTTTTCACTCATGTACCTAAGCCGCTTGTGCCACAATTTGGTAGAAGTATCATCTTAAATGCATTAATAACACCTTTACAAATTTTTCCTTGCATCAAATAAAGTGTATGAGTCTTCTTACACTTAGCCACTACCAAAGAACCCTCTGTGAGCTTCCATATTCCATCATCAAATTTGTTGTTGAAGCCTTCATCATCTAGCTTCCTGGTAGAAATCAAATTGAGGCAAATGTCGGGAACATGCCTCACATCATTAAGCAACAACTTGCAGCCCAAATTTGTTTTCAAGCAAACATCATCTATGCCAATAATCTTGGACAAACCTTCATTACCCACTCAAACAGAACCATAATCTCCTTTGGTATAGGTAGTGAAAAAATCAACTCGAGAAGTCACATGAAAAGAAACACTGAAATCAATCACCCAATTGCTCTCTTGGCTCGCAAAATTGATACAATCATCTTCACAACCGACCATGAGATCATCGGTAGTAACCGCCGTTGTGTCTTCTTGCTTCTTATCCACACTTTTGTCACACATTTTCTCCTTATTTTTGAGCTTTCGGCATTCTCACTTCATGTGCCCTTTCTTATGGCAATAATGGCACTCAATGTCTTTCTTTGAAAAAGAACCATCTCTTAATTTGTCATGGCTTTGATCACGACCATGAGGAGTCTTACTTCTTCCTCTTGTTTTGCTTCGGCCTCTCACAACAAATGCTTCTGAATGAGAGAAATTTGGTGATTTTCTTTTAGTTTCTTCATTCAACAAGTTACTAGTGACTTGGCTCATTGTGACAACTCCACTGTACACCGAATTACTAACTGTCACAACCAAAGTCTCTTAACTTTCGGGCAAAGAACTAAGTAGCATCAAAACCTGTAACTCGTCACCGAAAACAATTTTCATAGAAGCAAGTTGGTTAACAATACTCTTTATTTCATTTAAATGTTCTGCAATAGAGCTGTCATCTTTATATTTTAAATTAATCAACTTTCGAAACAGAAAAGCTTTATTTCTGGCTGATTTCCTATCATAAAGGCCTTCTAATTTTTTTTCCATAAATCATGTGTTGAAGTTTCAGTAGCAACATGATGAAACATACTGTCATCAATCCATTGACGAATAACACCAGCGACTTTTCGATTAAGCATCTTTCATTCATTATCTTTCATACCCTCAAGTTTGCCACTATTACCCTCAATGGGTCCATACAAATCTTTACAAAATAATAGGTCCTCCATTTTAGTTTTCTAAGTTACCCAATTGCTTCCATTGAAGCTAGACATATGACATGCATTCCCTTCCATTGATTTTTACAAATAAACAAACCTAAATAAACTGTAAGCTTTGATACCAGTTGTTAGGAAAAATATATGATTTTCCACAAGTAAATCAATCAATCAATGGGAATAAAAACTAATACGGAAAAATTAAATCAACAATGACACAAGAATTTTTACGTGGTTACCTCAATGTGAGGTACGTTCACGGGATCGAAATCCGACGCCACTATCAACCAAAGAGTGTCCAAACGATTATAAACAAGACACGAATGGTCTCATAAACCACACTTAAGTGAATTCTAAATAATCACAAACAAACAAAAGGAAAGACCTCACCAAATAGATGAACAAAAGTTTTCGAAACAAAGTTGTAGAAGACCCAAAATAATATCCCAAATCAGAATCGAAAACTAAACGAAGCAAAGCACCATTATTCTTGTCACAATGATGATAACCTACCGAAGATGATCAAAAAGTTGTTGCTACTGCTCCAAGCCAAACGGCTGCCTTTTTTTTGTTTTCTTCTCTCCGGAAAAAAAAAAAAACAATATCAAATATATTGTAGACTATTGGGCTTTTTTTTATTAAAACCCTAACTGTTATCAAACTGATTATAAAATACCCATTGGGCCTCCAAAAGTTAAATATAATATATTAAAAATATGTTATAATGAACACCAAACCAAACTAAATATTTTAATAAACCAATTGGGTCTCATACTCCAATAAGGAGGCATACCCAACATGCATAACCCGCGATTTGGTGGGTTTGAATGAAACTCACCTGCATAAAATTAGTAATAACAACAACAGCAACAACAACAACAACAATAATAATAATAGTAATAATAATAATAATAATAATAATAATAATATAGCCATAATCTTTTAAAAAACTAAATATATGATTTGAATTTACAAATCAAAATCAACAGACCACAATCAATGAGATTAGATTTGACTATAATCACAAGCCATGATCAATAAAATTGGATTTCGTCATAATTGGCAGGTCACGATTAATTAGATTAGATTTGGCCTATTGACAGGCCAAAATCGTCGAAAAATAAAATATGGTGTCAACAATAGCTTTGTTTAGTTTTGAGTTGAGTTGAGTTTGGTTGAGTTTGGTTTATCGAATCCAATTCTAGAGTGATCCAACCCTTCTGCTGCATCATCCATCATCAACCTTTTTGTTGCCTTGTTGGATTGTTATTGCATAATTGTTTGGATTTTTGATTTTTAATTTGCTAGTTTGTCAATGTTAAATGTTAGAGTATCCCTAACGGTGTATCGATTTTTTCATCAAATTTGAGTAAAAGTTTTCTTTGATATCAAGTGCTCAAACGAAGGATTTTGAAACTTCATCAAAACACCGATCGACTGGGGTGGATGACTGAGTGGATGTTCGGCTGATGACATCCGAGGGGACATCTGGTAACAACAATGATTGATGAAAGACACATTTGTCCTCAGTTTGATAAAAGAAAAATAAAATTCTTAATTTGATACTTATTTGATGCAACCGTTGGAGCAGGAAAATAACTTATTTTTCATCAAATTCAAATTTGATGAAAGGTTTGAATAACCATTGGAGATGGTCTTAGGTGCATGAAAATCTATTTTAATTTCGACTACTTTAAGTAATTTATAAAGTAGTTTTTTTTTTTTTTTTTGATTCAAGTTCTATAATTTGTATCAAGTTTTTTCTAATCCGTTAATCTGTCCGAATTGCCAAGTCAAAACCCTCCATTATTTGCAAACCACTCGGCCGATTTTTGATGAAAAAATAATAATTTTTAATGATAAATTTGTCAATCCAATACCCGGCGCCGCATTGTTTCTTTTTTACCACCAAACCACACCGTGCATGCATATACATTAATGAGTTTCTAGAACTAACTATATAAATTTTGATGAACGTTAAGTTGGGATACATTTTTATTATTTTATGCATTATTTTCTTGCTATGAGTGTTCTCACCTGAAATGTAAATGCACATGTGGCCCATTAGTGTATTTTTTCACAATTAAATTCACAATCTGATTTGAATGAGCCTACTCATCTTAAAATGGTTTTTTTTTTTTTTTTGAACTAATCATCTTAAAATGTTTGATACTATTTTTCTGATTGTTTATGGCTGAAAGTCAAACTATAAATTCAGAATTTTTTTTGTTTGGAATTTATTTAAAAATAATAATTAATAATTTAAATTCATTTTACTCGTGACTCTATAAGGATGGCTTCCTAACCTTTTGCTTTTAAAGCCGATACAAAAAATTTAAGTGAAAAGTGTGGGTTAAATAGCTTACTAATTTGACATAAGGATTTCTTAGCCCACTTTTCATTGAATTTGATTTTGTTTACACACTTAATGAAAAGCACACTTTTTAATTTGTCCAAAATAGTTTTGAGTGGAGTCAATACATTTTTTTTTTTTTTTTGGGGATGAAATCGGACTTCTTTAGTCCAATAAAAAAAAGTTTGGTCTGTTCTCACCCATTTTCCTATTTTGTTTGGTGACAATTTAACGTTTATAACTCATTTAACTTTTCATTACAAGCTGATGAAATTACCTTCAATGTTTATAATTTTCATCTTTTTACTTTTTATTTAAAGAATATTCTTACATTTGTGAAGGTCAAAATGATAAAATCCAATTATTTAACTTGAAAGACATTGGGCATGTTTGATGTATAGTTTCAAGCAAACATTCTTGCATAAATTCTCAAAATAATAAAAATTATAAGTAGCTTCATAAATTTCACCAAGCAACCTCATTCAATTAATTTTTTGATTTTTTTGCAGAAAAAAAAAATCCATGCCAACACAAAGCAAAAAGTAGGCTTACAAGTTAATTGAGTAATTTGTCAAACCTCACTACTTTTTCTTCTTCTTCTTCTTATTTTTATTTTTTATAATAATAATAAGAAGAAAAATTTACCTATAAATCCCATTTTAAGGAATGATAATCCATTTAGTCCCTAGAGTTTCTTTTTTATTATTTATAAACCAATTAGTCTCATTGATTTTGAAAATGTGGATTTAATATATTATTTGAAAATTAAGTTTACGGTTATACCCTTATTTCTATTATGTTTTCTTTTTCTTCTTTTGTTCTTTTTCTTTTATGCTAAAAACGTAAGATACATAATCTATGAGAATCAAATTTGGAATGAATTTTTATATGAAAATCTTTTTTATCTGGAATAACTTGAAATGCGAGATTCTTTAAATATTCCAAAAGCAATACAAAAATGATTTGAAATATGAGATTCTTCAAACATTTTACAAGGATGTGAAATTCTTCAAACATTTCAAAATGAGTACAAACTCTTTAATAAGTTTTAGATAAATATATAATTTCAAACTGTAACACTCCATTGTAATACTCTAATGTAACATACCAGAAAAATTTCTTAGTATACTTTTTTCAAACGTAACACTCCAATACAACATTTCAAAAAAATACATTAGTGTACTTTTTTTAAACGTAACACCATAATGTAATACTCTAAAAAAACTCTTTAGTGTAACACTCCAATATAACATATAAAAAAAAACTCATTAATGTATGTGGGATTCTTCAAACCGTTTCAAAAGGATATGAGATTCTTCAAATCATTTCAAAAAGAGTACGAAAATTCTTTAGTAAGTTTTGGACAAATATATAATTTCAAACTGTGAGTGTTATATTTGAAAAAGGTATAGTAAGAAATATTTTAGTATTTTTGTGTGTTACATTAGAATGACAGGAAATCCAAAACTTCTATAATGCGGATTGCCCAAATGTTTAATTTTACATTTGGAGAAATCTACTTTTATCTCTCAAAAATTAAACCCAAACGTGCAAATGACTATCTTTTTGTTTAATTTTTACTTTAATGGGACTTTTGAGTTCATAAGAAAAAGGAAAAGACTAAATAGTTCGCAAGATCCCATTTTGAGATTTATTGGTATTTCACCCTAATAATAATAACAATAAATAAATAAATAAAACAATCTTTAATGCAAGTCGTTTTGGATTATTTATTTATTTATTTTCTAAATTAAGTCAAATTAATTGAAGTGGTGATTATAAAATACAACTCTAATAAAAAAATGGTAGATTGAAAACACACTTTAGAAGACAATTTGGTTCAAAAAAATATATTTACAATTGCCTGAGAAAAACTATTCGCTGAGTTGGTTGGGCAGGATTTAAAAAGACTATGGAATTGAGAAGTAAACAATCAATAGTATAAATTTCAAATTTTTTTTATATTTTTTATTTATATTAGTATATATTCTCACCGTCACCGTTTGTCAATGTATCTTTTTATATTGATATATATTAATCTCAGCGTCTCATTTTGTTAGTATATCTTCCTCAGCTCGTCAATGCTCACCAACCAATTTCCCCCACTTCCACAGCAGCCCTCAAATTTTACAAAATATACTAATTAATTTTGGTTGAGGTGGTTGGGTAGGATTTAAAAAGACTACGGAATTGACAAGTAAACAGTCAGTAGTATAAATTTCAAATTGTTTTTATATTTTCTATTTATATTACTATATATTTTTCCTGTCTCATTTTATTAGTATATCTTTTTATATTTGTACATATTCTCACTATTTCATTTTACTAACAAAATGAGACCGTGAAAATGCATATTAATATAAATATTAATTCTAATAGTCCTGTTTAAAATCAAAGTAAAAAAAAAAAGTGTGTAATTTTACAAAATTATCCCTTATAAGTAGCTATAAATATATTTTAAAATTCAAATAAAAGGGTACTGATGGAATATGGTCTAAAATTAGAATTTAAAATGCAATAATTACATGTCAAAAGTTAGAACTTAAACAAACAAAGAGCAACTATAAAAACAGATACCAAATTAGTAGAAGTAGAAGAAGCTGCTAGTTTGCTTTGCAAATATATATATATATATATATAGAATTCAATCATTTCCCTCACCTTGAACTACAAGCAACTATACCAATTTGTTGTCTTATAGATGGAACAAATCAACATGCACCAACATGAAGAGTCTCAAGATGACAATTATGGGATGTTTGTTGCTAAATACATGAATCCTGAAATCTACAGAGCTGCAAAAGCAGGTGACATTTCTGGTTTTAAAAGAGCAATAGAAGATACAGAAGCTTCTCCTTTCAATCAAGTAAGTCCTCAAGAGGATACAGTCCTTCACATTGCAGCATACTCAGGCCATGTCCTCCTTGTGGGGCTCATACTCACACATCGAATCGACCTCTCCTCCAAGAAAAACTCTAATGGCAACCTTCCAATCCATGCTGCGGCAAGTTCTGGGCACCTGTCCACTGTGAAGTCCCTACTCGGATTTCAACAAAGGGACGGTGAAGAATGGAGAGTATCAGCGCTGAAGGAAGTCAATAAGAATGAAGAAACAGCATTACATGTCGCCTTGAAAAATCATCATGAGAAAGTGGCTGAATTTTTGTTCGAGTTATGTCCGTGTGCATCAAGTTATCCTAATAAAGAAGGGAAGTCTCCGCTGTACATGGCTGCGGAAGCTGGTTTTCTTGATCTTGTGAAGCTAATGACAGCTGAAACAGTGGAGGTAGTGGTGACGGACAATTCCATGTCTAGTTCGGAAACCAGATCAGTAGTGCATGCTGCCCTTAGAGGAAGGAATATAGGTAATTTTTCCATTTTCATTGAAGGAAAATAATTTTCAAAACACAAATATCATATAGAAAATACATTCAAAATGATTGACACAAAAGGATACAGCTTCTCTGCAGTCAGGTTTGTGGAATATATTATTTATATAAAAACTCAAGTTAATCGAAAATCGGTAGCCTCGCGATTGGATGACATTTTTCTCTGAAAAAATAAACAGTATGCATCATTTCCAGAATTGATCGTTCATTTTTTCAGAGGAAATTGTGGCTATCTATATTCGATTAACTTGATTTTTGGATAGATGACCGACTCAACAAGCCCTACAAGATGAACATTATAGATCATTGAGGTGGGCGCAAAGTTGCCCTGCAGTAAACCAATTGCACGGTGGTGGACTACAGAAAAGCTATATCCTTTTCAAAACTATGAAAATAATAATGGGTGTTTTGATTGAAAATGAATATATCACAAAAACCCACATCATTCTGGTGGCAACAATGGTGATCATAGTTGGGAAGGATGGTGGTGGTAGGGATGACTGGAAAGGGTGGGAGTTGGTGATGGCTAAGAGTTGATAGTGCTAAGATGAGAACTCCAAGGGGTTGGCTTAGTGGGAGTAACTTGGGGTCTAGCGGTGCGCTTCATCTAGGTCTCAGGTTCAATTTTCATTAGGAGCAATCCGCTCTATGGGACCACGCCTGTGCGCTATGCTTGAAATTTGCTAGATTCACGTAGAGGGGGCTTTTTGTGTGGGTCTTGAGATTAGTCGAGGGTGCACGTAAGCTGGATCAGACACTTGGTTATCAAAAAAATCGTTGTGGGATGGGGTTTTTTTGTGGTTATTTTAACACCAAATTTTGTGTTTATAAATAATTTTATTAAAAATATTTCAGTCATACAAAAAATCACTCTAAGATTACAATTTATACTTCTATATTTTGATAAAAAAAATTCACTTTGCTCCCTATTGTTTGAATTTAAAAATTTTAGTCTAGTTTCAATTTAGTCATTTTGTCCAAATTTCTATTAATTTTTTCTATGTGTATGCCTCAAGAGACCCTAAATTGTTGATTATAACTTCGAACTTAACAAGAAGAACCAAATTAAAATTAGATTTAAAGTGTGGGGATCAAATTATTCAATTTGGAATAATAAGAACCAAAATAAAATTTTGGTCAAACTGTTAAAAGTGTAATTTACCCAAAAATTATATGTATAAATATATATTTCCATTCCAATGTCCTAGCAAGTGAAATATGTGTCAAGACTGGGAGACTGAAAGTCATACAACTTTCTTGACAAGGAATGTTGGAGTAATTTTTAAGACATACACCAGACTGCAACTTGTAAGGGTCTAGCCTCCTGGGATTAGAACAAATAATATCCTGATCCTTGCCAGTTTTTCCAACATCTTCTTTGGGAAAAATGTATTTAAGCAGGTGTTAAATAAGATGTTGGTAATAATACCAGAAGAATTATATTTTTATTGATAAATAATGAAAAGAAAATGAAATATAAATAGATCAGGCTGATGCACGGAAGCCCACTACGGTAGGAAGAACCCAAATACCGATGCAGCTGTCACTAAACTCTGACTTGTCCCCTCTAGGATAAAACAACCCGACTACTTGTCGTATGATTTAGGCCAATTCTACACAAGATGGTGAACCCAAAGCTACACTAAGAAAACAGCTTTCTAAATTTTCTTTGCGAAAGTGTAAGTGGTGTCATAGTAATCATAAAATTGATCAGCAACGCAATTGTATGAAGTCACTTTTGCTTCATGTGCCTTGTAGTCTTCATCATTCATATTCTCGGTTGAGATTTTGTTCGGGTTCTTCTCAGTAAAAATATAAGCAATTTTCAAAAGGATGAGGTAAAGAAGAACTTTTCCTTTCCACCTCTTAAAATAAACTCTCTTGAACTTGAAAGGCTTATCGAGATCGCTAATTCCGTCGTTGGCTTTTTCTGGTACTTGTTCTATTTTGATCTCCTTAAAATTGGTGGTGACAATACCAAAAGGATTATATTTGTATTGATAAATAATGCAAAGAAAATGAAATACACATAAATTAGACTGAGATACAGATATCTCGTTTTCTTCAAGGAGATCAAACCCACTGCGGTAGGAAAAATCCAAATACCAATGCAATTGTCATTAAACTCTGACTTGTCCTCTGCAGCATACAACAGCTCGACCACTTGTCGTATGGTTCAGACAAACTCTATGCAAGACGGTGAATCAAAGCTCCACCAAGGAAAACACTCTTCTTTGTACAGGGGAGAAATATTCACCTCATTCTATACCTCCTTACTATCAAGCTCGACTTACTCCGTTAGAACTCCGTCACACTGTGAACAGAACAAAGGTGAGCTACCCGGCTGGTGGGTTCGCCGAAAAACCCCTCCAACCGTCAAGTTAGCTTTCTAGGAGAAAAGAGAAGGTAGAACACTCTAGAGAGAGAGAGAATTCGAAATTGCTTCAGGTTGTTTACTTCTAACGTCTGCATACTCTTCCTTTTCAAGGCTGGCCATGTAGCCTCAGAGATTGTGGGCGCATTACCTTTGCTGTCCTTCTCTAAACAGGCGGCTGTGTTCCCATCTACATTTCTTACACGTGTAGAGACCAAAACCTCCAAACAGTGTTTGTCGCACAGCCAAACGTTATTGATGCATACCAGGAGTGGATTCCCCTCTTCTCATCATTGGTCCACGTGGAATACTTAACCGAGCTATTTCTTGGTGAAACATAAACATTACGTTGGATAACTATTGCCGAGCAAAATGAAACCGGTCCATCAGAACCGACTAAATGCCGGGCGCACCATTCGGCATCTCAACCTCACACAGCGATCTCGTGGGCCATCTCAGTCCCCACATTTACAGTCTGAACTATTTATAGCTCGACCCAACGTATTTGTACAGACCTAATCAAATACCCTATTCTGCGTGATCCTAGCTCGGCTAAGCACATGCATATCACTATATCCAGTATGGACCTAACTCGGCCCCACAATGCGCCCAGGCTCAACTTACGCGGCCTAACACTAGAGTCCGTGCTAGCGTAGTTCGGCCCACTGTTCGGCACAAATCTCCCTCTCAATTGCCTCTTAATCCCATCCGAGCTGAGCATGATTGAGATTACCATTTCCAACCGAGCTATCTGTTTTGGCCGGTCCTCGAGACTTGTGCTAGCAGTCTCGTCATCCATCAATTGGCTGCACTGACAACCCATCATTCGTACTGACAGTCCGTCACCTCCATGCCACGTGGCGTTCTTCTATTTACTCCGTACTGACAGTCCACCTTGAAGCCATACAAAGTATGTCACGTTAATACTTGGTTTTAATAATGCAGAAACTAGGATAAACCAGGCACACCTCATCCTTGGAAATTGGTGACGCTCGCAGACCGAGCAACCATCAACCAAGCAATAACTTAGATTGAATAACGAAATAGAGCCAAGAAAAATGGGCAAGTACCGTTTTATGGACAACTCACCTAGGGCTATGGCTGAGTTCCGTAAGAAATTTAACATTACAGACAACGTCCACTCAGAGTTGGCAAAAAAATGAGACACTCTATGGGGCAAACTGGACGCTTGCCCCATCACCGTGGTATCTATAGTGGAGGGCGGCCTTCGCTTCCCAGTCCAGTCCCTAGTCTGTGAGTTTTTGAAGTAGACTAGTTTGTGCCCAACCCAGGTCTCCAACAACACTTCCAAAATAATAAACGGCGTGGCCGTGTTGAATCAGATACTTGGTCTAAACCTTTGCCTTGCCAAGATATTCCACTAATACACACTTAATAAGAATAAAGGGGGCTTTTGCTGGTACCTGAAGGTTAGAAAAGGCCAAGCAAAGCTTGTAGAGGGTAACCCAGATAAAGAAATGAACGATGATGACTTCTTATGGGTGTCTGGCCATTATAAAGACACCAAAGCGCCCATACAGGGTTAGTACATACGGAAAAACTTTGGGAGCGCTAGTGATGCTCCACTGCCCCACCAATCTGGTCACCCGAGCTGAAATATAAAGGCCAAGCAGTTACCACATCTGATTCGGTCTATGCTGACAAGGACTATTTGTTGGGGTTCAATATGACCAAGAGACTGCTCCTACCTACAGATATGAAGAAGCATGAGGAGCTCTCCGACCTGAAAGTCTTTAGGTCGATTGCCAAGTCTAGTGTGCTGGTAAATAGACGAATTATTTTGTCAAGTTATCGCTCGATTTTAGTGCACTAACTGCTTCTGTGCTGTAGGTCGCACAAAAAAACTATCTTGCCCATGAGCGCATGATCTCCGTGCAATAAAGTCTACGGGAGGCCATCGCTGATAATAAAGCCAAGACGGCCGAGCTGGAAAAACTAAAGACCGCCCACGAGGCGCTGACAGCCGAGTGGGATCAGATGGTTAAAAAACTTACGAAAGCTGAAGAGGATTAGCAAAGGGCGGTGCATGCTAAGAAGGACAGATATTTGGCCGAGCTGCGCAAACTCCGTGCTGCCCATAAGGCCGAGTTAGAGAAGTAAGTCGACGATGAGAAAGATTACAACTATGCTGAGGTAGAGAAGGTGTATGAACGGCAAGTGGAGGGAACGAAGGATATATTCTTTCAATGCGGTTGGAAAGCTGCTACAGAGAAGCTTAGCCATGGCCTTGACTCTGACGTTTTCAAGAATCCTCCGCTTGCCTTCATTCCTCCGTACATGCAGACCTACGCCACAGCCGTACAGTAGAAATTACTCGAGGCAGCAAAGGCGGCTCGTGCGGTTGAGGTTGCATTTCTCCCACCAACCAATGATATTTAACAGCCAATCCATGAGGAAGAAGATTTGCCGGGAAGCGACGGGGCCGAGCTAGTATCTGATCTAAGCCCTATCATTGAAAAGGAGACTGTAACAAACGTAACCAAGGAAGACTTGGTTGAGCAGGAAAAGACTGTGAACTTAGATTGGGCGTGTTTGTATTTTTTCGCCTCTTTTTTCTTTTTTTTCTTTTTTGATATAATCAGGCTGCGAACCCCACTTTTATAACCACGTTCCAACATGAATGGAAAGCAATTTAACTTTTTGCTCGCTACATGCATTTTTCTTTTTGCTTTCTTCAATTTGTCTACTTTGGCTTAATGATGGTAACTGTAGCTTTCATTATTACCGAGATAAAACTGCTCAATTCAGCTTTTTGAATGTACATGCATGTCAAAGTCCCTTTCAAAATTGGGGGAACATAACGTTCATCCGAGCAAAAATCAATTCATGAATTGGAGAAAGCGCAAACTAATTTGTAGGTGAGCAAACCAAGCTCGGAAAGGGAGAGCAAAATTAGCCAAGAGATGACGAGCAAAAGTTATTCATAACACCAACTTTCTATTGATTTGAGTAAAATCAACTGTTTGAATGGGTGAGCAAAGTTAGCTCAGAACAAGCAGTCACAGTTGGGAAAAACACCAACTGTTCAATCAGCGGGCAAAGTCATCCCGAATTGAACAAAGTCAGCTCAGTCTCAAATTATGAGCTAGCCAAAAAAGGGGTTATTTTCAAGGCAAGCAATCCCAGCTTGGAAAAATGAGCAAAATCAACTCGGTTTTGTTGAAGAAATTGGGAATGTCAGAAATTTTCGTCTCAGCGAGCAAAAATCAACTTGGTTGGAGTTTAATTAAGCCAATGCCTCATGCATTTCGTAAGACAAAATTCTGCACGGCTAGCGATTGAAACTAAAGACGAAATACCCTTAGCATCTAGCCACATAAATACAACACTTTTAATTACATAGGCAAAACAACAAAGACAGATAATAAGGTCCTTTCCATTATACATTAAACATTACTAACAATGCCAAAAGGCCAAATTTGAATACAAAGGGAGAAAGATTACATTTCAAAAGTAAAACAACTTGAGATTGGTAGCATTCCATGATCTTGGAATAGTTTTGTCGTCCAAGTCCTCCAGATGGTATGCCTTTTTGCCAACAAGACCGATTATCTTGTATGGCCTTTCCCAGTTTGCACCCAATTTGCCCTCTCCAGGGACTAGTGTATTACCCGTTACCTTCCTCAAGACCTAGTCTCCAACTTTGAATTGACGTGGATGTACGCCTTTGTTGTATTTATTGGAGAGTTCTTGTTGATAGGCCGCGATGTGAATTAGCGGCCTTCCTCTTCTTTCATTAGCTAGGTCCAACTCCAGGGCGATAGCCTCACTATTCAAGTCAGGCTCAAAGCTTTCAGATTGAATGGTTGGCATGCCAATCTCCAAGGATATGACCACCTTCATGCCATAAGCCAGGGCAAATGGAGTTTCCCCGGTTGAACGTCTTGGGATAGTTCGGTATACCCAGAGTACATTGGAGAGTTCCTCTGCCCACCTCCCTTTGGCTTTTTCCAACCGCTTCTTCAGCCCGTCCAAAATAGTTTCGTTTGAAGCTTCAACTTCACCGTTCGATTGAGGGTAGACCAGTGTCGAGTTGTAGAAATCAATCTTTAATTCTTCGCAAAATCCGTGAAAGAGTGTCCCATCAAACTGTGTTACATTCTACCAAACAAACTTCTTTCTATCTTTCTCCTTGATGGTAGCCAATGGCTTGGCCTCCACTCACTTGGTGAAGTAGTCAATAGCAGCGATGAAAAATTTGTGATTGCCCAGCGCGATTGGAAGCGGTCCTACAATGTCTAGCCCCCATAGTGCGAATGGCCAAGGACTGGTTAAGGGGAGCAACTCTCTAGCCGATTGGTAGATATAGTGAGCAAATTTTTGACACTTCGCGCATTTGCGGCCATATTTCTGCACGTCGGCCTACATGCACGACCGCCAATATCCTTGGAAAATTGCTCGGTACGCCATTGATCTGCCCCAATGTGGTTGCCACATAGGCCCTTATGAATTTCAAAGAGAAAAGCATCAACTTTGCTAGGGTGGACGCATTATAGGTATGGTCCAGTGAATGATTTCTTATATAAGGTGCCAAATGGAGAGAGCCAAAACCGCTAAGACTTGGTCCTTATCTTGTTGGCTTCCTTCTTCTCGGTAGGCAAGACCCGATATTTTAGGAAGGTAATGATTGGATCCATCCAAGATGGTCCCAACTCGACGCAGTGTACCTCGGGTGCCTCTGGTTCCTCGATGCTTGGTCGAGGCAAGAATTCTATCATCAAAGGATTGGGAAAGGTGGTTTGAATAGATGCCAGGGCGGCCAATTCGTCGGCTTAACTATTTTCTTCGCAGTTAATTTGCTCCACTCTTATCGCAGCAAACTTTTTGACCTTAGTGCGTACCAGCGCTTGATACTTGGCCATCATTTCATCCTTGGCCTCATATTTCCCAGAGACCTAGTTGACCACCAGTTTGGAGTCGCTGAATACCATAAGCTCTGATGCCTTCATTCGTAGAGCGCTCTTCAGGCCGGCAATGAGGGCTTCGTATTCTGCCTCATTGTTGGATACTAAGAATCCAAGCATGATAGCATGCTCAATGGTTAGTCTTTCTGGTGAGGTCAATATGACCTCCAGCCCGGCGCCCTATCTGTTGGAGGCTCCATCGACGAAGAGCTTCTACATCTCACAAATGAATAATTTTCAACAATCGAAAGGGTTTTGAGAGTTTTTCAAATCCAAGGCACTGGCCGACTCCATACGCAGCTTTCTTGCATGCGCACTCGTTTAGTCGGTTGGTAAGTCGGCTAGCCCTTGCTCTATCCGCTTAGAATTATCTTGCTTAGCTATTGCTTGCCCCTTATCTTCTTGCGGAAACGTCGACATTATAGGCCATACAAAATCTGCACTAACCCTTTCCCTTTGCTCAGTGTCATGTGCCAAGTCTAGTGGACAGACAGGGTAGGTACCCAGTGCAAATTCTACGACAAAATTGGCCAGGGCTTGTGCTTTGATAGCTATGCGCGGCTGAAACTTAATGTCATACTGCCCAAGCTCTACCGCCCACTTCAAAATTCTGCCGATGAAATCCACCTTCCCAAAGAGCACCTTTAGTGGGAATTCGGTTAGCACTACTATTGTGTGGGCATAAAAATAGTGTGCCAACTTTTTGGAGGCCATCACGAGGGCTAGGGCCAATTTTTCAAGTGACGTATATCTTAATTCGGCTGGGAGTAGTGTCTTGCTAACATAGAAGATGGGGAGATGTTGAATCCCCTCATCTTGGACAAGTATCGCGCTTACTACATATTGAGAGATAGCCAAGTATAGATAAAGCTCTTTACCAGACTACGAGGTGACCAGAATCGGAGTGGAAGAGAGATAAGCCTTCAAGTCCGTTAAAGCGTGGTCACATTTTGCATCCCAGAAAAACTTGGCCTTTAAACTTTTGAAGAAAGCCCTACAGCGATCTGATGACTGGCTAATAAATTTGTTCAGCATGGCTGCCATTCCGACAAGATGCTGCACATACTTTGTGGAATTTGGTCGCTTTTACTCTTGGACTGCCTTGATCTGTGAAGGGTCAGCTTCTATACCCCGGTTTGTTACTAAGATGCCCAAGAAATTTTCTGTACCCACACCAAAAGCACACTTTGAAACGTTCAATTACAATATATAGTGCTTGAGGATTGCAAATGTTTCTGCTAGATCAGAGAGGTGTTGGGACTCATCTTAGCTCTTCCCCACCATGTCGTCAATATAGGTTTCCATAGTGCAAACGAGAAGAGGAGTGAACATTTTGGTCACCATCCTTTGGAAAGTCGCCTCGGCATTCTTAAGACCAAGTGACATAACCTTATAACAATACAAGCCTCTCGACGTGGTGACGGATGTGATCTTTCTGTCCGGCTCGTACATGTCGATTTGGTGGTAGCTGCGGTATGCATCAAGGAAGCTAAATCTCCGGTGACTAGCGGTAAGATCCACCAGCTAGTTAATTCTTGGGAGCGAAAAGCTATCCTTCGGGCAGGCACGGTTGACCGTCTTGTAATCGACGCATACTTGCCATTTCCCATTTTTCTTCAGCACTACCACCGTATTAGAGATCCATCTAGGGTAGTGCACTTCTTCAAATGCCCCAACCTCTAGTAAGTTTTTGACCTCCTCTGCCACTATCTCAGCGTGGTGCAAGGCCAAGCGCCGTGTTCTCTGTATGACTGGCCAAGCGTTAGGAAAGACGTTCAACTGATGGCGAATGAAGCTTGGGTTGACGCCAAGCATGTCGTAAGGCATCCACGTAAAGACCTCACTATTGGAGACCATTCGGTGTTGGACAATGATGAGCCCAAGAGAAAAAATTTGTTCAAGTCGCTTTTGTCAATCCGAACCTCCACCAAGGCTTCAACTGACTTTTCTTCGGCTTTTCTTCCTACATCTTCTAGGACCTCCTTGCCTTTTAGTCCTTCTATCATCTGTACGAAACCTTTCACTGCCCGGCTACCGTTGACCATGACGAAACATTGTTTCAACGTGACTTGGTCTCCCCAGACCTCTTCAATCTCGCCGGCTGGGCCAGGGAAGCACATGACTTGGTAATAAATGGAAGCCACCGCTCTCATGACGTACAACCAACCCCTCCCCAGTATCAAGTTATAGGTAGATAGGACTTTCAGTACCCAAAACTTGACCTGCTTCATGATTGACCTAGCCTTAACCGGCAGTATGATCCTTTTGATAGGCCATTCCGATTGGGAGTTAAAGCCGACCAAAGGAGATGTTACTAGGTCCAAGTCCTTGTCCTCCAACTTCATCTGTTTGAATGTGTCGTAGTACATGATCTCGACTGAACTCCCCTAGTCAATTAGTATTCTCTTGATATCAAAGTCCTTAACGCAAAGTGTCACCACCAGGGCATCGTTGTGAGGGGTTTGAATTTTGTCCAGGTCTTTGCTCGAAAAGGGCATGATGTCCTGTACTTCGGTCTTTCCCTTCTTCATGGCGGGCTAAACAGAAAGCACTTCCTTCATGTACTCAGCCTTCTTAATCATCCCTCTAAGCTCACAAACTCGCGCAGGCTCGATGATACCGTGAATAACATTGATGACTCCTTGGGGTGCTGGCAAGGCCATTTGGCTTGACTTACCCTTGTGAAGCGGCCCTCATGCCTCCGTATATATACCGGTCTAAGGGTCCAGCCGTAACCAGCTCTTCCAGATGTTGTTTCAGCGGTACGCAGTCCTCTGTGTGCATGGAAAATGCAGCGATATCTTGAGTTGAATCCCCTCTGTGTATCCCCTAACTTTGCTGGCCAACAGACATATCGCTCACCTCGAATTTCACAAAGGATGCAGTAGATTAGAATATTAAAAATAGTGGTGATGCCGGTCCATGCCTTCAATTTTCTCTTGGCGTCCTCCTCTTCGTTGCGAGGAGCATTAGCTCGATTACTACCACATCTTTTGTTTTGTCATTGCGATTAGCACCACAATGTTGTTCTCTAGCTCGGTTATTAGGGCAGTTATCCTCCTACCCCACCAAGTGAACTTTCTCAGCCACACCTTTGTCCGTCGCAACCAAATTTTCCTTCTCGGTTGTGGTGGCGATGGCGGCATCATCATCAACTAGGATGTGTTCGTTTATTCGCTGCATCAATGATTCCATGGTTGCGAGCTGGTGCATCATGAGCAAGTCTCACAGTTTATGTCCGATTGGAAGACCTCGCTTGTATTGGGCGATTGCCAAATTGGTAGGGCAATCCAGGATCTCGCTGTAAGTCTCCTGATACTTGGCATTGTATGCAATCAAAGAACCACCTACATCTATCTTGATGCCCAGGAGGTGGTTGACCTCTTTGGGCATTCGAGTGTTGGTCTTGAATCTGGTGACAAAGGCTTCTGCTAGCTGTTGCCACACCTCGATACTTCCCTCCGAGAGCCTGTCGAGCCATTTCAGCCCCAGTTCTCCTAAACTTGTTGGGAATATGAGGCACATCAAGGCATCATTGCGCCGATGGCCTGCCATTATTTGCCAGTAATGATTAACATGTATGAATGGATCCATTTTCCCATCATACAACGTGAACTTTGGTTGATGGAATTAGGCAGGAAGGGGCGTGCTTTCTATCTCAGAAGGCAGCATGGTGGTAGTGAGTTATGCCAAGTCTCTGTCCATTGATGCTGGAACCACCACTTTAGGCGGCGGCATGACCAGCTCCTCACTGCAACAAATTTGGGAACTCATCCTTTGCAAGCCAGCACTATTTGGGCCCGCTCTGCGGTGAGCTCATTCTTCCAGTACGTCCCTCAGGTCCTCCGATTGGGAAAGGTAAGAGTATCTCGGCGTCGTCAGTGGACGTGACGGACGGTAGCTACTATCGCCCGTTTGGGACCTCTCTACCGGTGGGTTGGAATCACCGACGCTATAGCTTCTAGTGATGGAGAGCGAGGGTGTCCCCCATTGGTGATGACTGTCAGAGCTACGAGGTTAGGTGCCCTTATTGTGGTCGCCCACTCTAGCAACACCATTTCCTTTGATTTGTTGCTTCAACATCTCTATCTCAGCTGCCATCTTACGAATGAGGGTGTCCTGGTCTTTGAGTTTGTGCTCTAAGCATTGAACATGCGATTCTCCTCCTCGTCAGTGACCCACAAGACTCTTTGAATGGTCAGTGCTCTTTGCGCGTTTGTCTCACGCGTCTCTTGGCTACCTTCTAGAAAAGGTCTCTAGGCCTGCCATGGTCGGAATATGGGGAGGACTATCTCTTCTCTGGACCGAATCTGGGGTGATTTCATCGACGACGGACAACAGTGTTTCGTCGATGTTTGCCATGGAAAACAGTCAACAAGGCTAGTAGAATAAGGTTTGTCTGTCAAAGAAATTCCCACAGACGGCGCCAATTGTACGGGGGAGAAATATTCGCCTCACTTTGTACCTGTAGACCCGACTTTCTTCGCGCGCCCCCCTTTCGGAGAAGGCATGAATTGGTCTTACTAGAGTTCGGACTCCTGTCACAGTTCTGAATCTAATTTCATAAATTACAATGTAAGACTGATAAACACCAAAGAGTCCAATTCGGCAAATCATTTTGAAAAATCGATTTTAGATCAAATAATGTCAAAACTCGACTGCTTTGCCAGATTACAGAATTACCACCTAAATATTTTGTTTTTGGGAAATTTAGGAAACCCTGACTCGTGCCAAAGGCTACGTGCTCGTCATCACCAAAGTTGCCTCGACTTGGGAACTTGGGTACGAGAGGGGAAGGTCATGACATGAGCACCCCCGCTCGCCCGATCAAAGATCGGCCTCTACTACCATGATATGTTATTTTATAACCACATGTGTTCTTATTCTGATTATTAGCTAACTTTACTATGTGATGCGCACAGCATACAAGTATAGACTAAGTCGCAAAAATTGGAACAAAACAACTCATGTTTGTTTTCGAAAATGGTTTGAAAGTGCTACTCGCAAGTAGGCTAAAGCGCGGATTTTCCACCCTCAAGTGGGCTTGAAAACATGATTTTGCCTCTTCGTAAAGTGGGCTTAAAACTCACAATCATCGAGTTGTTCCAATTCAGACAATCAAGCCTTCACCCACAGGCATTCAAGCATTTAAGCACTTAAGCAAATACCCTCATGGCAAGCATGCGAAACATGGCAACACTCACACTCATGCAAGTATGCTAAAGCGTAACACTTACAGTGTACTCCAAGCCAAAACAAAAGCTACTTAGAAATCATGCATGATCCTAACTATGCAAGATGCCTAATACAACATATGCAATATACAACTAAATAGGCTCGGCTATTTAAGATGCCATACGAAGCAACAATTGATACACGTATTCAAATAAGTATTGAAACACAATGCAGTTTGAATGATGCGCCAAGCCCGGTGCATGTAAGACAAATGAACGATGCAAATATGCAAGCATAAGGTATGCTAATAAAAAACGTGCCCTAAAACTAACCATCGAAAGCGGTTAAGTAAAAGGGAGAAAGAAATGGGGTTGGAAGACATGCACACACACACACACCCTTATTACAACAATACGCCATCGCGAAGGAGAGTCCGAATAAATAAGCTAACTAACTACGTTAAGCTAAGCTAATTATTACAGGGCAACTAATTAACTATTCTAGCTCATTAATTATTACAAACCGAATTGAATAACTAGCTAATCTAAGTTAATTAGAATGTTTCAACATGAACTAAACTAAATTAATCACAGCATATGCAGTTAACTACATCTAGCTAATAAAGCGATAAGGATGGCCTCGCAGGCAAGAGACGTATGCATGCTTGATGGCTTCCTCCCGAAAATCCATTGTCTTGCCTCTAGATGCCTCTGTTTGCACATCTTTGAACCTCTGAAAATTGTGCCAACCTCCAGATTGCTTATGTTTGATCTCAAGAACACACTGATGGCCGATCGGGCATGGTTGGTGATCATCGACCAACATTGGTGGTCAGTCGACTTCTTTGATGTCCGGTCGGCCAGTACTGGTGGCCGGTCAGCCACTGCTTCTCTACATTTTCTCCTTTTGCTGCAAAAGAGAGCAAACAGAGGCATGGCAATGTATTTACAAGGAAATGTGTGTACGGCCATCCTCCTTATCATGTCTCAAGCTCAAATGAGTGTGACACTTGGCTCTCAAGCTACCAACCAAGCATTTTCAATGCATGGCAGCCAAAGTACCAAGCTTGTACAAGCTTAGTGAATGCGCACATAAGACTTAAGTGCCTCCACCTTATCATGCACAATTAAGGGGGACGACGACTAAGAAATGTGGCACGTTTCATCACTTCAAGTATGAAATGTCTCACATTTCTTGTGTTTGGATTAACGTCCGATTCAAATACAAGCAATGCAAATTACATGTAAACGCTTCGTGTATAACATGTTAAGGGCCAAATATAATGAAACTAGTGAATGACACAATACTAAAGACATGCAATACAATGCTCAAATGATCAAACCAGCTCAAAACAGAGCTACATCATGCCAAAACAGTGGCCTAATCATGCTGAAACTTAGGCACAAAAAGCAAGAGAAACATGCTCGCATGTTGGCTCACAAATAAGACATAGGGCACAACTCACAAAAGCTATGAAAGAGTGGAATATGTGAGAATATGACCATGCTATATACACTGAAATCATGTGAGAAATGAGGCTAAGGCATGCAAACAACTTAAGCAAAGCATGCTAAGGACTTTGAAACTCAAAGCTAGTCAAGGGTCTTTACACTACAACTGTGACAACCCTCACCACTGTTTACTGATAAACCACTGATTACTGTTAAACTGAGACTGATCATGATAATTGACTGAATTGACCGAAATCTTGAACTGATTGATTGTCTGTATCAGTTTAAGTGCATTTCTATCTGTTCGACTGTTAAACTATCTGTTCATGTTTTATGTTTAAACTGCAAATTGAAGGCCTTATCGGCGGCCGAACGAGAAATGGATTAGTGTTATGTGATGATTATAATTTATAGGATTTTATGGTATATTTACTTGAATTCGGATTTGGTATGATTAAATTAGATTAAAATAAGTTAAATTACACAAGTTGCCTTATTTACTATATTGCCATGTTAGTGGACCATTTAGGCAATACATGTTGAGCCTTATTACATGCAAACACAACTTTTCTTCAGCCCATTCTTGTGATCATAGCCGACTAGAGAGAGAGATAGGAGAGAGAGCCTGTTTCCATCTCAAATTAGCTTAGAGACTTGGAGAATTGGTAGAAGATTTGCAAAATTGAGCTTCTAGGCTTAGAATTGGAGACCTAAGGTAGAGAATTCAACCTCTCTTTGATGTATTTGTGTGTTGTCTTGCATGATCCATGAGAAATTAGAGATTCTAGCTAAGAGTTGGTTCATAATGTTGAATTGTAGCATATATCATGTATGCATGTCTACATTGTTGCATTTTGAGGTTGATTACATGAAATTTGGTACATGCATGTTCATATTATTGTTATAGTCCATGTTTTCATCTTATTTTTGGAAGTTTAGGCTCATTTGAGTAAGTAATTGAAGCTTTGAATTGGTTTAAACTCATGCATGTCATGTTTGAGTTATGTTCATAAAAATTGGTTTGAAATTGGATTTAATTGAACTACCTTTGGGCTTTGATTTCTCAAATTGATCTTTGAAACATGTTATATTATGAGTTTTGAAGTGTTTTCCAGAAAATTAGCCCAAAAGGATCAAATTTGGTACATTGAAACTTGTTTTTGAGCTTGAGGTTCAAATATGGAAATTCCAGATTTTGGACTCACACTCAGCGAATTATGGCGCCGGCGTGAAATTCGTGCTCAAAGACTTTGCATTGTTCTGATCGCCGGCGGAGTAATGTACGCCGAGTCGGCTGTGTCACATGCTCGAGCGGGTGTCGAGCGTCCATCGAGCATGATTTTCACACATCTAGTACTTTTGGCATGTTTTACAGTCCGCTCGAGCAGGGTAACTCGCGCTCGAGCGGAGTATTTTGTTTGCCTGTACGCTCGAGCAAGGAAAGCCCACACTCGAGCGGGACCCCTGTTTTCTGAAAATTCTGAAAAATGCTTTAAAGTGCATCTTTGCATCCTCATTCTATCCTAGGCATCCCTAGGCCTAGTTTAAAGCATCTTAATGAGGATATAGATGTAGGACCACACCGAGTCTAAGTAGGGACTAAGTCATTGTTTCCCGAATGTGTATCTTAGTGTGTGTTCATCCTGTAAACTATGTAGGGTTGGCATCTGGAGACGCGCTCTAGCTTATCTGTAGCCCAGAACTCTGTGAGTAACAATGTTGTAAAGATATGTTCAATTGAAATTATTTTCTGAATAATGACTGTACTGCCTATGAAATGATACTGTTACTGAATGAATGATGTCCTATTTGTGAACTGTATTCATGACATCCATAGCAACCTATTGTTACTGTACTGTACTGTACTGCTACTATCACAGAGATCTCTGTCGGTTTCCATGTTGGAACCACTATCATTCTTGATATGATAGCCATCAATCGACCGCTCGGCTCATTAAGACCTATTGTACTGTTTTGCTATCGGATATACCACATATGACTATCATAGTTTCTGAACGACTGTTATGGCATGATTTATGAGCCACAAACTGAATGACTGATATACTGTCTAAATGACTGTTTTCAATACTGAAAGGACATTCATTCTTAACCTCTTTACGCATATGTTATTCACTGAGCTTTAGCTCACTGCTCATATATATATGTAGGTGTTCAGGCACCGGACCGTTGCTAGGGGCGTCAAGCTTAACTCCTGTTTTGTCAAGCCAACCTTTGTGCCTCACTTTGAGGTTCTAGAACTATTCAAGCTGAGGCTGCTGGGGTGTTTTAGTTTTCCCCCTCTTTGTTTATGTTTTGTATAGACTGAATGACATTGTACTATACTATTCTAATAAGGGTTAAGTCCCTGTCCTGAATGATTGTATATATTGTACATACTGTTTTGGTACTGATTATAAATGTGTACTGAAAAGTCTTTTTTGTATACAGACTGTCAGAGCTCATTGGACATCTTTTAATTACTGTTTTGGCTTCATGACCCGCCACTGTATTCTTGTATTCATCAGATAGCGGGCCTTCTAATCTCATTTCTTGGCGATGCGATACTAAACCCATAGGGGCGGGTTTGGGTCGTGACAACAACCATACACAACAACTCTCACATGGCCAAGACCACTCAACATAGAGCTAAAGCATGTTAAAATAATGGCAAAAACATGCTGAAGTAGAGTTAACACAAGCTAGAATGATGGACTAACTCATTAGGCATTCAAGGCTATTAAGCAAGATTACACTACAAGTGTAAGATATAAGCAACAAGTGGCCAAACCAGCCAAAAACAAAGTTAGAGCAGGTCCAAAAAGTCACAAAAACATGCTTGAACTAAGCTTTAAAAAGGGAGAAACACATGCTCACTTGGTAGGCCATCAACACATGCAAACAAGACATGAGGAGAGGGGACCACCCCCTCTCATTTTAGACCTCAAAACCATCTTTCTACCATTGAAATTCCTCTGGAATTCAGTGGTTAAAGGGCCAAAACAAGGTTGTTTCAAGAGCTTTAAAGGATGGCACAAAGCTTAGCAAATAAGCAATGAAAGAGGGTGGACCACCCGTAACTCCAACAAGGACTCAAACCAACATTTTTAAAACTTAAAAATAGAGATTTTTGTAGTTGACAACTAGGCCAAAACAGCATGCAAAGGTGGCTTAAACTAGTGTACAAAAACAAGCTTAAAAGGAGAAGAAGCTTACCCTTGAAGAACAGTTGCAAGACAGCAACTTCTGAGCCAAAAACCAACCTTTAACAGCCCAAATAAGACCCTCAAGCACCTCAGCAACAAGGTAGTGGTGTTTGACTAGGTGTTCTAGTGCAAATATGTGAAGAAAATACACTTTCAAGCACAATATAACACAATATATATATATAGAGAGAGAGAGAGGGAGGATTCTAGAGAGAGAATTTTTGCTTCTCAAAATTCAGAACCCCTCAAATGGGGGAGGGACCTCTCCTTATATAGACAATGCAAGCAAAAGCTTACTTGACAAGCTAAAAGCTTGTTTCCATCCCTCCATACGTGCATGGAGGATGGCTTCAGTGATCAACAGTTGGCACAACTAGCACACAAAATATCTGAAAAAGCAAAAAAATGGCCGCCAGCCATCAGTGCAGCCGATCGGCCACCACTGATGGCCGATGGACATGAGTCCTGGCCGATGGGTTGCAGGGTTGGCCGGCAGGCCACCCTTTTCTCCAGAAGTAAAGCTACAAGCCCTTGGTCCACAACCAAGCATAAAACAGTCAAGTTGAGAGGTCCGAAGGCAAAGCACTCCGCCAAGAACTTCAGGCGCTCAAAACGAACACGAACATAAATGATCATCGAGTGTTCAAACGATGACGTCCAAGTCTTGAGGACAGTCAAAAATGGAGTGTCTACAGTACCTCTTTGCTACCAAGCTTGACTTACTTCGGTAGAACTCAGTTGCACTGTGAACAGAACAAAGGTGAGCTACCCAGCTGGTGGGTTTGCCGGAAAACCCCTCCTACGGTCAAGTTAGCTTTCTGGGAGAAAAGAGAAGGTAGAGCACTCTAGAGAGAGAGAGAGAGAGAGAGTTCAAAATTGCTTCAGGTTGCTTACCTCTGACGTCTGCATGCTCCTCCTTTTCAAGGCTGGCCATGTAGCCTTAGAGATTGTGAGCGTACTACCTCTGTTGTTTTTCTCTAGACAGGTGGTTGTGCTTCCCTTTACATTTCTTACACGTGTAGAGACCAAAACCTCCAAACAGTGTTTGCCACACCGCCAAATGGTATTGACGCATACCAAGAGTGGATTCCCCTCTTCTCATCGTTGGTCCACGTGGAATACTTAACCGAGCTATTACTTAGTGAAACATTATGTTGGATAACTATTGCCGATCAAAACGAAACTGGTCCATCAGAACCAACTGAATGCTAGGCACACCGTTCAGCATCTCGGCCTCACACAGCGATCTCATGGCCATCTCAGTCCCCACATCTGCAGTCCGAACTGTTTATAGCACGGCTCCACGCATCCATGCAGACCTAATCAAATACGCTATTCCGCGTGATCCTAGCTCGGCTAAGCACACGCATGTCACCATATCCAGTGCAGACCTAACTTGGCCCCATAATGCGCCTAGGCTCAACTTACGCAGCCCAACACCAGAGTCCGTGCTAGCGTAGTTCGGCCCACTGTTCGGCACAAATCTCCCTCTCAGCTAGTAATCTCTCAAGTGTAAAAAGATTTGGTATAGAAATGAGTAGATGAAATGAACAATTTATAGGCCACTAGGACCTTACAAATTATACTAGAAAATAACAATCATTAAACCAGAGAAAAGGGAGAGTCTCAAAACCTCCAAAATACTAACTCACCACCAATGCCCATGACCTTCCAGTAATCTCCATTCATGGACAAAACAAAAAGTCACCAAAAATAAATAAATAAATAAATGAAAGATATTAAAATGGTCCAACATAAGAATAATTCAAAATAATTGTATTTTAATTGAAATACAAGTGCGTGTCTAGTGCAAATGAGGCATGTACATGACTCTCACTTAGCAATGATTTTGAGGTGTTCACATTTAAATACAATTTTCGTATCTTTTTTCTTTTAGGTTTTCTTTGTTCGGTTGTATTTTTTTGTTTGTCAAACAATTCTATGACCAAATGTCCTGGAAGCGATATTGAAGAAAGAACCGAAACTTACCTGCTTGAAGGATGAGGACGGGACGACTGCCCTTTCCTGCGCAATACTTGCGGGTAACCTTGAAGGGGTGCACCATTTACTAGAGAAATTTAGTGTAACCTCGTATCCAAGAGATGGAAGTGGTAACTTTCCTATTCATGTAGCGTCCAGTGAAGGCCGCGTTGATGTTATCCGAGAGATTCTTCAACGCTGCCCTGATGCAATGGAGCTGCTAGGCAAACAAGGACGAAACATTCTACATGTAGCTGCCAAGAATAGTAAAGTCGGTGTAGTTAATTACATACTCAAACCTCCTGAACTTGGAAAGCTTCTAAACCAAATCGATGAAGATGGAAACACACCATTGCATTTAGCTGCTATAGATGGACATAATCGGAGTGTGCATGCTTTGGCTTGGGACAAGTGAGTTAACGTAAATTTGAGAAACCATAATGGCATGACTGCCCTGGATGTTGTTGAGGAGTAGATGGAGACTGAGGTTTCGTTCCCAAAGGTAAATCATTTATCTTATATGTGTGTTGTGCTTATATTGCTGCCGATTATAACATTTTGATACTGCAGAGTCACTCTGCTTTGGGGCTAACTGCTGTGGTATTTGGACTAGACCACAGTTCATTCTGATATTTTTATGTCATAAACTATTTTTAAAATATATAAAAAATTTAATTCATATTTATATATTTAATTTATTTTAGACTCACTTTTTAGATTTAGTGATATGACAGCCTATTAGAATATTTAAAATATCTCTCTCATATCTTATTTAATCATCAATCAATCATCTCTTTTACACATTATTGGATTTAAAAGGTGAGCTTATATATCATTTTCTAATTTTAATCTAATGTAGTGAATATTTTACCCTGTAGCGATGAATAACGTGGCTCATCTTGCAACCTTCCGCTACACGAAAAACTATCAGACCCGAGCTTAAACCAGAGTCACCTGCCAAGAAGAAGTACAGAAATAACATGGTCAACACCCTTTTGTTAGTGTCAATACTAGTGACAACTGTGACCTTCTCAGCTTGTTTCACATTGCCAGGCAGATATAACAACTCCTACCCACATGAAAGCATGGCGACTTTGGTGACTAGACTTTTTTTTTGGGTGAATAACTAGACTTTCATTTCAAATAGTCCTGATTTCCAACACCATTGCTCTCTATAACTCCACTATAGCTGCTGTTAACCTCTTTCGGTCACAATTTGCTGACACCAAATTGGTAACTGGTGCCCTCAACATATCAGGACCCTTGTTGGGAGTTTCTCTTATAATGATGTCCGTGGCATTCATGACCGGTGTATATCTTGAGGTAAGTGACCTTGACTAGCTAGCTAATATCGTCTTGGTCATGGGTTCGGTCTCGCTTTTCATCCTCTTGTCCCGTGCTCATCCACTGTTTCCCGGGTACATTCAACTACTGCTTTGCCAACCCCCATGGCTAATGCAGTTTGTTACAAAGTTGTATGTTGGCCACCAGAAGAGGTTCTAATTGTTCCACAACAATTCACAACCAATAAAGATAACTCTACTACTGTTGCTAAAATATAAACTAAATTCCAGAAACTTCCTAGATAATAAATGTATCTGTAATAAACATCATCATTGACATTAGAGAACTCTTTTCTTAGATAATATTCATTGCATAGAAGACAGATGCCATCTAGCACAACAATGTAGAACAGGTAGGCCATTGCTTTATTTAGACACTATTGGGGGACCAAGATCCTCTCAATTATATGGTTGTAATGAAAGATCTCCATTACATCATCTAAGAATTGTGAAATAATCAAGATAAGTTATCATTATTTTTAATTCAGAAAATATCATTAGAAACTTGATAATGTAATTGAGATAGTCCATTAGAACTCTAGAACGGAGAAGATCTCAACTTTTCAAGGGCATCTGCGTGCAAAGTATGTAGAACTGATGCATGACAACATTATAACGTCAGTTCAAGAACATACATTTTTGGTTCATAAGAAGCAACACAAGACCCTCAGTATTTCATCCATTAAAAAACAACAATGAACAATTCCAGGCAAATACAATAAACAACACATAGCCAGAGCCATAACCATCAGGGTAAAACATGCAACTAAAACAAGAATAATCTAACTAGCGCCAACCCTCATGCCTGAATGTGTGGATATGAGAAGCAAGCTTTAATATCTCACCATCACACTCAACAAAACCCAAGCACATCCTAACATCAACATACTCAATTTTTTTGCAGCCTTTCAAAATCATCACTATATACTGTCATTCAATGGCTACTTCCTTTAGACCCAAATACACACTAATCAGAGCAGTAACCATCAAAGAAACCGTCATAACGAAATGAACAACAATCATCTTCACAGTAATAATCATCCGAACTGGAATCCTTATCCTTGAATGTGCTGATATGAGAAGCAAGCTTCAATATTTCACCATCACCCTCGTCGAAACCTTCGCAGAAACTAACATCCAGATATTCAAGTTCTTTGCAGCCCTTCAAAATCATCACTAGATTCTCTCTTTCCATGTGTGCATGCCTAAGACTCAAGCGCTTGATGTTTGGCAGTAGGTTTACAATAGCTGAAGCATGACGTTTCTCAATATAGCCACTTATAACAGCAAATGCAACAAGGTTCTTGCAATGAATGACTGTTTCGGCAAGGATTTCTTCCATTTCAAGGTTGCTTCCAAGTACTAAAATCTCCAGAGCTTTCCACTTGCTCATAAGTTTTGGGATGATTTTATCCTCAAAACATAACTCATAAGGCATCACCAAAGCCCTCAAGTTAGGACACCTGGTGAATAGTAAACACTAAAGACATGCAAAAAGTATACTCAAAAAAAATAATTCATATTAAGGTCTTGTATCCCAAATATAATTTTTGGAGTAAATTTCTGTTCAAGAATACTATGCCCGTAACACCACTCAATAAAAAATTATGATGGGATGGGATCAATATATACGACTTTTGATTTGGCATTTTGTGAGGAAATAAAAATAGCATTTGTACCATTGAAACAAACCACATTGGAAAAACATAATATTTTGACACTATTCATTATTAAAATATAAAATTAATCAGTAAATTAGTTATTGAACAATTAGGGAATCAAACATTGTACATATGGATAAAGTGGGAGACATTACAATGTGCACTTACACATTGTAGAAAAAGTTTACTTTTCATGATATAAAAGTTACGATTTTTTTGATGAAAGTTATGAATTTTGAAATTATAATGTGTATCCTAAAAGTTATGTATAACTAAAGTTATACTTTTTATGAGAGAAATTATACATTTTGTGAGAATAAAAAAAAGTTATATTTTTTGGTAAGAGAAGTGATATTTTTTGCATAAGATGCATACCATATCCACCCAACCAGGGGTTAAGAGCTTTCTAAGGGTGACACACACTTGGATGAATAAAAAAATGTACAGATATCCTAGGATATGTGTACGAGAAGAATTAGCCTCTCTTTTCTTATTTCCTATATGTACCTAAAAAAAAGAATAAAAAAAATGTACAAGCATTTTCAAATTTCTTTAACAATTACACTACATGATAATAAAATCCATATCATGGAGCCATGAAGCTAGTAATTGAAAATATATAGAACAAAATATGTGGCCAGAGATTGAGGTTTCTCTTTAAAAGGTTTGATCAAAAATATAAAATAAAAAGCATGTAGTAGATCCAACTTACTCATCTGCAACATAAAACAGTGCTTCTTCCGTACAAGAGACGGGAAGGGTTAGAAAAGTGGTGGATTTATCACTACGCTTGACTATGGACTTGATGAATGAGGTCACAGAGAATTCTCCTTTTATTTTATATTTATCCAATAATTTTGGCATGAAGCCATCATAAGGAAATGAATGATCAGCACTAGGCATTCGAGGAAAAACAAGGCGTTGCCAGCACAGATGACTGAGCGAGGCTTTGTACCATGACTTGCACACAAATGGAACATTCAGTATTAGTGATTCAATTCCCACTCTCCTCAATACATTCACCAAGCAATCTGTATTCAAATTCTCCAATTTTCCTCGTTTCATCTACGCCAATCACAAATAAAGAATATACATCACATAAATGTATATATATATATATCAAAATTAAGCAATATAAACAAAGGAAAACAAAACATCACGCTTCTACTCCTATACCTTGAATGGAAAATGATTTTAAGTGAAGAGAACTTTTCAATGCATTTGCTCGCAGAGACCCTTCTAGCCTCTGATTCGGATATAAAAATATATAAATATGCACGGAAAGGTATTTCCTATGCCAGTTGAAAAGTCTAGAAGATATTTTGTTTGTCTTGAGAGAGGAAGAGGAAAAGAATTCAAAGAAGGAAAAAGAGTAATATTAGAGACCCCAAAAATTTCTCCAAAAGTTTTATCAAATGTCTCACATAGGTGTGGGACCCACACAATGTGGGTCCCATGTGAGTCCCACACCGTGTAAGACATTTGGTAGAATTTTTGGGGCCTCTAGCGTTTTTGAAGGAAAAGGAAAAATGCTAGGGAATCTCAAATATTCTACTTAAAATGGCTCATATGGGACTCATATCATGTGAATTCTATGTAGGTCTCACAGTCATGTGATGTAAGATATTTGATAACTCTTCAAAAAAAAAATTCTGAGTAGGGATTGAGATTCATTAAAAAACGGGTCATAACTCTCTCCAATCCAGTTAGTTGGTCCTAGACAGGGGCAAATTTTGTGTAATATAATAAAATAAATTTGAAAATAGTTTTTTTTTTTTTTTTTTCAATTTAGCTAACTTTTTTTTTATTTGTTTTTAATGTTGGCCTATAGCATGTTTGTGTTTGGGCCTTTTTTTGTGGGCTTTTTTGTTTTGGAGGGGCTCTAAAAATAATTGGACTTTTCTAAAACTTAATGGTATAAAGGATTTTCAAAATTTAGAGCCCTATTTTGGGCTAAAATTTGGGGGCCCTAGGTGTAAGCCTCAATGCCCTTAGCCCACAAAACTAAACACTTATGTAAATGTTGATATTTGGTTTTGTTGAATATCTTGATAGACATTGTTGGACTTATTTCCAAACAACTTATGCTTTCGGGACAATTAGTGACTTTACATAGTATAAAAACTCAGGTTGGGGGAGGTTGTAGGCAATGTTTTAAAAACTGGACCGGTGAGTAAATCAGAAAAAGGATCGGATGGACAGGTCACCGGTTCAACCGTCGGGTTGAATCGGAATCGTGACATCATAAATATATTAAAATTATATTTAAATAAAAATACAGATAATAAAATTATAAATTAAAAAGATTAAATAATCTTAAATATTTCTCCTAATACTTTTTTTTACCAAAAAATATAAAAATATATTTTAAAATATTATTAATTTTAATTTTGGAAGAAGAAATCAAATATTCAATATTCCCTCTATATGATTTTAATTCAAATAATTTGATTGAAAGAAGAGCAAAAATTTTGAAAAGATATCAAAATTTTAAGTTTACCTCCAATAAATTTGATTGAAAGCAAAAAATCCAGAAATTGCATATAAACAATACTTTAATCACCTCCTTACCAAAGCTATACAAATTGCAATCCCTTATAAGTAATTAAATCAATGCACAATAAACCCAGAAATTGCAACACACAGACTCCTTGATTCAGCTGATTCCAACAAAATTAACTCAATTTCCAATGCTAATACCTATATCTACATTCACATATATAAAAAACGAGTATGGTGAGAATCGATTGAATTACCCGTAGCTCTCTAGGGTTTGGTCGTCCTTCAAGATCTGCCATCGCCGGCACTGAGGTGGTGGTTCTGCGGCAGTAGGGGGTGCTGCGCGACGGGCAACAGCGGCAGATCGGTGATGGCAGATCCAACGCTGATGGTGATTGTTGTTGTTGGGGATGGGAGTTTCAACACTAGGGTTTCTACAGGGGAGAGATAGATAATAAAACCCTAGCTATTGCTAAGTGAGTGGTGAGAGGGGGAGACGGGAAGAGAGGGTTTGATTTGCTTGTGTCCCATACTATATATATATATAAATAAATATAATCACACTTAATTTTTAAAAAAAATATATATATATATATAACCATACTTAATTAATTAAAAAGTGTGATTAAAAATATATATATATAATCTTACTTAATTAAAAAGTGACATGAAAAATAAATATTATCATACTCAATTAAATTAAGTGTGATTAAAATTTTAATCTAATTTTTTTTTATCACATTTCTAATAAAAATGAGATATTTTTATTTATCAAAATGTAATCTCTAACTATATTTGTAATAGTGTCTCATGTAGATTTCTTGAATTTTTTTGAAAGAATTTTTTTCTTATAAATAGGTAAAGATTTTCACAATAATTTCAAACTCTCAATAAGATTCCTCACAAGAGGAGACCTTTAAAAGGGAATTTCCATTTAATTTTTTTTTATAATATATATATATAATAAGAAAGAAATAATATAAAAAAAAACAAAACAAAACAAAACAAAAAATTGGTTTTATTGACCCAGTGAACTACCCCTAGGTCGACCGGTTCAACGGTTCAATCGCCGGTTTTCCCAGTTCTCATGAAATAGGTTGGTTTTTTATTTCGAACGGTTTAGTAGATGTATCTGGACCGAAATCCCGACAGTTCAACCGGTTGAACCGGCCAGTCTAGTCCAGCCCGATTTTTAAACCCTTGGTTGTAGGTTCAAGACACTCCATTTGCATTTGGTTTTCATTTGCATGCTTTCTTCTCTTTATATGACTACAACATATGAGGGTAAAAGTGAAACTTTTTGTTGCAAAAAAACATTACGAGACCATTTTTAGGACACTTTTCAATATTGCAAAAGTTGACCTAGCTTGACCCTAGATTAGTTTACATGAACTTTAGTGTAAAATGGGCAAAAATGACCAAGGTAAATGTTGGCCACTTTCGAGACACAAATTGTTTTTATCATATTTCTCAAAAAGTCATTGAAACCCATGCACACACACTCGCTTGACATATTCAACCTCGGCAATTTGTGTAACGGTGCCACAAGGAATGAAAATCGGAGCAAGGAGTTCCATGGAGCTATCAGATCAAGAGTGTATAAGGAGTTTAGAGCCATGAAAGTGAGGAGATTCGAGAAAAACTGCAAGATAGGGGGGGTTCTTTGGTTTTGAATCTTATAAACTTTTTTATTGATTGTGGATTTGTTTGTTGTTGGGAGTGACCGTGGTTTTTACTTTTTCTCTTGTGCACAAGGTAGGTTTTCCATGTAAGTGGTTTTCTGCCTACTATATCATTGCTATTTATGTCGTGGTTGCCGTTGATTTTTCATGCCTTAATTCATATTGGCATAATAATTGATTTGGCATAATTTGAAATTGGTACTCGTTGGTTATTCACTGAATGTTGAATATAACTCTTAGTAGTTAAAATTTCTTCTAAGAGTTTGGCCTATTCACAGTCTCTAGGCACAAACTACCTCTCTCCGCAATTTCATAAAATTTAGTCGGCTTCAAGGTGACATGTTATTAATGGCGGTTCCTATCTCATTTTGACTGCGGAAAGAAAGAAAAAAAGGAAAAAAAAAAAGAAAAAAGTAGAAGTTTGTTTTATGTCATGCTTGTAGCCTTGTTTGGATTAACTCTTGATTTGATTGAGCAGCTTAACATGAGGGACGGTGATCAAATTGATGCCATGACGCACCAAAATGGAGGTGGGCTGCAAGGCAAATGACTGCCTCCCAGAAGGAATCTACTTAGCAATTTAAAACTAAAAAAAAAAAAACCTTGCAGACATATACGTTCTTGGATCTGTGTAATGCAAAGGTGAAAGAAAAAGCAAGGAAAGATTGTAATGTTAGCTTCCATTTAAACTATTAACTCTTCTATTTGGTGGTGTTCCTTTCTGGTTGATATGAATATGATACAAACTCTGGATATTGTTCTTCACATGTCATCTATTTACTTTTTTTTTGTTTGGTTCATTTGATCATTGCATGTTAGAGAATGTATTTGTTTAAGCATTAGAAATTGGATCAGAGAAAAAAGTAAGCACTAGAAAAGTGGTATTCTCTCTGTTAAATCATTTCTGCAATTTCATTGAGTAACATGATTCCAATTTTGTAAATATATGTTCTCGAATTTGTGCTTTTTATAAGCTATATTAAGAACAATTTGAAATGTTTTCAATTCCATTGCTTTCTTGTGGAAGCATGGGTGAAAATATTTTCGTATTTTGCTCAAGCTTTATGTTATCATTTCATTGATTTAATGGGATAACGATCATCGAATTTTAACTTTTGTTAATCATGCCACCTAATGGAGAGGGAGATTTTATGGGTGATTTTGGGAGCAAATATGGTTGTATATCTACAATAGATCTACTCAATTGTGAAATTTGGTTCTTTTTTCTCTGCAATAATTCTGTTGTAATTTTCATTATAACAACACAAGTCAGAGAAGATAATCCAACAATTTAAGTTTAAAAGTAAATCAAATTATTATTAAAGCAATGCCTTTTTATTTTATTTTAATGAGAAAAAAAAAAACAAAAAAAAAAAAAAAGTACTTAGCATTGAAGAAAGGAAAACAGAACAAAAAATGTGAAAGTAAAAGAAAGATGAAAGACTTCCAAGTCTCTCACAAAATGATACCTTTAATTTCTTCATCTTTTGTTTGTTTATGGACCAACTTTGGCTAGGAAATGGGGCAATCAAAATCAGGGGTAGTGTCTCTGTCATGTGTGTGTGTTTTTAAAACTGTCCTTTTGTAAAATATGAAAGTAGAAGAGACACAGAAGGGATTGACAAACTCATGGGTTTCACATTTTATATCAGTTACACATTGGTAGGTGTTAGGCATTATAAAAAATAAAAAAATAGCACCATATTTTCCAAAATAGAAAAAGATAGATGATTTTTACAAGTTATGACCTCCCAAATAATCAAGAAACAAAACATCCATAACTTAATTGACAACCCTTTTCTGTGAAAAATAAAAATAAAATAAACAAACGTGATGTTAATCAAAGTCTTAATAAATAGTTAGTATGCAGAGAAAAAGATTATTTTCATTTTTGTCTCTTAAATTATCACTATTTTTTTTTTTTGGGTTTCATATCAAAATTGTCAAATTTATCTACTTAGTGCTTACAGTTATTTATTTTAGTTCATGTAGTCCAATTGAAAAAAGACTTAATTTGATGGTCAAAAAGATTATTTAAAAAATTGAACAATTTAATTATATAACCAAATATTTATCAAATTAGATGCGAGGTTGTAGTTTGTTCAAAATAATAAAAAAACATAATTAAAATACTTTCATATAACATCAAATATATGTACTTTAATATATTTGTAAGGACTTTTCTTAGGTGTGCCTTGCATATGGTATGCAAGGCACTTACACCCTTGTATGTTGCATTTACACATTTGTATGTATTGGGTTATATCAAATTATTTGAAAATTTACACATTTTACACATTGGTGACCTGCTAGGTGGGTCACTTTGCAGATAAATTAATAAAATAATATATTACACTTTCCAGGTTAATTAATAAAATAATAAAAAATGTATAAGTTTTCACAAAAGCCGTATAGTTTCAAGAAAGGCGTAATGAATTTCAGAAAAAGGCGTAACTGATTTCTGAAAACTTACGTCTTTTGTAAAAACTTACACATTTATATGAGTAGTTACGCGTTCTGTGAAATAATATACACCTTTTATGAACACTTACTCCTTTTCCGAGTTGACTTACCAAAGGCGTAAACAAACGAAAACTTACACCTTTTGCTTAAGCTTATACCTTTTCATGGAAGTGTTTAAATTTTATTTGAAAAGTTACTCTTTTGGTGTAAGAGTTTTTGGCATAACATTTATACTTTTGCTGAGAACTTACACATTTTCTGGAAGCCCCCTTTAAAGCTATTTCGGGAGTCAATGGTGTAAGTATTTTCACGAGAAGGTGTAAGCCTAAACAAAAGGTGTAAAGTGGATGAATTTTTTTTGTCACAAAAGGTATAAGTGACTTCCGAAATAGCTTTAAGTTGGGCCTTCACAAATGGTGTAAGTTCGAGGAAAAAGTGTAAATCTTATGCCAAAAATTCTTACACAAAAGGAGTAACTTTTCAAAAATGGTGTAAATATTTTGACGGAAAGTATGAAGGATGTTCATAATCACAAAAGGAGTAACAAAGGGTTCATTTCAAAATGTTCGTAAACACAGAAGGAGTAACATATGTTCATTTCAAAGTAGTAAACACAAAAGGAGTAACATTTCGAAGTGTTCGTAAACAAATTGAGACAACCACTGAACAAATCAAAGGGTTCGTGACCCGCGCTGACCACCCAAGCGTCGGTGGGCTCCGGTGGTTTACAAACATATGAGATCGGCACCTCCACGGCACCGCCGCCGCAAATGAAAGGTTTTTTTGAAAGATTGGCTATCGATCTTGGTCTCTCTGTGTCGATGTCGGCCTATTCTCCGTCGATGTCGGTCTCTCTCTGTCGATCCCTGTTTATCTCGCTGTGTCTCCATCGATCTTGGTCTGTCCGTGTCCATGTGGGTTCTTCTCTGTCGATCTCTGTCGATTTTGGTCCTTCTGTCGATCATTGTCCATCTAATTTAACTTTTCGGAAGGGAGTTATACCTTTTGTGAAAAAAAAAATTCATCAAATTTACAATATTTGCCTAAGGTTACATGTTTTCGTGGAAGTGCTTATACTATTTCTGAAAAGTTACTCCTTTTGTGTAGGAATTTTTGGCATAACATTTATAGCTTATGTTCGAACTTACACCTTTTGTGGAAGCCCAACTTAAAGCTTTTTCGGAAGTCACTTATACCTTTTGTGAAAAAATAAATTCATCAAATTTACACCTTCTGCTTAAGGTTATACCCTTTCGTGGAAGTGCTTATATTTTTTTGGAAAGTTACTCTTTTGTGAAATAATTTTTGTCTTAAGATTTAAAGTTTTTCTTCAAACTTACACCTTTTGTGAAAGAGTATATAAGCACAAAAGTACAAATGTTATGGCCAAAATTCTTACACAGGAGGAGTAACTTTTTTAAAAATGGTGTAAGTATTTTCACGAGAAGGTGTAAACCTAACCAAAAGGTGTAAATTGGATGGAATTTTTTTCACAAAAGGTATAACTGACTTACGAAATAGCATTTAAGTTGGTCCTTCACAAATGGTGTAAATTCGAGGAAAAAGTGTAAATGTTATGCCGAAATTTGTTACACAAAAGGAGTAACTTTTGAAAAATAGTGTAAATATTTTGACGCAAAGTATGAAGGAGAAACATTTCAAAGTGTTCATAACCACAAAAGGAGTAACAAAGCGTCATTTAAAAAATGTTCGTAAACACAGGAGTAACATATGTTCATTTCTAAGTAGGAAACACAAAAGGAGTAACATTTGGAAGTGTTCATAAACAAATTGGGACAACCACTGAACAAATCAAAGTGTTCGTGACCCCCGCTGACGACCCAAGCGTCGGTGGGCTCCGGTGCTCACAGGGTTCTGAGATCGGCAGCTCCACGGAACCGCCGCCGCAAATGAAAGGTTTTTTGAAAGATTGGCTATCGATCTTGGTCTCTCTGTGTCGATGTCGGCCTATTCTCCGTCGATGTCGGTCTCTCTGTCGATCCCTGTTTACGCATCGTCTCCAGCAATCTTGGTCTGTCTCTCTCCATGTGGGTTCTTCTCTGTCGATCTCTGTCGATTTGGGTCCTTCCGTCGATCATTGTCCATCTAATTTAACTTTTCGGAAGTCAGTTATAGCTTTTGTGAAAAAAAAATTCATCAAATTTACAAAATTTGCTTAAGGTTAGACCTTTTCGTGGAAGTGCTTATACTATTTCTGAAAAGTTACTCCTTTTGTGTAGGAATTTTTGGCATAACATTTATAGCTTCTGTTTGAACTTACACCTTTTGTGGAAGCCCAACTTAAAGCTTTTTCGGAAGTCAGTTATACCTTTTGTGCAAAAATAATTTCATCAAATTTATACCTTTTGATTAAGCTTATACCTTTTCGTGGAAGTGCTTATATTTTTTTTTGAAAAGTTACTCCTTTTCTGTAAGATTTTTTGGCATAACATTTATACCTTTTCTTCGAAGTTACACTTTTGTGGAAGCCAAGTTAAAGCTTTTTCGGAAGTGACTTATACCTTTTGTGGAAAAATAAATTCATCCAATTTACACCTTCTGTTTAAGCTTATACTTTTTCGTGGAAGTGCCTATATTTTTTTTTTAAAAAGTTATTCCTTTTTTGTAAGATTTTTTAGCATAACATTTATACCTTTTCTTCCAACTTACACCTTTTCTGGAAACCCAACTTAAAGCTTTTTCGGAAGTCACTTATACACTTTGTGAAAAGTCCAAAAAGGAATTCATTAAATTTACACCTTCTGCTTAAGCTTATACCTTTTCGTCGAAGTGCTTTAATTTTTTTTTTAAAAGTTACTCCTTTTGTGAAATAATTTCTGTCATAAGATTTATACTTTTTCTTCAAACTTACACCTTTTGTGAAAGAGTAATATAAGCCATAGTATAAATGTGATGCCAAAAATTCTTACACAAAAGGAGTAACTTATCAAAATGGTGTAAGTATTTTCACGAGAAGGTGTAAGCCTAAACAAAAGGTGTAAATTGGATGAATTTTTTTTTCACAAAAGGTATAAGTGACTTCCGAAATAGCTTTAAGTTGGGCGTTCACAAATGGTGTAAGTTCGAGGAAAAAGTGTAAATCTTATGCCAAAAATTCTTACACAAAAGGAGTAACTTTTCAAAAATGGTGTAAATATTTTGACAGAAAGTATGAAGGAAAAGTCCTAATCCCACAAAAGGAGTAACAAAGGGTTCATTTCAAAATGTTCGTAAACACAGAAGGAGTAACATATGTTCATTTCAAAGTAGTAAACACAAAAGGAGTAACATTTCGAAGTGTTCATAAACAAATTGAGACAACCACTGAACAAATCAAAGGGTTCGTGACCCCCGCTGACCACCCAGGCGTCGGTGGGCTCCGGTGCTCGCAGGCTTCTGAGATCGGCACCTCCACGGCACCGCCGCCGCAAATGAAAGGTTTTTTGAAAGATTGGCTATCGACCTTGGTCTCTCTGTGTCGATGTCGGCCTATTCTCCGTCGATGTCGGTCTCTCTCTGTCGATCCCTGTTTATCTCGCTGTGTCTCCAGCGAACTTGGTCTGTCCGTGTCCATGTGGGTTCTTCTCTGTCGATCTCTGTCGATTTCGGTCCGTCTGTCGATCATTGTCCATGTAGGTCTCTATGTCCGTTGATCTCAGTCTATCTCTCTCTCTGTCTGTCTGTTGCTCTATATTAAAAACGGTTCTCTTTTACATTGACATACTTGGTTGGATTTGGACTCGGAGTCGCTATTCCAAGCCCTCCCAGTGCATCGTCTTCTCAAAGCGGAGTTGTACTGGGAGAAAGGCGAAGCCCTCCGAAACGCCCTTCTCTCTGACATTGCCACAAGACAAAATCAGTGTGATTGGATTTTAGGAACTTACAGGTTTTTCGGGGAAAAAACGAACCTTAGACGTTTTGCGAAGTTACTTACATCTGTTTGTCGCATAAGATTTGTACTTTTTCTTCGAACTTACACCGTTTGTGAAAGCCCAACTTGAAAGGTTTTTCGGAAGTCAGTTATACCTTTTGTGGAAAAAAAATTTTCTTCAAATTAACACAATTTGCTTAAGGTTACACCTTTTCGTGGAAATGCTTATACTATTTCTGAAAGGTTACACCTTTTCGTGTACGAATTTATGGCATAACATTTATAGCTTATTTGCGAATTTACAGCTTTTGTGGAAGCCCAACTTAAAGCTTTTTCGGAAGTCTTTTATACCTTTTGTGAAAAAATAATTTCATCAAATGTTCACCTTTTGCTTAAGCTTATACCTTTTCGTGGAACTACTTATATTTTTTTTGAAAAGTTACTCTTTTTCTGTAAGAATTTTTGGCATAAAATTTATACCTTTTCTTCGAACTTACACCTTTTGTGGAAGCTGACGTTAAAGCTTTTCGGAAGTAACTTATACGTTTTGTGGAAAAATAAATTCGTCAAATTTACACCTTTTGGTGAAGCTTATACCTTTTTGTGGAAGTGCCTATATTTTTTTGGAAAAGTTACTCCTTTTGTGTAGGAATTTTTGGCATAACATTTATAGCTTATGTTCAAACTTACACCTTTTGTGGAAGCCCAACTTAAAGCTTTTTCGGAAGTCACTTATACCTTTTGTGAAAAAATAAATTCATCAAATTTACACCTTCTGCTTAAGCTTATACCTTTTCGTGGAAGTGCTTATATTTTTTTGGAAAGTTACTCCTTTTGTGAAATAATTTTTGTCATAAGATTTACAGTTTTTCTTCAAACTTACACCTTTTGTGAAAGAGTATATAAGCACAAAAGTACAAATGTTATGCCCAAAATTCTTACACAGAACGAGTAACTTTTTTAAAAATGGTGTAAGTATTTTCACGAGAAGGTGTAAGCCTTACCAAAAGGTGTAAATTGGATGAAATTTTTTTCACAAAAGGTATAACTGACTTTCGAAATAGCTTTAAGTTCGGCCTTCAGAAATGGTGTAAGTTCGACGAAAAAGTGTAAATCTTATACCAAAAATTCTTACAGAAAAGGAGTAACTTTTCAAAAATCGTGTAAAAATTTTGATGACAAGTCTGAAGGAGTAACACTTGAAAGTGTTCATAACCACAAAAGGAGTAACAAAGGGTCCATTTCAAAATGTTTGTAAACACAGAAGGAGTAACATATGTTCATTTCTAAGTAGTACAAACACAAAAGGAGTAACATTTCGAAGTGTTCATAAACAAATTGAGACAACCACTGAACAAATCAAAGGGTTCGTGACCCCGGCTGACCACCCAAGCGTCGGTGGGCTCCGGTGCTCGCAGGCTTCTCAGATCGGCACCTCCACGGCACCGCCGCCGCAAATGAAAGGTTTTTTGAAAGATTGGCTATCGATCTTGGTCTCTCTGTGTCGATGTCGGCCTATTCTCCGTCGATGTCGGTCTGTCTGAGTCCATGTGGGTTCTTCTCTGTCGATTTCGGTCCTTCTGTCGATCATTGTCCATCTAGGTCTCTATGTCCGTTGATCTCAGTCTATCTGTCTCTCTCTCTCTCTCTCTGTCGATTTCAGTTCTTCAAGTTCACGCACTTACGCCGTTTCTGAAACGCCAACTTTAAAGGTTTTTCGGGAGTCACTTATACCTGTTGTGGAAAAAAAAATTCATGAAATTAACACAATTTGCTTAAGGTTACACCTTTTCGTGGAAATGGTTATACTATCTCTGAAAAGTTACCTCTATTGTGTTGGAATTTATGGCATAACATTTATAGCTTATTTTCGAACTTACACCTTTTGTGGAAGCCGAACTTAAAGCGTTGACTTATACCTTTTGTGAAAAATTTCATCAAATGTACACCTTTTGCTTAAGGTTATACATTTTCGTGGAACTGTTTATATTTTTTTGGAAAAGTTACTCCTTTTCTGTACGAATGTTTGGCATAAGATTTATACCTTTTCTTCCAACTTACACCTTTTGTGGAGGCTCAAGTTAAAGCTTTTCCGAAAGTAACTTATACCTTTTGTGGAAAAATAAATGCATCAAATTTACACCTTTTGGTGAAGCTTATACCATTTCGTGGAAGTGCCTATATTTTGTTTGAAAAGTTACTCATTTTGTGTAAGAATTTTTGGCATAACATTTATAGCTTTTCTTCGAACTTACACCATTTGTGGAAGCTGAAGTTAAAGGTTTTTCGGAAGTCACTTATACCTTTATTGAAAAAATAATTTCATTAAATGTACACCTTTTGCTTAAGCTTATACCTTTTCGTGGAACTGCTTATATATTTTTTTTGAAAAGTTAATCACTTTCTGTACGAATTTTTGGCATAACATTATACCTTTTCTTCGAACTTACACCTTTTGTGGAAGCTCAAGTTAAAGCTTATTCGGAAGTAACTTATACCTTTTGTGGAAAAATAAATTCATCAAATTTACACCTTTAGGTGAAGCTTATACCTTTTCGTGGAAGTGCCTATATTTTGTTTGAACAGTTACTCCTTTTGTGTAAGAATTTTTGGCATAACATTTATAGCTTTTCTTCGAACTTACACCTTTTGTGGAAGCTGAAGTTAAAGGTTTTTCGGAAGTCACTTATACCTTTTGTGAAAAAATAATTTCATTAAATGTACACCTTTTGCTTAAGCTTATACCTTTTCGTGGAACTGCTTATATTTTTTTTGAAAAGTTACTCATTTTCTGTACGAATTTTTGGCATAACATTTATACCTTTTCTTCGAACTTACACCTTTTGTGGAAGCTGAAGTTAAAGCTTATTCGGAAGTAACTTATACCTTTTGTGGAAAAATAAATTCATCAAATTTACACCTTTAGGTGAAGCTTATACCTTTTCGTGGAAGTGCCTATATTTTTTTTGAAAAGTTACTCCTTCTGTGTAATAATTTTTGTCATAAGCTGTATACTTTTTCTTCAAACTTACACCTTTTGTGAAAGAGTGTATAAGCACAATAGTATAAATGTTATGCCAAAAATTCTTACATAAGAGGAGTAACTTTTCAAAAATGGTGTAAGTATTTTCATGAAAAGGTGTAAGCTTAAGCTGAAGGTGTAAAGGAATGAAATTTATTTTTCAGAATAGGTATAAGTGACTTCCGAAATAGCTTTAAGTTGGGCCTTCACAAATGGTGTAAGTTCGAGGAAAAAGTGTAAATCTTATGCCAGAAATTGTTACACAAAAGGAGAAACATTTCCAAGTGTTCCTAACCACAAAAGGAGTAACAAAGGGTTCATTTCAAAATGTTCGTAAACACAGAAGGAGTAACATATGTTCGTTTCTAAGTAGTAAACACAAAAGGAGTAACATTTGAAGTGTTAAGTAAACAAATTGAGACAACCACGTTGAACAAATCAAAGGGTTCGGTACCCCCGCTGACCACCCAAGCGTCGGTGGGCTCCGGTGCTCGCAGGCTTCTGAGATCGGCACCTCCACGGCACCGCCGCCGCAAATGAAAGTTTTTTTGAAAGATTGGCTATCGATCTTGGTCTCTCTGTGTCGATGTCGGTCTCTCTCTGTCGATCCCTGTTTATCTCGCTGTGTCTCCAGCGATCTTGGTCTGTCCGTGTCCATGTGGGTTCTTCTCTGTCGATCTCTGTCGATTTCGGTCCTTCTGTCGATCATTGTCCATCTAGGTCTCTATGTCCGTTGATCTCAGTCTATCTCTCTCTCTCTCTGTCTGTCCGTTGCTCTATATTAGAAACGGTTCTCTTTTACATTGACATACTTGGTTGGATTTGGACTCGGAGTCGCTATTCCAAGCCCTCCCAGAGTCGTCGTCTCTGAAAAGGAGTTGTACTGGTAGAAAGGCGAAGCCCTCCGAAACGCCCTTCTCTCTCACATTGCCACAAGACAAAAAACAGTGTGATTGGATTTTAGGAACTTAACAGGTTTTCTGGGGGGAAAAACGGAACTTAGACGTTTTATGGAAAATAACCTTTTCATAAAGTTTGTTAAAAGAAAGAAATTATTTGAGAAAATGTATAAACTTTGCAAATATGGTGTATGTTTGTCCGAAGATGGTGTAAATTACCATAGAAAAGATGTAAGTTTTGTTTTTCACTAAAGGTGTAACTTGAAATAAGAAGTGTAAATTTTATGAAAAAGGTATTTCCAAAAAATGTGTAATTTTTCAAGAAGTTGTAAATATTTCAGAGAGATGGTGTAAATTTTAAGGAAAAGTAAAATTGATTTAATGGTTGTAAACTTTGTGAGTTTTTGCAAAAGCTATATGTTCCCAAAGAAGACCAATTATCGAAGCTGAATGTTTCCTTTTTACGAAAGATATAAGTTCCCAAAGTTAGACCAATCCGAATAAATGTGAATGCTTCGTTTTTAGAAAAGATATAAGTTCCAAGGTGTAACTTTTATTAAGAAAATTAATTTAAAGATATAAGTTCCAAGGTGTAACTTTTATGAACAAAAATAATTTATAAATGATGTCAGTTTTCATTAAAAGGTGTAAGTTGTCAGAACAAGTATAAAAAATGCCGAAGTGTTCAGAAGAGGTGTAAGTTCCGTCGGCCCGTCCGTCTCTCTTCCATCTCGGACCTCTCTCTTTGTTTGTCTTTCTCTCTGCCCGTCTCTCCGTTGTTCCATTTCCCCGTAGCTGTAGGGTTTTACAGAGAAAAAAATTTTAGGGCCGAGCTTAAGTTGTTGGGAAGGCTAGCCATGGAAGTGGATGCATAAATACTTTTTTGAAGTTGATTTTTGTCGGTGGAGGACAACCGCAAGGGTTAATCGAGCACCACCGTCGGTTCGTCTGATCCGGTTGGTATTTCCTTTATTTCGTGCTGCTACATTATCTGTCTCCTTGTTTGTCTTGTATCATTCGCATATACCTTCACACCCAATCCGAAATCGACACCATCGGAACTGTTCTGTACTCCATTTTCGTATTTTGTGCTATTCGAATAGGAACTCTTCCCTCTGCTAACCGAAATGGACCCAATAGGAACTGTTCTGTACTCGTTTTTTGTATTTTCTCCCTTTCGAATAGGAAGTCTTCCCTCTGCTATCAGTGCTGCAAGTTGAACATAGGTATCATAGTAGTTAGCAACAAGCATAAAAGGTGTTCTCCATTTACATGGCGAACTTCTTACGTAGGGTTATATATAACGAAAGAAGACTTGAAAAAAAATTTGTGTAATGTTGGGACGGGAAAAACGAATTTTTCTTTTTTTTTCGAGTAGCCAAAATAGGGAAAATAAGAAACTCGATAAACAAACAATGACTAATCTTGTTTCCGCAACGGGTAGCACACTCGGTTGAATTCTGCTTTCAATTTTGTACTACTCGCTGATTTTATATTGCTGGAACTTATGTTTAGAAACAATCTGTGTTACACGGACTCTTGAAAATAGATCAAATACCTGTGTCGGACACGTGAGAGTCGGACAAGTGTAAGGGATATGTGTCGGATACTTTTCAACCCAAGCGGTTTTATATAATTCATATAGGACTTTTCTTAAGTGTGCGAATTATTGTGAAATTACTATAAATGTGATTTCGAGCCTCTGAGTTACATGTAGAACCATTTTATGTCACATATTACACTAAAAATATGAAATTTTTTCCCCACCCCGCGTCAGATTGAATGTAGGATTAAGATTTAATTAGTCCTACCTGTACATACATACAAGACCCCAAGACTTTCGAGTCCGTGTAACACAGTAAACAACTCTTTCTTTCAGTGCTGAATTTCATGCTTAGTTGACGGTATTCAACTTAAAACATAGGACAGCGAATTGAGAGAGTTGAAATGAGGATGACGCTTTCGAAATTTTGTAGAGAGCTATTCGTTTCCACACCCAGTTCTGAATCAATACTTGAAGCGTTCACTTTTATGGCTAGCCTTTCCAACAACTTAAGCGGCCAGAGACGATGGCGGAAAACCAATACCTTCTCTCCACCTGAGTCGGAAAACCATAACAGATTAAGGAAGAAGTTTGCCTTCTCTAATATCCAACTTTTGTAACATGTCGTCCATTCGGGCATCGTCAATGCCCTCTGTTTCTGTGGTTGACGTGTCTGTAGGTGAACTCTTTAGGAGGGATCTGAACTGTGCGTGCACATACAGTGTGCTCCCATCCCAGGTGATGGTCAACTTCTTAACGAAGTTGTTCAGTTCTTCAAGTTCACGAACTATCGTAAGGGTGAGGTGAAGAAATTCAAAAAAGTCAAGAAGGCCAGGCAATTCACGAAGAAAATCTCCGTCGTAGAAATGGAGAACCTTGCCTGTCATTGCACGCAACTTTAAAATTACGGTTACCTTTGTCTTGAAGTTATCATCTTGCATATATATATAGCAGTTACATTTGAAGAGGAAGGTAGCTGTCATTCATGAGTTGCGGGCTGTCTGGACTTTATTGAGCGAGTTCATGCAATGCGTACTGTCATTTGTCTTTCTTATGACATTCGTGCACAATGAGAAAGGATGGGTACGTTAGTAATATTTGTTGGGAGGCAGTGACAGTCTTGCTTGTTTCATTGTCACATACAATTGATGAAACTTGCTTGTACGCCCGAAAAAGTATTCTTCTCTGATCTGGCCACTGTCTGCGCACCCGAAGGTAATGGAGCATGGACCAGGATGCAGCCACCTCGATTCTGTGCAACCAAGTTGCTCAGTAGGAAATTGAAGCCCTCAACTTGATGGCTGGCCTTTCCAACAACTTAAGCAGCCGGACACGATGGCTGAAAACCAATACCTTCTCCCCATCTGACTCGGACAAGCGTAACAGATTACGGAAGAAGTTTGCCTTCAGTCCTTCTCTAATATCCAACTTTTCTAAGATGTGGTCCATCCGGGCATCGTCAATGGCCTCTGTTTCTGTGGTTGACGTGTCTTTAGGTGAACTCTTTAGGAGGGATCTCAACTGTGCGTGCACATACAGTGTGCTCCCATCCCAGGTGATGCTCAACTTCTTAACGAAGTTGTTCAGTTCTTCAAGTTCACGAACTATCGTAAGGGGGAGGTGAAGAAATTCAAGAAAGTCAAGAAGCCCAGGCAATTCACGAAGAAAATCTCCTTCGTAGAAATGGAGAACCTTGCCTGTCATTGCACGCAACTTTTAAATGACGGTTACCTTTGTCTTCAAGTTATCATCTTGCATATATATATAGCAGTTACATTTGAAGAGGAAGGCAGCTGTCATTCATGAGTTGCGGGCTGTCTGGACTTTACTGACCGAGTTCATGCAATGTGTACTCTCATTTGTCTTTCTTATGACATTCGTGCAGAATGAGAATGGATGGGTACGTTAGTAATATTTGTTGGGAGGCAGTGACAGTCTTGCTTGTTTCATTGTCACATACAATTGATGAAACTTGCTTGTACGCCCAGAAAAGTATTCTTCTCTGATCTGGCCACTGTCTGCGCACCCGAAGGTAATGGAGCATGGACCAGGATGCAGCCACCTCGATTCTGTGCAACGAAGTTGCTCAGTAGGAAATTGAAGCCCTCAACTTGATGGCTGGCCTTTCCAACAACTTAAGCAGCCGGACACGATGGCTGAAAACCAATACCTTCTCCCCATCTGACTCGGACAAGCGTAACAGATTACGGAAGAAGTTTGCCTTCAGTCCTTCTCTAATATCCAACTTTTCTAAGATGTGGTCCATCCGGGCATCGTCAATGGCCTCTGTTTCTGTGGTTGACGTGTCTGTAGGTGAACTCTTTAGGAGGGATCTGAACTGTGCGTGCACATACAGTGTGCTCCCATCCCAGGTGATGCTCAACTTCTTAACGAAGTTGTTCAGTTCTTCAAGTTCACGAACTGTCGTAAGGGGGAGGTGAAGAAATTCAGAAGAGTCAAGAAGCCCAGGCAATTCACGAAGAAAATCTCCTTCGTAGAAATGGAGAACCTTGCCTGTCATTGCACGCAACTTTTGAATGACGGCTACCTTTGTCTTGAAGTTATCATCTTGCATATATATGTAGCAGTTACATTTGAAGAGGAAGGTAGCTGTCATTCATGAGTTGCGGGCTGTCTGGACTTTACTGACCGAGTTCATGCAATGTGTACGCTCATTTGTCTTACTTATCACATTCGTGCAGATGGAGAATGGATGGGTACGTTAGTGTTATTTATTGGGAGGCAGTGACAGTCTTGCTTGATTGATTGTCAGATACAATTGATGAAACTTGCTTATGCCCGTAAAAGTATTCTTCTCGATCCGCCACTTTGTCTGCGCAAGAAGGTAATGGAGCATGGACCAGATCAGCCACCTCAATTACGTGCAACCAAGTTGCTCAAGAGGGAAATTGAAGCCCTTAACTTGATGGCTGGCCTTTCCAACAACTTAAGCGGCCGGAGATGATGGCTGATAACCAATACCTTCTCCCCATCGACTCGGACAAAGCGTAGCAGATTACGGAAGAAGTTTGCCTTGATCCTTCTCTAATATCCAACTTTTTAAGATGTGGTCCATCCGCATCGTCAATGGCCTCTGTTTACGTGGTTGGCGTGTCTTTAGGTGAACTCTTTAGGAGGGATCTCAAGCGTGCGTGCACATACGGTGTGCTCCCATCGGTGATGCTCAACTTCTTAGCGAAGTTGTTCGGTTCTTCAAGTTCACGAACTATCGTAAGGGGAGGTGAAGAAATTCAAGAAAGTCAAAGCCCGGGCAATTCACGAAGAAAATCTCCTTCGTAGAAATGGAGAACCTTACTGTCATTGCATAACTTTTAAATAGCGGTTACCTTTGTCTTCAAGTTATCATCTTGCATATATATATAGCGATTACATTTGAAGAGGAAGGCATTTGTCATTCATGAGTTCTTGTGTCTGAACTTTCTTGACCGAGTTCATGCAATGTGTACTCTCATTTGTCTTTCTTATGACATTCGTGCAGAATGAGAATGGATGGGTACGTTAGTAATATTTGTTGGGAGGCAGTGACAGTCTTGCTTGTTTCATTGTCACATACAATTGATGAAACTTGCTTGTACGCCCGGAAACGGTTACCTTTCTCTGATGTACCCACTGTCTGAGCACCCGAAGGTAATGGAGCATGGGCCAGGATGCAGCCACCTCGATTCTCTGCAACCAAGTTGTTCAGTAGACTGGCACTGGAAGCCAACAATTATTACTAACGTACCCATCCATTCTCATTCTGCACGAAGGTTATAAAAAAGACAAATGAGAGTACGCATTTCATGAGATCGCTCAATGAAGTCCAGATAGCCCGCAACTCATGAATGACAGCTACCTTCCTCTTCAAATGTAACTGCTATATATATATGCAAGATGATAACTTCAAGAGAAAGGTAACCGTCATTCAAAACTTGCGTGCAATGACAGGCAAGGTTGTCCATTTCTACGAATCAGATTGTCTTCGTGACTTGCCTGGCCTTCTTGACTTCTCTGAATTTCGTCACCTCCCCCTTACCACAGTTCGTGCACTTGAAGAACTGAACAACTTAGTTAAGAAGTTGAGCATCACCTGGGATGGAAGCACACTGTATGTGCACGCACAGTTCAGATCCCTCCTAAAGAGTTCACCTACAGACACGTCAACCACAGAAACAGAGGCCATTGCAGATGGCCGGATGGACCACATGTCTGCATTTATTGATTTGGTCAAAATTTCCTGATCAGCATTTAAAATCCCCTCAAACAAATAATTATAAATACAATCCGTGTATAGTTACTGTAGTACCCTTTTCAACTTCTCTCATACATTATGATTAGTGATAAGATTGTTAAATTATTTTTATAAAAAATCTTAAAAAACATAATTTATATATTAAAAAAAATCTAAAACAAATATAAATATCAATAATTATCCCGTGCATAGCACGGGTGATAGACTATCCATATCTATATCTATACTATATATTAAGCAAAACGGGGTTTTTAACCCCAAGCCTTGTGAGAGCTCCAATCTCCCAATCTAAATTTCCTGATTTTTTTATTTAAAAAAAAAGAAAAAATTTAGCATTTATTAACTTCTCCCAACCCTCAAGTCTTACCCTCATAATAACACTTTAATACATTAAGAACAAACATGAAAAAAAAATTTTGAAATCCAACACACGAATTCCTTGAAAAGTCCCAACACATATGATTATTATCCCTTATAATAATACTTTAATGCATTAAGAACAAGTATAAAATCTCTTGATTTGGTTAAAATCCCTTGATCAGTATTTAAAATCCCCTCATACAAATAATTATAGATACAATCTGTGTATAGTTACTGCAGTACCTTTTTCAACTTCTCTCATACACTCTGATTAGTGATAAGATTATTAAATTATTTTTATAAAAAATCTTAAAAAAACATAATTTATATATTAAAAAAAATCTAAAACAAATATAAACATCTATAATTATTCCATGCATAGCACGGGTGATAGGCGAGTATGATTATTATTAAAATATTAAGTTTTAATATAATATAAAAAAAGAAAAAAAAAAAAGACATTTAAAAAGGGAGTTTTTAACTCCAAGGCTTGTGAGAACTTCAATATCCCAATCTGAATTTTCTAAATTTTTTATTTTAAAAAAAACACATAGCATTTATTGATTTGGTCAAAATTCCCTGATCAGCATTTATTAACTTTTTTCAATCCACATGTCTTTTCACATGTCTGCATTTATTGATTTGGTCAAAATTCACTGATCAGCATTTAAAATCTCCTCAAACAAATAATTATAAATACAATCCGTGTATACATTATGATTAGTGATAAGATTGTTAAATTATTTTTATAAAAAAATCTTAAAAAACATAATTTATATATTAAAAAAAATCTAAAACAAATATAAATATCAATAATTATCCCGTGCATAGCACGGGTGATAGACTATCTATATCTATATCTATACTATATATTAAGCAAAACGGAGTTTTTAACCCCAAGCCTTGTGAGAGCTCCAATCTCCCAATCTAAATTTCCTGATTTTTTTATTTAAAAAAAAGAAAAAATTTAGCATTTATTAACTTCTCCCAACCCTCAAGTCTTACCCTCATAATAATACTTTAATACATTAAGAACAAGCATGAAAAAATTCTTTGAAATCCAACACATGAATTCCTTGAAAAGTCCCAACACATATGATTATTATCCCTCATAATAACACTTTAATGCATTAAGAACAAGTATAAAAAAAATTTCTTGAAAATCCAGCACATATGATTATTATCAAAATATTAAACTTTAATATAATATAATAAAAAAAAAAGACATTTAATTCCTTGAAAAGTCTAACACATATGATTATTATCAAAATATTAAACTTTAATATAATATAAAAAAGGAAAAAAAGAAGACATTAAAAAAAAAAAAGACATTTAAAAATCACAATTCACATATGTAGATAATTGTAAACACAATCCGTGCATAACACGAGTGATATGCTAGTATATATTAAGGGGGTTTCTAACCACAAGCCTTGTGGGAGCTCTAATATCCCAATCTAAATTTTCTGATTTTTTTATTTAAAAAAAAAAAAACCTCAGCATTCATTGATTTGGTCAAAATCTCCTGATCAACATTTATTAACTTTTTCCAATTCACTTGTCTTTCTACATGTCTGCATTTATTGATTTGGTCAAAATCTCCTGATTAGCATTTAAAATCCCTTCATACAAATAATTATAGATACAATCCATACATAGTTACTGCAATACTTTTTTCAACTTCTCTCATACACTATGATTAGTGATAATATTATTAAATTATTTTTATAAAAAATCTTAAAAAACATAATTTCTATATTAAAAAAAATCTAAAACATAATTTACCTATAATTATTCCGTGCATAACATGTATGATACGCTAGTTATTATTAAAACAATGTCTTTTATATTTGTTTTAATGAAAAAAAAATAAAAAATAAAGAGCTTAGCATTGAAGAAAGGAAAAGAGAACAAAAAATTGTAAGAGTAAAGGAAAGATGAAAGACTTCCAAGTCTCTCACAAAATGATTCCTTTCATTTATTCATCTTTTGTTTGTTTATGGACTGACTTTTGCTGGCAAATGGGGTAATCAAAATCAAGGGTAGGATTTATCACCATATGAGTAGTTGGTAAAATTTTAAGTAATTTTTGGTCTCTATCTTTATTCTTATTCATTTTTGTAAACATGCACAACCACAAAATCTTATAATTAATGTGGAGTGGCATATGGGGTATATCGAGATTGTTTGTTACAGCTTTTGGGGGTGATTATAGTTTATTTTGATTTGGGAGTCTGTCAGACTGTTTGGTATAGCTTCTGCTTATAGCTTATTAGGTAGAAATAGCTTAAATAAGCTGGAAAAAAAATTAATTATTTGAAAGGTAGGATGGAGGTCTTTTAGCTTCTACTTTCTGATTATTAACTTTTAACTTAAAAAAAATTCCACCAAACAGAGCCACCATCAGTTTTATTTCCATGATTTTAATTGTTTATTTTGTAAGACTTCTAGTGTATAAAAATTAAGTTGATTTGATAATTATAATATTTTTATTTTACTATATTTGTATCAAAAAAGAAAAAAAATGATAAATATATTTTTAAATATAGATAATTTATTTTTTGGAGAATAAACACATGAATTAAACTGATTTACATATGTTTCGTAAAACAGAAATGCTTTGGAGCTTTAAAAACAGAGCTCTAGGAAAGCTTTAATGGGTGGAATCCCTTATAATATGATGTTTTGACCTTTTTTTATTTTATTTAATATATATTTTTTTTCAATGCCAGATATACAGTGCTCCATTTGGAGCTCTATACTTAGCGCTTTCAATTACATACGTTTTGTAAAATTTTGTACAGATTACTAATTGAGGTGCAGAAGAGATCCTGACTTTTCGTTATCTGCGTCTCAACCAACGTTAAATCTTCCAGACTTTTCAACTCCCGTTTCACATACGGAGCGTTACATGCACCAATTAGTATATTAATTAGTTATAACATTATTATTGATCCCACCTATTATATAAATTACAAATATTCAAAACTTATAAAATTATGTCACTGTTAATATATCAATTAGCCTCGTTTGGGAACAGGCTAATTTAGTAACTTTTTGGCTATTTGGCTAAAAAGGTAGATAAAAAAAACTTGTATGTTTGGGATGACTTTTTGGCTAATTACGAAAAGATGTGTAAAAAGTAGAGAGAAAAGAGAATCTTTGACTTTTTGGTATGAGTGGTTGGCTTTTTGACAAATTTAGTAACTTCTTGGCTAATTGGCTAATTTAATCAGTCCCCAAACGGGACCTTAGTATACTAATTAGTACATATAGTATTATTATTCAATCTCTAAACAAGCGTAGTGATCGATCAATCACATATTTAAAGCTTCCAGGCTGTTGCTCAGTAGAAGCATTGTTTTATGCTGCAGATGAGTATGTTCTACTAGCATCAATTTTTTTTCCCTATATTTTTGCTTCACGTGGTCTTTAAAATTTTATCATTTGTGGTTCTTTCTTTTTTTTTTCTTTTTTGAACAACATGTGTGTTTATTTGATTCCTTGTTGCTTTGACATATTTTTGTTTTAAGCTAAATTATAAATACATCTGTTAATGGTTGTTTAAAATATAGATTATTCCTTTTGATTTAGAAAATTACAAATATCTCTTTATCAAAAAAATTTATTTAACAAAATTAATTGAAAAAATAAAATTTTTTACTCGCTCTTATATAATAATAAAATTACCTAAATTATTTATAAAAATATATTTCTGACATCATTAAGAACTGGTTAATTGACTTAATAATTTATTAAAAAAATTCACCATTTGTTATAAATTAAGAAATCTTAGGACTGCAATGTAATTTTTAAAATCACATGAAGTGATTTGTATTTTAACAAATCTCAAGTAGTATATTTGTAATTTGCCTTTTGTTTTATATTTACCAAATTATACATTACATTAGGATGAATAGAAAAAAAAAATGATGAATTATCCAATTGTCCTTTTTAATTTAATTTAGTTTTGATTTGATGAATTTTGAATTTTAGTTTCACATTAGTGTTTATTAGCGTCAATTTGTCATTATATGAAAATTTAAAGACCAAATTGACACAATGCTTTCATTTTTTATTTTTATTTTTTCATATCTGAAGGTAGGAGGTAGTTGTATAAGTGGATAATAACCCTTGTTCTGAATAAGTTCATTATCTCTAAAAATTAAGTGATGAAAAGAGCATTTCTCTATCCATTATTGGAAGGACACAAAATGTGTTATAGCTTGATATTTTTTTGTTGTGTTTTTTTATTTTCCAGGTGTCCTAACTTGAGGACTTTGGTTATTCCTTATGATTTTTCTAATGAACATATGTTCAAGATTCCAAATCTTGTCACTAATTGGAAATTTTTGGAGTTCTTAAAACTTGGAATCAGCTGTCAAATAAAAGAAATCATTGCACAAATCAGCGTTCACTACAAGAACTTTGTTGGTTGGCTATTAAAAGAGCCCAGATTGAGAAAATTGAAGCCACAGCTATTGTGACCCTACTCCCAAACATCAAGTATTTGGGTCTCAAGGAAGCATCCATTGAACGACAGTATCTAGTGATGATTTTGAAGGGCTGCAAAAAAACTTGAGTATGTTGATGTAGGGTGTGCTTGGGTTTTGATGAGGGTGATGGTGATATATTAAAGCTTGCTTCCCATATCCGCACATTCAGGCATGAGGGTTCACACTTGTTAGATCTTATTTGTTTTAGTTACATGTTTTACTCTGCTGGTTGTGGCTCTGGCTAAGTGTTGTTTCATGTGTTTGCTTGGAATTGTTCATTGTTCTTTTGTAATGGATGAAATACTGAGGGACTTGGAATTGCTTGTGTTATTTCTTGAACTAAGGTGGTTATGTTGTTGTTATTCATTAGTTCTACATACTTTGCACGCTGATGCCCTTGTGATCCTCTCTATTCCAAAGTTGTAATGATGTATCTTGATTACATTATCTAAGAGTTTGTAATGAAATTTTCTAAATTAAAAATAGTGATAAATTCTCACGATTATTTCACAATCCTTAGAATGATGTAATGGAGAGGATCTCAGTCCCCTCAATAGTGTCTAAACAAAGCAATAGCCTACTTGTTCTACATCGTTGTGCTAGCTGACATCTATCTTCTAAGCAATGAATAGTATCTGAGAAAAGAGTTCTCGAATGTCAATTATGATGTTTATTACAGATACATTTATCTATCTAGAAACTTTCTGGAATTTATTTCAATTTTTGGTTGCGAATTGTTGTGACATAATTTTTAGAACTTCTTCTGGTGGCCATCATACCACTTTGTAATAAGCTGCATCAGTCTTGGGGGTAGGTAAAGCAGCAGTTGAACGATCCAGGGAAACAGTGGAACAGAGCGGGACAAGAGGATGACAAGCGAGACCAAACCCATGACCAAGACGATGGTGGCTAGCCAGTAAACGTCGCTTACCACAAGATGTACACCAGTCATGAATGACACGGACATCATTATAAGAGAAACTCCCAACAAGAGTCCTGACAAGTTAAGGGCACTGTTTACCAACTTGGTGTCTCCAAATTGTGCCCAGAAGAGGTTAACAGCAGCTATAATGGAGCTATACAGGGCAATGTTGTTGGAAATCAGGAACATCTGAAATGATGGTTTTGTCACCAAAGTCGCCATGCCTTCATGCGGGTAAGAGTTGCTATATCCGCCCGGCAATGTGAAACCAGCTGCGAAGGTCACTGTTGTCACTAGTATTGACACTAACAGGAGGGTGTTGACCATGTTATTTCTGTACTTTTTGGTGTCTGGTGATTCTTCTCTAGGTTTCGGTTTGATAGCTTTTGGTGCAGTAGAAGATTGCAAGATAAGCCATGATATCCGCTACAAGGTAACAACAACGAAAATATTTGGTCATGTCTCCTATCCTAACAGAACAATAATAAAATAATGACAATACTAAAAAGGTATTGTGACAAATAGAAATGGTCACTTGTCAGCAAGATCAATATAATTGCAAATCTGACTGCCATAGCAAGTAACAAACTCATTGCTTTTCTCCTCTTGTTACTAGTAGTCAAAACCATTATTGCCAATCAGGTAAATTGCACCATTAGTCCCCATAATTTAAGTGAAGTGTCATTTTAATCTCTATACGGTTTCAATTTGAACAATTTGAAATCCATGCAAATTCTATTTGCATTTTGGACACTTGTTTTGAGAGAAACAAGTTTACAATCTCAAATAGATTTCCCTGGTACCTATGGTCCAAACACTACAATTAACCTATGTGGTGAGGTTCAAATATCAGAATGAACTCTTGTGGTCAAGTCCAAATAACACATTGATTGCAGTTTAGCCCCAAAGCAGAGTGACTGTCTGCATTGTAGTGTCCCTGAGCCATATTATGGGTTCTCCCTAAAAAAGTCTAGCCTACACTATCAAATTACCTGAGGTTGTCTTTTTATTTAGACTGACAATTGACAAAAGGTGTGGCCATATTGAATGGTTTTTGATGACTTGCGGTGAGCCCTGATATCAAATTATCTATTCTGGTTTTCGTTTGGACTGCCATTTTTTTTTTTTCCTGGACAATTTTTAGAAAATAAAGAAGGGGAAAAAAAGAAAAAAGTTGTACTGCATAACAATGAAATTCAAATATATCCATGGATAAAATGGGTAAAATTCAGCAATATAAGGCACACATATGTTGGTTTTCAACCCAAATGACTGTTAGTGCAGCTGTGAGTGCAGCATTAGCAGAGTGTAGTGCAGCACTTCTGCAATGGAGTTCCTATTTCACCCACCCCATTCCATTAGAATAGTGGATGGTAGTAGGTACCAACCAATGAGCTCCTCCCTCAATTGTGTATAAATTGAGGGGAGGAGGAGAGGGGTTGGAGATCAGAAAACAGAATAGAGTGAGAGCTGTGAGGTGAGTGAGTTGAGAAGAAGTCTCCTCCTCTGTTTGTATTGTTTGCTCCATATTTAGTGAAATTCGTTTTCTGCTCCGTGGATGTAGGCAGTTGGCCGAACCACGTAAATCTTGTGTTCTGTGTGTGTGTGATATTTTTCTGGGTGTCTTGTGATCCTAACAACATAAGTGTCTTTTGTTTTGATGATGTAAAAACAAATAAAACACTTTACCTTTGCCATCGAAAATTCAGCCTCCATCTTCTCCTCAGCAGCATCCCGAGCTGTTATGCCATCATTGTTTCTCAAATTTAAGGTAACTCGCTTGTCCCAAGTCAAAGCATGCACGGTCATAGTATGCCCATTTATAGCAGCTAAATGCAATGGTGTGTTTCCCTTTTCATCAATTTCGTTTAGAAGCTTTCCAAGGTCAAGAGTTTTGAGGATGTAATTAACTACACCGGCTTTACCATTCTTGGCAGCTACATGAAGAATGTTTTGTCCTTGTTCGCCTAGCAGTTCCATTGCATCAGGGCAGCGCCAAAGAATCTGTCGGATAACATCAACGTGACCTTCACTGGACGCTACATGAATGGGAAAGTTACCACTTCCATCTCTTTGATACAAGGTTACACTAAATTTCTCAAGTAAATAATGCACCCCTTTAAGGTAACCCACAAGTATTGCATAGGAAAGGGCCGTCGTCCCATCCTCATCTTTCAAGTAGACAAGTTTCGGTTCTTTCTTCAATATTGCTTCCAGGACATCTGATCGTAGAATTGTTTAACAAACAAACTAATACAACCAAACACAAATATATATATATATATATTAAAAAGAAAAAAAAGAAAAAAAAAAGGATGGAAAATTTGTATTTAAATTGGGGGTAATTATTCAGTATTCTCAAAATATGGACAAGGGTGCTCATAAAATTTTAATTGGTAGAGAGGAGTAGGGCCCACGATTTATGTTGGGGATGGGAGAACAACGTGGGGCTAAGTAATTGGTGATATATTGGCTTGGAATATGGCCACGTGTTCTAGAATTATTGAATAATTTCCCTTAAATGGGAACTCCTCAAAAGCATTGCTAAGTGAGAGTCGTGTCCAATGCCATGCTAGGAAGATGGAAAAATTATTTTCCCTCAATGAAAATGGAAAAATCAAAACCTGGTGGAAATTGCAATTTTTGGGAGGAGGAAGTGCAAAATTACCTATGTTCCTTCCTCTAAGGGCAGCATGAACTACTGATCTGGTTTCCGAACTTGACATGGAATTGTCCATCACCACTACCTGCACTGTTTCAGCTGTCATAAGCTTCACAAGATCAAGATAACCAGCTTTCGCAGCCATGTACAGGGGAGACTTTCCTTCTTTATTAGGATAACTTGATACACTCGGACACAAGTTGAACAAAAATGCAGCCACTTCCTCATGACGATTTTTCAAGGCGACATGTAATGCTGTTTCTTCATTCTTATTGACTTCCCTCAGCACCGATACTGTCCATTCTTCGCTGTCATCCCTTTGTCGAAATCCGAGTAGGGACTTCACAGTGGACAGGTGCCCAGAACTCGCAGCAGCATGGATAGGAAGGTTGCCATTAGAGTTTTTCTTCGAGAAGAGGTCGATTCGATGTGTGAGTATGAGCTCCACAAGGAGGACATGGCCTGAGTATGCTGCAATGTGAAGGACTGTATCCTCTTGGGGACTCACTTGATTCAAAGGAGAAGCTTCTCTATCTTCTATTGCTCTTTCAAACTCAGAAATGTCACCTGCTTTTGCAGCTCTGTAGATTTCGGGATCCATGTATTTAGCAACAGCGATCCCATGATTGTCATCTTGAGACTGTTCATGCTGGTGCATATTGATTTGTTCCATCTATAAGACAAAACAAATTAATTGGTATAGTTGTTTGTGGTTCAAGGTGAGGGAAATGAACTTATATATATATATACACACACATATATGCAAAGCCGACTAGCAGCTTCTTCTACTACTAATATAGGCATTATTTTAATAAGATATTTTAATTTTTAACTATTTTAGTATGTTAAAATATTTGTATTTAGAAAGATGGTTAATTATTTTTAGTTGGATGTAATGTCTGTATGAGAAAAAGTAAAATAATTATGTATTTGATATGACATTTTGTTTTATTGACTATTTTAGTTTATTTTGTCTTTTTATGAATTTTGGCCAAAAAAAAAAAAAACCCTTTACCAAACAAGGCCATAAGCTCTCTTTTTTTCTTTTTTTTTTTGTTTAAGTTCTAACTTTTGAAGAGAACATGTAGGACTTATTTGATTTGTATCTCAAGATATAATTTTTTAGAAATTTTTTTAAAATTTTGTTTAGTTCAAATTTTTTTTTAAAAATTTCAAAATCACTTTATCTCTCCTACATATCAATCAATTATTTTTTCTCTCTCATTCTCAATTAGTTTTCTTTCACACGCATCTACTCAACTACAACAAAATATCAAATCATCACAAACTCTCAATCTCCAAAACAATTTTCAAAATATATAATCAAATAAACCGAAAAAATTTCTAAACTCTCCCCAAATTTTTTTTGAAAATTTATCTCAAAATACAAATCAAACACACCGGTAATTTTTATATTTTAAATTCAAATTTTAGACTATATTCCATCAATACCCTTTTTATTTAAATTTTAAATATATTTATAGCCACTAATAAGGGATAATTTTGAAAAAATTACACACTTATGTTACTTTGACTTTGGAAACAAGACTAATATTTTGGAACATTTTAAAATGAAAGGATAGACTAACAAAAATTATGTACCCATATAAATATTAAAATAAATAAAAACAATTTGAAATTTATATTATTGATTGTTTACTTCTCAATTCCGAAGTCTTTTTAAATACCACTCAACTAACTCAACCAATAGTTTTTTCTCAGGCTTCAACCTACCATTTTTTATTAGAGCTGTATTTCAAATCACTACTTCAATTAATTTGATTTAATTTAGAAAATAAATAAATAAATAATCCAAAAGGACTTGCATTGGAGGTTTTTTTTTTTTTTTTTTTTTTTTCAAGTGAGGTTTGATAAATAACTCAGCTAACTTGTAAATCTACTTTTTGCTTTGTGTTGGCATGGATTTTATGTGCGAAAAACTCAAAAAATTGATTTAATGAGGTTGTTTGGTCCAATTTATGAAGCCACTTATAATTTTTATTTTTTTTTAAATTTATCTAAAAGTGTTTGCTTGAAATTGTTTGGGAAGTGGCTCATTGGGCTTTTTTGGCTCAATGAGCCACAAAAGACAAAATAGGCTCATTGAGTCATAAAAGACAAAAAATCACATCAAACTCATAATCATTACACTCTTCTCTCACAAAAAAAGTCAAAAAAAACAAAAAACCAAAAAACCATTTCCAAACTAAGCTTTTGAGCCCAGGCTCATATAGTCAAAAGAGCCAAAGAGCCAAAGAGCCAACCCACTTCCCAAACGGAGGACAAACATACCCATTTTCTTTCAAATTAAATAATTTGATTTTATCATTTTGACCTTCACAAATGTAAGAATACTATTTAAATAAAAAAGGCAAAAATCATAAAACAATAAAGGTAATTCATCATTTTGTAATGAAAAGTTTAATGAGTTATAAACGTTAAATTGTCACCAAACAAAATCGGAAAATGGTCAAGTGTGAACATGCCATTCTTTTTTATTGGTCAAAAGAAGTCAGCTTTCATCCAAAAAAATTGGATTGATTCCATTCAAAATACTAGACCTCCCTGTTTGGACATATCAAGAAGTGTGTTTTATATACATACACATTTTGTTAAGTGTGTAAACAAAATTCAATAAAAAGTGGGCTAAAAAATCTTTATGTCAAACTAGTAAACTATTTAAGATAAATAAACCCAGACTCTTCAATTAATTTTTTTTTCATAGACTTTAAAAGCAAAAAGTTAGGAACCCAAACTTATAGAATCAATAAATTTAAACTATAATTTACTATTTCTAAATAAATTCTAGATTAAAAAAAATTCTGAATTTATAATCTTACTTTCAGCCCTAAACAATAGAAAAATTGTGCCAACCATTTAAAAAAGAGTAGGCTCATTCAAATCAAATTATGAATTTAATTGTGAAAAACATATACTAAGGATGTATTTATTTGAACGGACTGGATAAGAGGGATTATAATCTTCCGAATTGTTAGTCTTAAGATACATTGTCCCCAAACTATTTAGTTGAACTAGATTTGTGTCTTATGGTTTGTTTAATCATGGGTTTAGATATTTGGATTTTACTATTCTACTAAATTCTATATTTGTTTGGAATATTATGAAGAATGATAAATGCTCAAAAGGCTATTTTGCCCTTTTGAGTTGTTTACTAAATAATAGAAATATTAAATCTGAATTATATATTTTATTTAATATTTTTACTAGAACTTTTAAAAAAATAAATAAAAAAAATATTAATAAAAATTACATAAATTTATTTTAATTTGTAGTTGAGATTTTTAAATTTTATTTTACTTTACTAAGCATAATTAATATATGATTATTAAAATAAATAATTATTTATACTTTACTAAATATAAATAATTTAATAAATAAATTTTATTTTTAAAAAGATAGTAAATAGTAGAGGATCAAAAATGTAATTTTACTATCTAATCCCATGGGATGAGTTGGCATATGAACCAAACAACGGACTATTCTATCGACCGAATATGAATCTTATCCTATGACTCAATCCTTTCAAACAAGAATTAAGATTGAAAGTTTTAATTTTGAAGCTTTAAAGAGAGTTCTAATGACGTGGCAAAGAGTGAGACTCACATGTGATATGATGTGTGTGTCTATATTTTTATTTTATTTTTTTTTTTTTCTCTTGTCATATTATTAGAACTCTCTTTAAAATTTTAAAATTAAAACTCTCTATCATTGTTATTCAAACAAACACTCTTAATGGGCTACATGTGCATTCAGATTTTAGGTGAGAACACTTGTAACAAGAAAATCATACATAAAATAATAAAAATGGATCACAACTTAGCATCCATCAAACTTTATATACTTTCTAGAAACTCATAAACCTACAACAACCATATCAAACCATTTTTGAAAATTTTTAACGTTTAAAAGAAAAACAAAAATTCCAAAAAATAATTAGAACAATAAAGTCTAACAGTGTGTTAACTTCTAAATTCTGTTTGTTTGCTAAACTAAAAATGAGATTTTAAATACGATAAAATTAAATAATAAAATTATTAATGTAATAAAATTAAGACCTTGTTTGGCAACAGACCGGTTTAGTCAAAAAGTCAAAAAGTTATTAAAAAAGTCAAAAAACTAATAACCCATACCAAAAAGTCAAAGATTTTCTTTTCTCTCTATTTTTTGCACATCTTTTCGTAAAAAGTCAAAAAGTCATCTCAAATATACTAGTTTTTTTTATCTCATATTTTAGTCAAATAGTCAAAAAGTTACAAAATTAGCTTATTCCCAAACAAGGCCTAAGTTAAAAATTAGAAATAATTTTTTTTTAAAATTGGCCCGATTAAATCGCTCAATCCAAACTGAATCCACGTTGAACGGTCAACTCCATCAAATTATACGATCGGCAACAATCTATATATTAAGCAAAAGGGCCTTTTAAAACCCAAGGCTTGTGGAAGCTCCAACATATCAATCCTAATTTCCTGATTTTTTAATATTTTTTTAAAAAAAAATTGACTTGGTGATTGGTGATTGGTTCAAAGATTGTAATAATTACACTATTGATTACAATAAACACTTAATTTATAATAATTACACTTATTAAATGAATAACGCAATAAATGAAATCCTAATTTCCTTACTTTTTGCATCCCCAAGAGACCTATGTAATTATTGTGTAAATGCCTCTTAAATAAATAAATAAACACTTATTAATGTATTTAATTTATATATTATGTAATTATTGTGTAAATGCCTCTCAAATAAATAAATAAACACTTATTAAATTCTTTCAAACTCCTCGGTCAAACCCCATCTATTTAATTTATATATTAAAAAATCCTAATTTCCTGATTTTTTAATATTTTTTTTAAAAAAATTGACTTGGTGATTGGTGATTGGTTCAAAGATTGTAATAATTACACTATTGATTACAATAAACACTTAATTTATAATAATTACACTTATTAAATGAATAACGCAATAAATGAAATCCTAATTTCCTTACTTTTTGCATCCCCAAGAGACTCATGTAATTATTGTGTAAATGCCTCTTAAATAAATAAATAAACACTTATTAAATTCTTTCAAACTCCTCGGTCAAACTTCATGTATTTAATTTATATATTAAAAAAAATGAAAACAAATATAAATATCTATAATTATCCCGTGCATAGCACGGGTGATAGGCTAGTATATATTAAGGAAAAGAGTCTTTTAAAACTCATGGCTTGTGGAACCTCCAACATGCCAATCCTAATTTCTTGATTTTTTAATTATTTTTTTAAAAAAAATTGACTTGGTGATTGGTTCAAATATTGTAATAATTACACTATTGATTACAATAAACACTTAATTTATAATAATTACACTTATTAAATGAATAACGCAATAAATGAAATCCTAATTTTATTACTTTTTGCTTCCCCAAGAGACCCATGTAATTATTATGTAAATGCCTCTTAAATAAATAAATAAACACTTATTAAATTCTTTCAAACTCCTCGGTCAAACCCCATGTATTTAATTTATATATTATATAATTATTATGTAAATGCTTCTTAAATAAATAAATAAACACTTATTAGTCTTTCAAAACCCAAGGCTTGTGGAACCTCCAATATGCCAATCCTAATTTCCTGATTTTTTAATTATTTTTAAAAAAAAAATTGACTTGGTGATTGGTGATTGGTTCAAAGATTGTAATAATTACATTATTGATTACAATAAATTCAAAGATTGTAATAATTACACTATTGATTACAATAAACACTTAATTTATAATAATTACACTTATTAAATGAATAACGCAATAAATGAAATCCTAATTTTATTACTTTTTGCTTCCCCAAGAAACCCATGTAATTATTGTGTAAATGCCTCTTAAATAAATAAATAAACACTTATTAAATTCTTTCAAACTCCTCAGTCAAACCCCATGTATTTAATTTATATATTATGTAATTATTGTGTAAATGCCTCTTAAATAAATAAATAAACACTTATTAAATTCTTTCAAACTCCTCAGTCAAACCCCATGTATTTAATTTATATATTAAAAAAAATGAAAACAAATATAAATATCTATAATTATCGCGTGCATAGCACGGGTGATAAACTCAAGGCTTGTGGAAGCTCCAACATGCCCATCTTAATTTCCTGATTTTTTAATATTTTTTTTAAAAAAATTAACTTGGTGATTGGTGATTGGTTCAAAGATTGTAATAATTACACTATTGATTACATCTATATGTTAAGCAAAAGGGTCTTTTAAAACTCAAAGCTTGTGGAAGCTTCAACATGCACATCCTAATTTCCTGATTTTTTAATATTTAAAAAAAAATTTGACTTGGTGATTGGTGATTGGTTCAAAGATTGTAATAATTACACTATTGATTACAATAAACACTTAATTTATAATAATTACACTTATTAAATGAATAACGCAATAAATGAAATCCTAATTTCCTTACTTTTTGCATCCCAAGAGACCCATGTAATTATTGTGTAAATGCCTCTTAAATAAATAAATAAACACTTATTAAATTCTTTCAAACTCCTCGGTCAAACCCCATGTATTTAATTTATATATTATGTAATTATTGTGTAAATGCCTCTTAAATAAATAAATAAATACTTATTAAATTCTTTCAAGCTCCTCGGTCAAACCCCATGTATTTAATTTATATATTAAAAAATCCTAATTTCCTGATTTTTTAATATTTTTTTTAAAAAAAATTGACTTGGTGATTGGTGATTGGTTCAAAGATTGTAATAATTACAATATTGATTACAATAAATACTTAATTTATAATAATTACACTTATTAAATGAATAACGCAATAAATGAAATCCTAATTTCCTTACTTTTTGCATCTCCAAGAGACCCATGTAATTATTGTGTAAATGCCTCTTAAATAAATAAATAAACACTTATTAAATTCTTTCAAACTCCTCGGTCAAACCCTATGTATTTAATTTATATATTAAAAAATCCTAATTTCCTGATTTTTTAATATTTCTTTTTAAAAAAATTGACTTGGTGATTGGTGATTGGTGATTGGTTCAAAAATTGTAATAATTACACTATTGATTACAATAAACACTTAATTTATAATAATTATACTTATTAAATGAATAACGCAATAAATGAAATTTTAATTTCCTTACTTTTTGCATCCCCAAGAGACCTATGTAATTATTGTGTAAATGCCTCTTAAATAAATAAATAAACACTTATTAAATTCTTTCGAACTCCTCGGTCAAACCCCATGTATTTAATTTATATATTAAAAAAAATAAAAACAAGTCTTTTAAAACCCAAGGCTTGTGGAAGCTCCAATATGTCCATCCTAATTTCCTGATTTTTTAATATTTTTTTTTAAAAAAATTGACTTGGTGATTGATGATTGGTTTATAATAATTACACTATTGACATCTAATTTCCTTACTTTTTGCATCCCCAAGAGACCCATGTAATTATTGTGTAAATGCCTCTTAAATAAATAAATAAACACTTATTAAATTCTTTCAAACTCCTCGGTCAAACCCCATGTATTTAATTTATATATTAAAAAAAATGAAAACAAGTCTTTTAAAACCCAAGGCTTGTGGAAGCTCCAACATGCCCATCCTAATTTCCTGATTTTTTAATATTTAAAAAAAAAATTGATTTGGTGATTGGTGATTGGTTTATAATAATTACACTATTGACATATGGAGGAGATAGAGGGTGGGGAAGAGAATAACGCAATAAATGAAATCCTAATTTTCTTACTTTTTGCATCCCCAAGAGACCCATGTAATTATGGTGTAAATGCCTCTTAATTTTTTTCCCTCTTAATTTTTTTGTTTTGTTTTTTGAAAAATAAATAAATAAACATTTATTAAATTCTTTCAAACTCCTCGGTCAAACCCCATGTATTTAATTTATATATTAAAAAAAATTAAAACAAATATAACGTAATAAATGAAATCCTAATTTCCTTACTTTTTGCATCCCCAAGAGACCCATGTAATTATGGTGTAAATGCCTCTTAATTTTTTTCCCTCTTAATTTTTTTGTTTTGTTTTTTGAAAAAAAAATAAATAAACACTTATTAAATTCTTTCAAACTCCTCTGTCAAACTCCATGTATTTAATTTATATATTAAAAAAAATTAAAACAAATATAAATATCTATAATTATCCCGTGCATAGCACGGGTGATAGGCTAGTTACAATTATTTCAAAATCATAAAATTTTGAAACGCGCTTAACAAAAAAAAATCACTTAAACTGAACGGACTGAGGTATTTATATAATTTAATAAACGGTAGGGCAGGTGACTTACACATGGCTGTTATGGCTCTTGATATTACACTAGTGCCATTACCTTATCTCGTTATCAACAAAAGTCGGTAGAAATTGAAAACAAAGAGCAACTCACGCGATTGATGAATATTTCTAACAAGGCCTTAATTTACATAATATTTAGTTCATTTATTTTTAATATTTTGTTAGTTGTATGAATAAAAAAATTGATGATATTTCTTTAATATTGAAATATTATTTTATCCTTTTTTATTCTTATCTTTACATACAATCTGCATTAATTACAATTGTTTTAACTTTCCTAAATGAAATATCCGTGTAATTATATTAAATTTATGAGATTTATTATATTTAGTAATAAATAGACTCACAACAAATAGTAAGTAAAGTCACATTAGATCTTGTTTTCCTATTAGGAGTGGGCATAGTTCAATTTGATTCATTTAAGAGTAAACCAATGACCAAACGACCAAACTATCTACAGATTCATGAAATTTGAAATCAAATCATAAAAATCTTACAAGCAAATCGGACTGAACTAATAAAATGAAGTTTGATCGGATTTGAAATCACATTTTCACAACACAGTTTATTTGAATATATATGTCTGCATTTTGCAAACAGAACCAAAATGGCAAGCAAGGTAGCTGGAGGTAAACGAGAATTACATAGATCATTCGTGCTTCTCGTATTATCCGTGTCATATGCCAACATGTCAAATACAACTCAAGCTGGTAGCTCGAGCTTCGCATTGTTCTTCCAACTTCCCAACCATAAAAATGGAGCACTCGAACGTTTACCTTTGGAAGTAATAATAAAAGAAATCAGTAGTATAAAGCTCCGCAGAAGTCCTGATATCTGAGATGAAATAGCAGAACCATTCAGTGCAAATCATGTTGGTACTGAGATGCATGACAAAATCTAAGAAGTGAAGTCATTATTCTTGAGATTAAGAAATGATCATATATTCCATTTCAATCCACTTTTCAATCAACCAAACACTATATCAGAAGCTGGATTGGAATAGAATGACTATTCTCTAACATCTTTATTGAATGTCCGTTACTTCACAATGATTATTTCATTATATTTTATCCCATTGAATCAACCACAACATAAGATTAGTGTAACCTGTACTTAACACCCACTCCATATATATTTGCACAAAATTCAAACACATGAATTAAATTCAATTTCCTATCTTCTTTGCTTCGAATTTGTACAGTTTACTAATAGAGAAGCACAAGAGACTCACGCCCGTTTGTTTTTAGAGGTAGAATGGAAGGGATTCGTAGTAAAGAAATTAATAGTAAGAGGATTGATAGTGAAGGGATTAAGTAAAATTGTGTTTGTTTTGATGATAGTTGTAAGTATAAGAATTGTTAAATTATTTTTATATAAAAAATAAAAAATTAAATATTAATGTTCAAAAAAAAAAGCCCAACATGTGAAAAATAAAAATAATAAAAAAAATTCTAGTCCCCTCACTATTTTTCTAATACCACCTCTACCTCCTCCATCCTAATCCCTTTTCCAACCTCCATTCTAATCCTCTCCTCCATCTCAATCCCTTCTCCAACTCTACAAACAAACACACCACTAAATGGGTCTCACCTCCATCCTAATCTCATCCCATCATCTACACCCCAAAACAAACGGGGCCTCAGACTTTTGGTGCTCTTTCTCTCTCTCACATCAACCAATCGACTATATATCTTCCAGACATTTCAACTGGCTGAGGATATGGTTCCACACACATCTATCTATCTATGTATTATATAAGAAAAAATGAGTTTTTAGTGAGGAGTCTTGTGAGAATTTCAACATCTCATACTAATTTTCTTAATTTTAAACAATTAAGAAAATTTTCATTAACTAGCTTTTATTTGATAATCCCACATCGGGAAAAAAAATGAAAAAAATAAGTTGTTTTACTCATATAAAGAGAATCTTATACTCCCATCCCTTTAGTGAGGAGTCTTGTGAGAGTTTCAATATCTCATACTATTTTTCTTAGTTTTCTTAATTTTAAACAATTAAGAAATTCTCCATTGACTAGCTTTTATTTCATAATTCCATATTGGGAAAAGAAGGAAAAAAATGAGTTATTTTACTCTATAAAGTGAATTTTATATTCCCATCACATTTAATATTGTAGTGCTATATATGTTTCAATTCAATATAAATAATTAATTATGACCTAGCCGATTAGACTAAATTATTTTTGATTTGATTAATTTGTTAGTTTAATTGCAATTTTAGTGGTTTTATCAAAATATATTGATTAAATTTGTTTAATTCGAAATAAATTAAAAATTGATCTGATTAAAAGATTGAAAGACTAAGATTACTTAATTAGAAATAAACCTTTTGTCCAAATAATTGTTAACTTTTATTTTATAATCCTACATCAGAAAAAGAAAAAAAAAAATTGTTTCGCTTATATAAAGTGAATCTTAATAGTGTAGTATTGTGTATACTTCAATTCAAGATAGTTTAAATTTTAACATTAAAATAACATTTAAAAGTTTTAATTAATTAATTTTTGTATAAGTTGGTTGGTCATTTGACCTAACCGATTAGGCTGAATCAATTTGGGTTTGACCGATTTTTCGGTTTAATCGCGCTTTCTCATACTGATTTTATTAATTTTAAACAATTAAAAAAAAATTTATTGGCTAACTTCTATTTAACCATATAAAAATAAATCTGCAATTAGTTTATGATTTATTTTATAATCCCACATTAGGAGAAGAAGAAAAAGCAAATTTTGTTTCACTATCTATCTATATATTATATAAGGAAAATGGAGTTTTTAGGTAGAAGCCTTCTAGGAGAGATCCAAACCCTTATTCTAAAATTATTGAATTTTCTTAATTTTAAACAATTAAGAAAATTCTCATTGGCTAACTTCCATTTACCTTTTATTTTACAATCCCACATCAGAAAAAGAAAGAAAAAGTAAATTTTTTCACTTATATAAAGTGAATCTCATCCTCTCATTTATATAAATAAAAAGATTTTTAGTGAGAAGCCCTATGATCAATATCTCATACTCATTTTTTTGATTTTCTTAATTTTAAACAATTAAGAAAATCCTCATTGGAAGGCTTCCATTTAACTTTCATTTTACAATCTCACATAAACGTTTTGATTTTAAAAATAATTTTGTATGAGATTTTGAAACTCTCATAATATTTAATTTTAAAATAATTACAATCTCACATCGAGAAAGGAAAGAAAAAAGTGAGTTGTTTTACTTATATAAAGTGAATCTTATAAAGTGGTTTTGAGGGAGAAGCATTCTAAAATATCCAAACCCTCATTATAAAATTATTGAATTTTCTCAATTTTAAACAATTAAGAAAATTTTCATTAGCTAACTTCCATTTACATTTTATTTTACAATCCCAAATTAGAAAAAAAAAAAAAAAAGGAAAAAAAGGGAATTATTTCATTTACATAAAGAGAATCTTATGCTTCAAATTATATAAATTATTGAATTTTCTTAATTTTAAACAATTAAGAAAATTCATATTAGTTAGCTTCCATTTAACTTTTATTTTACAATCGCACATCGAAAAAAGAAAGAAAAACTAAATTGTTTTATTTATATAAAGTAAATCTATACTCTCATTTATACAAAATTTTAAACAATTAAGAAAAATTCCATTGGTTAGCTTCCATTTAACTTTTCTTTTACAATTCCACATAAATGTTTTGATTTTAAAAATAATTTTGTATGAAAATTTGAAACTCTCATAATATTTCACTTTAAAATAATTACAATCCCACATCGGAAAAAAAAGAAAAAGAAAAAGTGAGTTATTTCATTTATATAAAGTGAATCTTATAGTCTCATTTAATATTATAGTATTATGTATATTTCAGTTCAAGATGGTTTAAAAGGCTTTAATTAATTAATTTTGTTGTAAATTGGTTGGTCATTTGACTTAGCCGATTAGGCTGAATTGTTTTCAGTTTAACTGATTCATTGGTTGATTCAAAATAAACTTCCCGTCCAAACAATTATTAACTTTTAAACAATTAAGAAAATCTCCATTGGTTAACTTTTATTTTATTATCTCACATTGAGAAAAGAATAAAAAAAGTGAATTGTTTCACTTACCTAAAGTGAATCTTATATTCCCATTTATATAAGCATGTGGGGGCCGAATAATGGGGGTCGTAAATAGGCCGAGTATATGAACTTGGGGAACTGGAACGTATGTATAGTATTCGGCTTCATCCCACATCCAAATCCTACCCTATTCCGTCAAATAGCCGAATAGGGCAAGGGCCGAGTAAAAAACAATTTGCTACAAAGGAAGCCAAATGACGAACAAAAAGTGGGCTTAATCCTGAGGCCCAAGAGAGAAAGGATATAAATAGAAGAATATCAGCCAGTAAGAGATATGTGAGAACTATTGTGCTTAATTTAGAATACAAGTAAACTTGAGTGTAAAGACTGACTTGCCCGTCGGAGTGCTAATTCCGGCACCCCCGACCGGAGTGTTTATCCCTTTTCAAGTGACTAGAAGAGGATCACTAGCATCTCCCAGGATCAGAAGAGTATTTCCAAAACCATCTCTCCACAATTGGGGCCGTTTATGGGAATACTCAAACACATCCATGACGGGCGGAACGGAAGACCCTCTGATAGTCACTAATGAAACCATGCAGAGAGACGACCTCACTCCATCAAACATGCTTGGACCGGAGACCATCCTCATAAGACGCGCCCTGACCTTCGCCTCACCCTCGACTCCAGAGCATGAAGCAATGCAAGCGATCATGGAACAAGCAAAGCAAAACGAACAAAGGTTGGAGAACATGATCGCAAAGAACGAACATCTCCAACAGGATTTGGCCTTGGAGGTGGCGAAGTCCAAACAAGCTGTACATCAATGTCACGACCCAAACCCGGCCCTATGGGTTTAGCATCAGAATCGCCAAGAATCCGAGATTACCAAGGCCTACACGTAAGAGTACAAGAAGACAGTAGTATGTACCTCGAAGCCAATACAGTATATAACTAGCGTCCATTGAGCTGTGAAAATCTGTATGCCAAAAACATTTTTTATGCATTCATACAGTTCCAAAACAGTACAGTCTATACATTCATTTACAAACATTCAGTATAGGGATCGCATCCCTAGGCAGCAGTACGGTATAACAGTAGTCAGTCTATACAGTGGTCCCAAAATAGTACATGAGACAGACAGGGGAAAACAAAACCCCAAGCCATAGCATGGCAACTAGGAACCTCGCTATGAGGCACACAGCCGGTCAAGCAAAATCGGGACCCACCCACGCTCCTAGCTCCGGCCTCTCACGAGAACCTACATATATATATAAACAGTGAGCTAAAGCCCAGTGAATAACATAATGCGTAAAGAGGTTATGATTGAATGTCCTTACAGTAATGAAATCAATTCATTATACAGTAATTCAATCTTTCAGTAATTCAGTCAATCAGTATTTCAACCAATCAGTCATATGTGGTACATCCATTAGCCTATAAACAATAGGTCCAAAAGGACCGGGCCTTAACAGACCCAACAATAATGATGACCATCAATCGATAAACAATATGGTTCCACAAGGAAACCGACAGAGCTTTGTAACAGTCAATAACAGTGGGTGCTAAGGATGCCACAATACAGTTCGAAATACAGGACATACATTCATTCAATAAACAATATCAGTTCAATAAACAGATTCAAGAATCAAAATATAACCATTTTGAACATATCTTTACACAATCTGTTACTCACAGTGATTGGGCTATCAGTAGCTAGAGCGCGTCCCCGTGAGCCAACCCTAAACAGTTAGCAAGTAGAACACACACTAAGTTTACAGTTGGAGAGGATGATAATTAAATCCCTAAATTCCCTCGGTGTGGTTCTATATCTAAATCCTTATTAAGATGCCTTAAACTAGGCCTAAGAATGCCTAGGATGGGATGAGGATGCAAAATTACAGTTGGAAGGCATTTTTCAAAAGTTGCTGAAAATAGGCACCTCGCTCGAGCGAGCCATCCTTCGTTCGAGCGAGCTTCCAAAACCAAAGGCTTCGCTCGAGCGAACAACCCTTCGCTCGAGCGGTCTGATGAAACAGTAAAAGTACTGGTTGCTCGATTTTTTACGCGCGATACCACGCTCGATGCTCGCTCGAGCGAGTTTGCAAAACCAAAGGGCTCGCTCGAGCGAGGAATCCTTCGCTCGAGCGAGGAAGCAAAATCTGGAATTTCCAGATTTGTCTCCCAAGTTCGAACCAAGCATTCAACCATCCAAAACTCAACCTCTTGGCCCCAAATTCTAGAAAAACACTTTAAACTCAATGTATAACAAGTTTCAAGAGCTAATTTGCGCATGCAAGGGCCAAGAGTTGGTCAATTAAAGCCATTTTCAAACCCATTTCAAGAACCCTTTCAAAACATGCAATGCATGAACTTTAAATCAAATTCAAGCTTCAATTCTGTTCAAATGAACTCATTTCTTTCAAAGCAAATTGAAAACATGGACCATGCATGAATATGAGCTTGCATGTGAGATTTCATGAAATCAAACCTCCAAACTTGACTACATGAGCATGCATGCAACAATGGAGCTCTAATTCAACAATTATGAGCAAAACATGTCTTAGCTCTACAATGTGGCATGAACCTTGCAAAAATCAACCTTAACACAACATTAAGGGAATAAAATCCTTACCTAAGTCTTGTATTCAAAGTTTAGGAGCTTAATTTTGCCAAGTTATACTTCAATCCTTCAAGATTATAAGCATTTCTTCAAGACCACATTGATTTCACTCCAAGTCCCTCACTCTCTACTCTCTTGGTCGGTTAGGAGTAAGAATAAGACTGATGAAATGTCTTGTATTGAGTTCAATAAGGCTCTATAATAATAATAAACAAGAGTCCACTCACATGGCAATTTGGTAAATAAGCCTAAGTTCGTAATTAACTCAATTTAATCTAGTTTAATCATTCCTAATCAATTTTCAGATAAAAACACCATAAAATCACAAATATTTTACTGAGTCTAAAACATCAAACGGTTTCTAAATCGGCCGCCGGGAAGGCCTTCAATTAGCAGTTTAAACATACGAATTCAAACAGATAGTCATAAAATCAAACAGATGCAATATGCGATTCAATAAATAAACTCATTCGATTTCAGTATCAATTTCAATCAGTTAGTTCGGTATCTCATTCAGTTCACTTATCAGTCATAATCAGTTCAGTTTATCAGTGATCAGTAGCTAATTCAGTCGTTAATCGGTAATTAAAACGAGGGTTGTTACAATCAAGGCCCGGAATGACCTGTGAGAACAGGTGGTCGACGATCTTGAGCCTGACAACAAGATACTGATAGCAACTCCGACTCATTATCCCCGGAGCCCAAGAAGAAAGGATGATCTGAAACTTCTAGTTCTTCTGAAAAGAGTCCCCGTATAAGGCATAAGCGAAGAAGAAACAGTTCGGATGAAGATCAACACGATCCTTCTGTACGACGGATTGCAAAGGCAGTCCTACCCAAGAAATTCAAAGCACCGTCATTCACCTTGTACGACGATAAATTTGACTCCACCAATCATATCTGCCATTACACGCAAGCCATGACACTGCATGCAGATGAGGAGGCTTTGATGTGCAGAATATTTCCGAACAGTCTGGGACCACCTGACATGAGAAGACGGGATAGACGGTGCGAGTACCACAAGGACCATGGCCATAATACTGATAGTTGTTATGCATTGAAGGACCTCCTGCAGGAATTGGTACAAGATGGCCGGCTATAACAATACGTCCGAAAAGGAAACCCAACCAAAGCAATAGCCTTGAGACAGGATTCACCCCCGTTCGGCGTAATCCACATGATATACAGCCTACCAATGTCATCGGCGGTGCATGCGATTCAGTCGAAGTCTAACCCTCAAGACCGACTCACTCCAGCTAAACGGCCCCGTGAAGCCGAGGTTATTACTTTTGATGATTCGGATTTGGCTGGAGTAACACTGCCCCACATTGATCCCTGGATAATTGAGTTACGCATAAATCGATTTACAGTTGAGCGCGTACTCATTGATCCGGGGAGCACATCGAAGATTATGTACTATAAGATATTTACCAAACTCGACTTCTCCGAATCGGATCTCTCCGGCCCCTTATCCACTATTCGGCCTCAATGCCAATCCAGAGTACCCATTGGAGAAAATCAGACTACCCGTTCGAGCAGGTTCCCAAACAGTGGATGTGGAATTCTTGGTCGTCAAGCTGCCGTCACCGTATAATCTCATCATGGAACTATCCTGGTTGCATACTATGTGGGCTGTGCCAAGCACCTATCATCAGCTGCTACGTTTCCCGACAAAACAAGGTATTGAGCAAATCCGTGGCTCCCAGAAATCGGCACAAGCATGTTATCTCCTTGCTGAAAAAACGCCAAAGGAACTACAGGTGAATTCCATTGAGGTGCCGGATCGAGAGAGCCTCAAGGATGTTGGGCGGCTCCCGAATCAAAAGGCCACGGAAGGCTTAGACCGAGTTGAAATCGATGGAAGCCCAGACAAGTTCTTCATGGTCGACGCCTCCCTGAATCAGGCCGACAGACAGCAGCTAATCTCTTTCCTGCTCAGCAACCTCGATGTCTTTGCGTGGACTCCCTATGACATGCCGGGTATAGATCTATCAGTTTCACAGCACCATTTGAATGTCGATCCTAAGTGCAAGTCGATCATTCAAAAAAGTCGGCGGTCAGCCGTAGAACACACTGCCGCCGTTGTTGAGGAGGTTGACAAGCTGCTTGACGCCGGGGCAATTAGGGAAGTGACCTACCCTACATGGCTCTCTAATACAGTGGTGGTGAAGAAGAAAAATGGGACTTGGCGAGTGTGCGTCGATTTCACGGACCTAAACAAAGCCTGCCCCAAGGATTGTTTTCCTCTACCTAGAATCGACCAACTTGTAGATGCGACGGCACGCCATCAACGTATGAGCTTCCTCGATGCTTACAAAGGCTACCATCAAATCACCATGCATCCAGAGAACCAGGACAAAACTGCATTCCTCACCCCAAGAGGAACCTACTGCTACAAAGTTATGCCTTTTGAGTTGAAGAATGCAGGGGCAACCTACTAAAGACTGGTCACCGCCATGTTCAAGGAGTAACTCGACCACACTATGGAAGTGTACATTAACGATGTGGTGGTCAAGTCCAAGGAAGAACAGAATCATATAGCCGATCTAGAAAAGACGTTCAACATTCTACGCAAATATAGAATGAAGCTGAACGCTTCCAAATGTGCGTTTGGAATTGGCTCTGGCAAGTTATTGGGTTACAAATTCAACCACCGAGGAATCGAGGCCAACTCAAGGCAAATCACAGCAATCTTGGAACTCGGCTCCCCTCGTTCAGTAAAAGAGGTTCAAAAGCTGATGGGGATGGCCGCCGCACTCAACAGGTTCATCAGTCTGTCTACAGATCGTTGCTGACAATTCTTTTATACACTACGGTAGGGAAAGGCTTTTGAATGGTCCGCCGAATGCGAAGCAGCTTTCAACGGACTCAAGACCTACCTCCGCTCAGTACCACTCTTGACAACACCCGCTGCTAGTGACCCGCTCATTTTGTATCTGGCAGTTTCTAACAGGGTCATCAGCGCCGTACTGATAAAAGAAGAGTTTGGGGAGCAGCGGCCAGTGTATTATGTGAGAAAGGCAATGGTTGATGCCGAAACATGGTACCTTCTGCTGGAAAAACTCATCCTAGCCCTAGTCATGGCGGCAAGAAAACTGATGCATTACTTCCAAGGACATAGGATTGGAGTGCTAACAGATTATCCCCTCCGATCAATACTACAAAGTGCAGAAGTATCAGGACGTGTTTCAAAGTGGGCTCTTGAACTCGACCAATACGATATTCTGTTTCTACCCAGAACCTCAATCAAGGGACAGGTACTTGCCAACTTTGTTGCCGAATTCACTAGGGGTCTTGCCGATTTCAAGCCCGATGAGATTCGTTCAGAGCCCAACTAGAGAATTTATGTTGGAGACATTTGGCAGTTGTATTGTGATGGATCATCCAATTAGCAGGGCAGCAGAGCCGGAGTTGTAATCATGGCTATCGACGGCGCAATAATTGAGCAGGCCGTCAAGCTTGGCTTCGAAGTGTCAAACAACGAAGCCGAATACAAAGCCCTTCTAGCCGGTTTGCGGAATGCACATCTTCTGGGTGCTCGACGTTTGCTTGTATTTTGCGATTCAAAACTGGTGATCAATCAGCTAAAGGGGGAGTATGGGGCAAGAAACGACCGTATGGCGGCTTACATGAAAACGGCCAACTCCTTACTGGCAAAATTTGACCATCATGAATTGAACCAGATAACACGTGATCAGAACACACATGCAGAAGCCTTTGCCTGCCTAGCCTCCGCCATCAACTCAGAGATTAAACGAACCATCGAAGTACGTTTCATTCCAGAGCCGAGCATTAGCCTTTCAAAGAAAGTCCAGGTCAATGTAATAAAGTCTGGACCGAGTTGGATAGATCCCATTGCTGCATTCCTATCTTCCGAACAGCTCCCAGAGGACAAGAAAGAAGCGCACAAGCTGCGAAACAAAGCCCTGCGATACTACTTGGATCCGCAAAGAAGGCTTTATAAAAAATCCCTCTTTGGTCCATATTTGGAATGTGTACACCTGGACAAAGTCGAAGAGCTTCTGACTGAAATACATGAAGGCAGTTGTGGCGTCCATTCTGGTGGGTGGTCCTTGGCCCATCGAGCCGTGACACAGGGGTATTACTAGCCGACAATGAGAGCAGATGCCGAAGGCTATGTGAAAAAGTGTGAACAGTGCCAGAAGTTCTCTCCTTTGACCCACCTACCTGCTGAAGAGTTGAGCTCCATAACCAGTCCTTGGCCGTTAGCCCAATGAGGACTTGACATCGTCGGACCACTGCCTCGTGCCCCGGGTAACAAGCGATTTTTGATTGTCGTGATAGATTATTTTACAAAATGAGTAGAAGCGGAGGCATTAACCCACATCCAAGATACTGACGTGAAGTGTTTTGTTTGGAGAAACATCATAACACGGTTCGACATTCCGAGAGCGCTTATCTCAGACAACAGCACCCAGTTCGATTGTGGCGTCTACCGAGAACTGTGCAGCAAGTATGGTATACGGCCTTACTTTTCAATGCCGGCTTATCCGCAAAGCAATGGTCAGGCTGAAGCCTCTAACAAATCCATCTTGGTTGGCATCAAAAAGAGGCCAGAGAAAGCTAAAGGCAAATGGGTCGAAGAATTGCCGAGTGTGTTGTGGGCTCATCGAACTACGCCGAGGCGGTCTACTGGGGAAACGCCGTTTGCTCTATGCTTTGGAACCCATGCAATCATACCCCTAGAGATCGGCTTCCCAACCTTGAAATTGACAGTTTTTTATATGGGCCAAAATGACATGATGCTGGCCTTGGATTTGGTTCTGATTGAAGAACAAAGAGACCGTGCCCTCGCATCCATGGCGCGGTATCAACAGCAGCTTACTAAGTTGTATAATCAATAAGTTCAGCTACGCCGCTACACACTAGGAGAGTTGGTCCTGAAGAAGGTACTTCCAACTGCCAAGAAACCGGCCGATGGAAAATTAGGTCCTAACTGGGATAGCCCCTATCAAATTGATTCGATCGCAGGAGTAGGGGCATATCGGCTCAAAGACATATCAGGAAGGAGCCTGCCACGGCCTTGGAATTCCATGCATTTACTCAAATTTTATCATTGACCCGACTTGTGGGACATGATGCTTGTTCTAAATGGTTCACCATGTACATCTCTTTTTCTGTAATACAAAGATCCCTATTTACTCACTACAAATTGTAGTTCAATGGTGTTCTGAAAAAGCCTTCGGATCCGGAGCGCCCTTCGTGGATATCCCGATTGACCGAACAAAGTCTCCAGATTCGGAGCCCCATCGGCGCGTGACGTCTTTGGGCTGAGTAAGCCTCCGGATTCGAAGCGTCCTTCGTGGATATCACAATTGGCCAGAAAAAGACTCTGGATTCAGAGCCCCATTGGCGGATGACGTCTTTGGGCCAAGTAAGCCTCCGGATTCGGAGCGCCCTTCGTGGATATCACGATTGGCCAGAAAAAGACTCTGGATTCGGAGCCCCATCGGCACATGACGTCTTTGGGCCGAGTAAGCCTTCGGAGTCGAAGCGCCCATCGTGGATATCACGATTGGCCGAACAAAGTCTCCAGATTCAGAGCCCCATTGGCGCATGACGTCTTTAGGCCCAAAAAGCCTCCGGATTCGAAGCGCTCTTCGTGGATATCATGATTGGCCGAACAAAGTTTTCGGATTTGGAGCCCCATCAGCACATGACATCTTTGGGCCAAAAAAGCCTCCGGATTCGAAGCGTCCTTCGTAGATATCACGATTAGCCAGAAAAAGACTCCGGATTCGGAGCCCCATCGGCGCATGACGTCTTTGGGACGAGTAAGCCTCCGGATTCAGAGCGCTCTTTGTGGATATCACGATTGGCCGAACAAAGTCTCCGAATTCGGAGCCCTATCGACGCATGACGTCTTTGGGCCGAAAAAGCCTCCGGATTCGGAACACCCTTCGTAGATATCACGATTGGTCGAACAAAGTTTTCGGATTCAGAGTCCCATCGGCACATGACGTCTTTGGGCCGAAAAAGCCTCCGGATTCGGAGCGCCCTTCGTGGATATCACGATTGGCCAGAAAAAGACTCTAGATTCGGAGCCCCATCGGCGCATGACGTTTTTGGGCCGAGTAAACCTCCGGATTCGGAGCGCCCTTCGTGGATATCACGATTGGCCAGAAAAAGACTCCAGATTCAGAGCCCCATCAGCGCATGACATCTTTGGGCCGAGTAAGCCTCCAGATTCGGAGCGCCCTTTGTGGATATGACGATTGGCCAGAAAGACTCCGGATTCGGAGCCCCATCAGCGCATGACGTCTTTGAGCCGAGTAAGCCTTCGGATTCGGAGCGCCCTTCGTGGATATCACAATTGGCCAGAAAAAGACTTCGGATTCGGAGCTCCATCGGCGCATGATGTCTTCGGCCCGAGTAAGAATTCGGATTCGGAGCGCCCTTCGTGGATGTTCGGGCCGTGCGTAACATAATGATGTTGATTAAATACTTAATAAATCAGGCCGATCAATGTCCATTCAATCATCTGAAATACGTTTATTCAAACATTTATACAATAAAACACATGTAAGCATGTGTGTGCCGAACAAAAATTATAACAAAACATTGAAAATAAAATCTTTTTATTCAACCAACCAATAATTACATAATTTTAAATGCAATCCGCGTTTGAACATTACAACGAATATTTTTATGCGGCGTCTCCCTCATCGTCGCTCTTTTCAACTTCAAAGGCGGAAAAAGGCAAATGATCACGATGGTACAGTGGCAACGCCGAATCGACACCCTTTGCTTAGAGAGCCTCCGCGGCATGAAGTGCCTCGATCCAACTGTGTTAAAAGCCCCGATTCTCGCATCGACAGACGTCCTCTGCAAGTTTCTCTTTTGTTTTGTCGATCCCAACCTTCCGGCCAGCATGGAAGCCTTGCTCATAACCCTTGGCCCTCACATTTTCTACAACAAACATGCTTGCCGTATCTCGGTCGGCGATGGCATGACTCAATAGCCGTTGGGTCACCCTCTCCTCCACAATCAGGTTCGATTGACTCGCCGCATGCTGCTCGGCGGCTTTAGCCTTCCTAAGCTCCCTAAGTTCACACTCGGCTTTCTCCGCACGAGCCTCCGAACTGTGGATCCGTTCGTCCATTTTCTCCATCTCCCGCCACACGGCGCGCAGGCGTATGCCGACTTCGTAAGCGGTGTACAACCCCTTCACTGTCCCATGGATACCTTCTCCAAGCACTTTGAAATCTTGTCGTCCAACCATCGATTGTTGGACTTCCGGTGGAAAGATCTGTCAAGCGAATTTGACCGCTACACCCGGATCATTAACGATGGAATCTGCCTTAGTCATCAGTTTATTCCCTACGAACACCGCAAAACTCAATGGTCGTGGCATCGCGTCTGGCTCATTCCTCGATCGTGGTCGTGGGGAGCTTCCCTATTGCTGCTTTTCTCTTCGGGCTGATCTGCTTTGACGGCTTGGAGATTGACGTTTTTCCCTTGCCTTGGACGCCCTTCCTCCCGCGCGCGTAGGCTCGTTGCTACGATTTATCGCAGTATCTAGCTCAGCCAGCGTTCGTCCTTCCCATCTGCTATTGAAAAATAGTCTGTTTATCATTCGTCCTCGCCCCAAGCTAGTTCAAATCGAGCCTTAATAAAAATAAGTGGACTCACTGGCGCGAACTCACCCCATTCATTCGTATATATGCAGCGCCCCCAAGGCGACGTCATTAATGCCAAACGCCAGAAGCCCAATGCCGATAGATTTATGCCGCAGCCATTCCACGAACTAGGCCTATTCGACTAACGAAGCTCGTGCACTGGCTAGGGCAAGAGCAAATTTATTAATCTGATCGGCCAAGTAGTTAAGCCCGATGCTGATAGATTTATACCGCAGCCATTCCACAAACTAGGCCTATTCGGCTAATGAAGCTCCTGCACTGGCTGGGGCAAGGGCAGATTTATTAATCTGATCGGCCAAATATTTAAGCCCCATGCCGATAGATTTATGCCGCAGCCACTCCACGAACTAGGCCTATTCAGCTAACGAAGCTCATGCACTGGCTGGGGCAAGGGCAGATTTATTAATCTGATCGGCCAAGTATTTAAGCCCAATGCCGATAGATTTATGCCGCAGCCATTCCATGAACTAGGCCTATTCGGCTAATGAAGCTCATGCACTGGCTGGGGCAATGGTAGATTTATTAATCTGATCGGCCAAGTGTTGATGCCTAATGCCGATCGATACTTGGTATTAAAAACAAAGTGTAGCCATCTTGCAATCAACAGCAATATCATTCATCAATAACAAAAGCTAGCACAGATAACAACAAGGCAAAAAAGGAAATTTTCATTAGGAAATTGGGCACAAATTGTAGTTATTTTACACATGAAAATTACCGAACAGCGAGCAAAAAACAAAACAGCAAGCAAAAAAGGTGTGGCCCAAATTAATCCTCGAAGTCAGACTCCAGTGGCTCAATATCCACTGGAATTGGCATAGCCAATGTCACATCAGCAGTAGCAAGGGCTTTAAGCCAGTCGTGTTTGAATCCCCGATTTTCAAATTTGGAGACTTCGTCTACATATTCGGCAAGGGCAGCAGTTTTCCCAGTCTCTAATTCCTTAGAAGCCTCCGAGTCAGCCGCTTCATTTGCCTTCTTTACTTCTTCCAACTCAGCCTCCAGTTTGGAGACCGCTTCTTGGGCCAATTTCAGTGCCCCCTCGCTCACATCCGCCCTCCTCTCGGCAGCTATCCGCATTCTGTGCCCTCTCCATCTCGGCTTCGGCCCGTGCGCCCTCCATCTTCACCCTTAAAGCCTCAAACTCGGCCCTGCTCCTTTGGCCCTCAACTTCCGTTTGAAGACGGCCGAGCTGTTCGATGGTGTCATGATGGCGACGGCCCATCTCCGCTATCCTTCCGACAGTCTGCAAAACAGGAAGTTAAGACCAAAATAGTATTTGCATAAAGTGAAAAGACAAAGTCAAGATTTATACCAAAAATGCCGATTGCGCAGCCAATGCTATTGAAACCAGATTCGGCTCCGCCCGGGAAGCCGCCTTGTCAGCCGGTAGTGAAATGGATGTAGCCATGCTAAGCGCAACTGCTGGATCTTTAATTACTGAAGCATCAGAAGGGATCGGCGTGCTTTTTTATCTTCGGTTGAATAACGAAAGGCACGATCACGTTTGATTCCTCTAAACGAGGTCGTTTGTTGGCACGGTTATCTTCTAAACCAGCCTCAACCTCGGCAGAGCACTTCCCTACCCTTAGTTCAGCCTCTCGATCGGCCTGCACAACCAACTCGGCCTCGACACTTCGGTTTTCTGCCGTCACCTCCTCAATAACAGGAAAGGGGGGCTGAGATTCGCTAACAGGCAGAGAGGGCTGAGTTTCGGTAATAAGAGGCACTCTGGTTCGAATAGCCTCTGCCCTTCATCGTGCTGTCATCCTTTCCGCGTTCGCCTTTTTGGAAAGTTGTGTGAGGCTTAACCCAGCCATATCTTCGGGGTAAGCACCGGCAAGGTCTCTACACCGCGAAAAATGTCGTTGAGTGAAAGGTCCTCTTGGCCCGAAGTGGACGGAGGGTCGACTGAGTTGAGGCCGGCTTCTTTAAAGGCTAACTGCAAAGCCTCGTCGACTTCGGTTTCGGACTGATCGGACTCGGCAACCTCAGCTACTTCTGGTCATTCCGAATCAGATCCCTCAAGACCGACTTGCCTCAAACTCTTGAAATCGGTCAAGATAAGGGTGGTAAGAAACTCCTCACCCTTCGGAACTAGGATGTTCTCTGCCACCGAGAAGGTCGTAGCGGAGAAGAGCGTGGGCCGCCCTCCCCTGTTTTTGAAGACTCAGCCGGCCGAAATATCTGAGCACAACCTTGATTTCCAAAAGAACGGCATCATTAGTTGAAGTCAGGACTTTCTTCAAATTGTTCCCTGCACAAGAAAAGCCATGAGGTCTCAAAAACAAAGCTTTATGAATATAACAAAAAATAAATAAAAGAAGCTACACGGCCACCTTGTTTGTCCCTTCGTCTAGGAATAGGATTAAGGCGATCCTCACCTTCATTGAATTCCCAATTACCTTGGACAACGACCATAACATCATCGACTCGCTTCCCAAAGCTGGAAAACATTGTCACTAGTTGATGGTCGGTGTCCTTGGCCCTAAGGAAGTAACGCCCATGTCGACCAGAAGACTTGGCCAAGGCATAACAATGACAAATAGCAGGAATGCCGAGGTTAATCCTAAGGCGACGGTTTAGTGCGATAATCCCCATTACGATTCTAAAAAAATTAACATTGTGTTGGGAAGGGATTAAACCCCAATGGCAGAGCACAGCCCTAAGCAGTGGATGACGTGGGAATCGGACTCCACCCTCTGCGATTGATAGGAGAGGGAAGACGATCATGGATTCATCAGCCCTCTCCATATTGAGGGTGCCGTCTACCACAAATGATAGACGGACGTCATCAAGAATGGAAAAATGGCGTCGGAAGCTAGAAATTCGATCCGAAGAGAGGAGATCTTTCAGGTGTTTCGCCATTTCCTACAGTCTACACGAATGCTCGAAACCAAAAACAAACCAGTCAACAGGACATAGAACAGAGAGGGAGAGAACTTACGAGAGACGAAGAGGATAGTGAAGGAAAGGAAGTGTTGCAGAGATAACGCGGAAGGCAGTCCAACGGCAAATATCTGAAAGCCTGCGTATTTGAAAAGACGTCAAAATTTTAAATCATAATAAGTAGGAGAGTACGAAAGGGCAGGAAGTTGAAATGATGACCGAGAAGCGTGTGTTCAGACATTTGCATTGGAATGGGGTCAGCCACCGAATTTCGGCTCCGACTTTTCGAGTTCGAAACCAAACATTTCAACCAACTATCATTAGTGGAATGTTTGGGGGGCAATTATGGGGGCCGAATAATGGGGGTCGTAAATAGGCCGAGTATATGAACTTGGGGAACTGGAACGTATGTATAGTATTTAGCTTTATCCCACATCCAAATCCTACCATATTTCATCAAATAGCCGAATAGGGCAAGGGCCGAGTAAAAAGCAATTTGCTACAAAGGAAGCCGAATGACGAACAGAAAGTGGGCCTAATCCCGAGGCCCAAGAGAGAAAGGATATAAATAAAAGAATATCAGCCAGTAAGAGGTATGTGAGAACTATTGTGCTTAATTTAGAATACAAGTAAACTTGAGTGTAAAGACTGACTTGTCCGTCGGAGTGCTAATTCCGATACCCCCAACCGGAGTGTTTATTGCTTTTCAGGTGACTAGAAGAGGATCACTAGCGTCTCCCAGGATCAGAAGAGTATTTCCAAAACCACCTCTCCACAAAGTAAAATGAGATTTTTAGTGAGAAAACCTTATGATCAATATTGTTGGTGAGCGTGAGGTGCAAACCACTTATGGTGGTTCACAAAAACAAATACAAGACACGATTGATAATTTGAAAAACAAATTTATTTCACTCAAATATATAGAATACACTGAAGAGAGAAAAACACACTTTTACTCTCTAACTCTCTTTTTTCTCCTATACTCTGAATTCTCAAAATACAATAGCTATACATAGATAAAACTAGTAATGTGAAACCATTAAATGCAAATATGGCTGAGGCTATGAATTTCAAACGGTTGCAACCACTTTTGGCAAAACTTAATTTCAGCCTTCATTCTACTCTTAGGCCAGTGGAAAAGAACATTTTTTTATTATAGGTGAAGCAAGATTACTTCACAACATCCCCCCTTAATCTTGATTCTCCATGCTGCTTCATCCCAAGCATCAACTTCATTCTGTTGAACAGATCATTTTTCAATGACTTCGTGAAAATATCTGCAAGCTGATCTTGAGATTTGCAAGGAAATAATTCCATCTCTTTATTTTTCACATGCTTTCGGATGAAATGATAACGGGTGTCAATATGCTTACTTTTTTTTTATGATAAACTGGGTTCTTTGCTAATGCAATTGTTGAGCGATTATCAACATAGATCTCCGTAGGATTTTCTTGTAGAAATCCTAAATGCTTCAATACATTTCTTAACCAAATTGCATGACACACAGTTGAATTGGCTGCAACATACTCAACTTTGCAAGTTGATAGTGTTACAATAGCTTGCTTCTTGGATGACCAAGTGAACATTGTATTTCCCATAAATAAAGCAAACCCAGTAGTACTCTTCCACTCATCTAAGTCATGTCCCCAGTCATAATCTGAATAGCCAACAAGACTGAAATTATTAATTGGTTTATAGAATAAACCATCATCGATTGTACCTTTGATGTAGCGAAGAATTCTCTTTGCTACATACATGTGTGACTGATCCGGCGTTTCCATATATCTACTAATCAGTCCTACTCCATAAATTATGTATGGCCTGGTGCAAATAAGATAGCAAAGACTTCTAACTAAGCTCTTGAAATAAGTTGGATCCACATCACCCGCCTTTGTACCTTTTTTGAGCTCCACTCCACTGTCCACATGAGTGTTCACTGAATTGCAATTCTCCATTCTGTATCTCTTGAGAATCTCCTTGGCATAGCCACTTTGGGAAATAAAAATTTCATCTTTTCTTTGTGCCACTTTAATGCCGAGAAAATGAGCCATGAATCCAATATCTGTCATTTCAAATTCTTGAATCATGCTTCTTTTAAATTCTGTGAACATGGCTAGATCGTTTCAGGTGAAAATTAGATCATCAACATAAAGACAAGCAAGCAACATGCTTCAATTAGCTTCCTTCTTCAAATATAGTGCGTGCTTATATGGGCATTTTTCAAAACTATTGTCATGAAGATACTAATTAATTCTAGTATTCTACGCACGCGAAGCTTGCTTCAATCCATAAAGTGCTTTCTTCAATTTGTACACTTTGTCTTCATGCCTGTTCTAAACATACCACGAAGGTTGTTCAATATAGAATTTTTTCTTCAAGAAAAACATTAAGAAATGAAGATTTCACATCAAGTTGATAGATCTGCCATTTGTGCTAGGCAGCCAAAGAAATCATTAACCTGATAGTCTCCAAACGGGCAACTGGAGCAAACACCTCTCCATAATCAATTCCAGCTCTCTACTTGCAACCTTTTGCCACTAATCTTGCCTTATAGCGTTGCACTTCGCCTTGTGCATTCCTCTTTGTCTTGTATACCCATTTCACTCCAATAGATTTGTGCCCCTCCGGTAGACTGGTAAGCTTCCATGTGTCATTTTTCTCACTGGCATGAATTTCTCCATCCATTGCTTTCTTCCATTTATCTTCTTAGATGGCTTTTGAGAAAGTAAGTAGATCACTATTTGCGAGTAGGCACAACAAATTTAGATCTGCTTCTTTTATAGCTTCATATATCTCCTGCAAATTTCTCATTGGTCTTGGTTGTTTGAAAAAACTATTATCTGATGATGATGATGATGATGATGATGATGCATCACTTCTATGAGAAACTGGCGATCTAGGTGCCGATATTCTATGTGGAGGAGTTTGTAGCTCATCTTGAACTTCTCTTGTGATTTCAACCGGAGCTTTTGATGTTTCATCTTCAAGAATGAGTTCTGCATCTTTAACAACTTCATCTTGATTCCAGTTCCAAGCTTTTTCTTCTTCAAATATCACATCTCTACTCATGATCACCTTTCTGGTAATGGGATTATACAACTTGTATCCCATTGTTCTGTCTCCATATCCGACAAGAATGCATTTTTTTCCCTTATCATCGAGCTTGGTTTTTCTTACTTCTGGAATCTTGGTGTATGCAACACACCTAAATATTATGAGATGGTTGACACTTGGCTTATGTGAACTCCAAGCTTCTTCTGGAGTCATAGAGTGAAAGCTCATGGTTGGGCATCTATTTAGTATATACACAACACATGATACGACTTCAGCCCAAAATTGCTTGGGCAATCCTTTTCCTTTCAACATGCTCCTTGCCATATCTTAGATTGTGCGATTCTTCCTTTCAGCAACACCATTCAATTGTGGCGTATAGGATGACGTTGTTTAATGCTTGATTCCATACTCTTTGCAATAATTCTCGAAAGCATCTGATGTATACTCTCCACCTTGATCTGAGCGCAATGTCTTGATGTAGTAGCCACTTTGTTTTTCTACAAGAACTTTGAATTCTTTGAAGATACTGAACACCTCCGATTTTCTTTTAAGAAAATACACCCATGTCTTCCAACTATAATCATCAATGAAGGTGAGAAAATATCTATTTTGTCCATTTGACATTGGCTTCAATGGACCACACACATCAATGTGCACTAGCTCCAACGACTTTGTTTCTCTCCACTTCACTTCTTTGGCAAAGCTAGTTCGGTGATGCTTGCCACGAATGCAATTTTCATAGACTTCATTACTATGAGCAATATGAGGGAGCCCTTTCACCGTATTCCTACTTGACAATAGCTTCAAGCTTCCAAAGTTGAGATGTCCAAACCTTAAATGTCATAGCCAGTCTTTGTCTTCGATGATGGCACTTAAACACTTTGCAGCATCATGTTGGATGTTCAATGCGAACATCGGATTCTTGGACATTCTCACCCGAGCGATCAAATTACCATGATTGTTTTTTATGGTAAGATGACAATCTTTCATACTAATGTCGTATCCTTTCTTTAGGAGTTGTGCCATACTCAAAATATTGCTCTTCATGGCAGGAACATAATAAACATTGGAGATATAATCATGATCTCCATTCTTGAGCTTGATCAGAATATTGCCTCTTCCTTTCACTGGAGTCTTTGAAGAATCACTATCACAACCCAAACCCACCCCTATAGATTTAGCGTCGTAACCGGCCAGTAATCCTTGAATTACCAAAGGCTTCTTGACATATTAACATATAGTTAGGGGCTGCGGAAGCAAATATACAAAACATACGAAATCCATTGAGCTGTGAAGATATACATGGAACTGAAAATCTTAAACTTTATATACATACAAGTGACGTCATAGGTACAGTATTTACACATCATTATCAAGTACATACAAAAGGCGAACTTGTTCATAAAACAAAAGAAACAATCTTATACATCCATATTGACACAGCCACAATACATAACTTGATCTGGAACCTCCTCGTGAGGCGCAGAGGGTGGCTGACCAACACAAAATACCCCAGGCATCATCTTAAGCCTGATTATAAACCTATTCACCTACATACATAATAAATAACTAGTGAGCGGAGGCCCAGTGAATAATAACAAAGTAAAGGGGTAAATGAATGATGTCCCATAACTATAGTTGAAACCGAAATTCACATTTGTATTCTCATTCTGAGCATATATAGAAATCAGAGTTCATGCTTAGTCTGACATAGTACATCTATCAGCGTTGACAGATCACACACAGAATGTCTGTAGATGTCCCCGAACGTCTCGGGAAAAATCCCGTTTTGTTCATTTAGGCTTACTACAATTCGGACTCAAATGTCACGGTTCTTAATCTGATCTCACAATGTGCGATATGAGATTGATAAATCACCAAAGAGTCCAAATTCGGCAAATCATTTTGGAAAACTGATTTTTGAGAAAGAAGTGCCAAACATGGACTGCTTTGCCAGATACAGAGTTGCCACCTAAATATTTTGTTTTGGGAGAATTTAGAAAACCCTGACTCGTTGCCTAAGGCCACATGTCCGTCATCACCAAAGTTGCCTCGGCTCGGGAACTTGGGTACGATTGGGGAAGGTCATCTATGAGCACCCCCCCTCGCCCGATCCGAAGATTGGCCTGTACTAAACATGATATCTTGTTTTTGAAAACACATGCATTCTTATTCTAATTAATTAGCTAGAATTACTATGTGATGCGCACAACACACAAGTATAGACTAGATCGGCTAATTTGGAACAAAGCATCGCATATCCGTTTGTTTGGAAATGGTTTAGAGTTTGCTACTCGCAAGTAGGCTAAAACACGGATTTCAATGAATTATTCCAATTCAAGTAATCCAACCTTCACCCATAGGCATTCAAGCAGTTATATCACATAAGCGATTAGCCTCATGGCAAGCATGCTTTCATGTTAGCACTCACATACATGCAAGATGCTAAAGCATAAACACTCATGGTGTACTCCGAGCCAAAACAAGAAACTAGTTAGTAATCATGCATGATCCTAGTTCATGTCAACAATGGCTAATGCAACACATGCAAAATGCAATTAAGATACGCTCAGCTATCCTAAGAATGGCATATGAGATGCGACAATTTAATACACGTATTCAACTTGGAATTGAAATACGATACAGTTAGTATGATGCGCCGAGCCCGATGCATGCAATACTAATAAATGGATGCAAACATGCATAGCATAAGGTATGCTAATTGAAACATGCCCTAGAACTAACCATCATAAGCGGTTAAATAAAGGGGAGAAAGAAATTGAGGTTGGAAGGCACGCATCACACACACGCACGATTATTACAACAATTGGCTCTCTCGAGGGAGAGACCGAAAGAATAATTCAAGTTAACTAATTAACTAACTAACAAGCTAATTAATTATTTACACAACCAAATCGAAATAAATAACTATTCTAAGTTATTGAAACACTGAAATGGCCTCGAGACGAGGGATGAATGCATGTTCGGACGGCTTCGCTCAGAAATCCATCGCCATGCCTCATGTTGCCTCTGTTTGCACTGCTCTGCACCTCTGAAAACTGCACAAGTCTCAAGGATGCTTCTGAACCACTCCATGAACACTATGAGAGGTCATCGACCAAGAGGTGAGGCCACCAGCCAAGAGGAACTGGTCATCGACCATTTGTGAGGCTCTCGGCCAACAATGCATAGCCGGCCGGCACTGAAGATGGCCGATCGACCATCTATTCCTGTAGAATGCTGTGTTGCTACAGTAGAGGACAAACAAAGCATGGCAATGCATTTGCAAGACAATGTTTGCACGACTACCCTCCCTATCATGTCATGAGCTCAAGGGAGTATAGTCTTCGACTCTCGGACCATCAATCACACATTTCAATGTGTGATGGCCAAAGGTGCCAAGTGTGAAACTTCAATATCAAAGGAATTGCACACAAAACACATAAAGGGGCCTCCAACCTCTATCATGATTGATCAAGAGGCAAGGGATGCATGCACAATGCTATGCAACCTAAGCATGCAAGCAAGCTAATGCAACATGAGCATGTAAGCAACAATGCTATACAAGGCAATTAGCATATAACAATATGCAAAGACAAGCATGCAAACAAGCATGTAACTGAACAAACATACAAACATGCAAGGCATGTGACGACATTCAAGCATGTAACAACGTGTGAGGCAAACATGTAACAACATGTTAAGCAACTTTAAAAAAGAGAATGCATGCCAAATGCATTACGACTTAAGCATGCAACAACATGTCATGGACGAAGTATGCAACAAGGCACAATTGAACTAGTATGCTACAACATTCAATTTACCAAATATGCAACAAGCATGTGACAACACGCAAGGCAAGCATGCAACAACATACGGGGATGGTCTTAAACCAAAATGGACAGCTCTCGAATAGGTCCAAATCAGTGGCCAAAATGCTATGGAAATGAGGACAAGAACGCATACAAACATGCATGCCAATTGGCCTAACACTAAAGCATAGTAAAGCAACTCTTAAGCACACTTAAAAGAGGATAAACAATGGACATGTAACATACATTGTAAGCTCTGAAATCATGTTAGAAAAGGTGCCAAACCGACTAAACAAAGCAAGTAAAGCATGTAACAAAGCCCAAAACTTAAAATTAGCCAGGGGACTCAAACCAAGGCTACATGAGACAAGCCCCAAAGGGCCAAGGGGGCCTAAAATAGTCCCAAGGCAGGTCTAAACAAGACCAAAAATACACTTAGATGGCGCCTAAATGGCCTAAGCATGGGGGCATACGCAATCGCAAAGTCATGAGGCATAAAACACAAACCCTTCAAAGCATTAAAGGAGCAATAAGTGCAAGTATTCAAGCATACTATATGGACTGAAATAACATTACAAGTGATGCCAAACCACTGAAATGATGCAAGTAGAGCATGCTAGAGGATCCAACACTCAAAGCCTACAAGCTAGATTACATGGTAGCTATACAAAGCAAGTCATGGATGACCAAGACAACCAAAATCAGACCTCAAGCATACCAAAACATGGATAAAAGCTTCTTGAAGTTGAGCCAAAATCATGCTAGAAAGACATGTTACAACATGATACATGTTAGGCTATTTCATGGAATTACAAGACAAGTATACAAAGCATGCATGGCATGTCTAAACTAAGTCAAAACGGTGCTATATCATGGCAAGACAATCACAAATACCAGCTAAGACATGGTCAACATGAACTTACCAAAGGTGCTCACATATGAGACAAATATGGCAAGTATTGAAGACAATAAGGAGAGGGGATGGCCCTCTCCTTCTTAAGACCTCAAAACACCATCCCCATCACTAAAATCCCTCTGGATTTCAGTAGTGAGAAGGCCAATACAAGGTGGTCTCGAAGCTCACAAAAAAAAGGCACAAAATAAGGCCAAACACGGCCTAAGAGGGGGTAAACAACCCCAAACACCAAAGTGATCTTAAACAACTATTTTAAGCACTTAAAAACATAACTTTTATCAGTTATAAGTTAAGCTTAAAAATAGATGCAAGATAGGCTAAAAGCTTAAGCAAAAAAGGGGTATCTAAAGGTAAGAAGCTCACCCTTGTAGAACCTCTTCAAAAACAAAGCTCCAATAGGTTTTCTGAGTTTAAACCAACCCAAGAACACTGAAATCAACCTCCTAGCACCTCAGCAACCAAGGATGGTGTTCTAGTGTGTGTTTGTGTACAATAGTAAGACAATACTACACTTTTGAGTACAAAATAAGACTAAACAAGGAAGTATAGATACAATACTATATCTATCCTCTCAAGAACCAATTTTCTGAACCCTTGAGGAGGGAGGAGGAGCTCCCTCTTTATAGAAGCTCAAACCCTAAGCTTCTTGGAGAAGCTAATCAAAGGGACAAATCCCTCCATACACGTGTATGGAGGGGGTGGATTGTGCATGCCATGTCACGCCCCAAATCCGCCCCTAAAAATTTGGGCATGACCCATTCGAAATGGACACCAAACCTGTTAAATATTATCTATGGGGCCTGAACGGAAGCATTTAATATCATATAATAGTATAAAATAATATCCATTGAGCTACCACTATTATGCCAGGATCACAGACAGAACATAATGCAGATAAATATACATTGACGTATATCTGGAGATAGCTAAATACATATACATATACATCAAGCTTAATAAACACTTAGGGTACAAATTAAAACTTAGCAAAACTCCATAACTTGAACGGTCAACGCCTAAGAATCTAGATACTCAAGGCTTGGCAACTGGTAACGGAAGCCACAGGTTAAGGTTGACCCCCAGGTTGAGTGCCTACAGAAACAGACATAAAATAAAGTGAGTCAAGCTCAGTGAATAATAGTACGTAAATCATGTAATGTTCAACTCAAACAATAAAGTATATAACTGCAGAAGTATATGATTAACTACATTCTGTAAAGATGTCTCAAACACACATGGGTCTAGTTTCCAAAATATGAGCGGTTTATCACCGAAATAACAGAATAGCCTTTTCGTAATACGCCTTTGCGCCCGTAACATACTACTATGTACGTATATCTTTTCAACATTTCATTCTCATTGAGTTCCAATCAACACATATGCTAATATTGTAACTGACGGAAATCAGAATGTCATTAACGAACATTATGTCACAAAACATACATTGAATCAAACAGAAGTTAATATCATGTTATAGCATAGCACAACCGAAATAAAGTAATAGAAATAACTTCGCTTTTCTTAAAATACCGCTCGCTTAATAAAGATGTAATAACCCACATTCTAACGTGAGTCTCGTAATAATGTTAAACATTTACATGCGTATCATAGATTCTCAACGACTTCGGGTCCATGTGTAACACAATGGAATATTCTCAGTTTCATACAGATATTTGGTTTAAAGATAAACATAATTCCGTTTATTCATTAAGAATTGCTTATAGATAATAGAGAATTATTATTCATCATCGACAGAACAGGGTCATCTCAAAGTCATACCGATGTATGCCGACCTTTCAACGTTCACATTGACTTTCAACCATCATAAATGTTTGTGTAACATGTTCGTGTAACACTTACAAGAAACAGAGCGTTAGTGATAATAATTATCGATGCTAAATAAAATGTATATCTTTGTACTATTACTCACAGTGGTTAGATGCTAGGTCCGCCCCTGTAGTTAACCCTACACAAGTCAATTCAACAACATTTAACACAACCCAACATAATCAACATAACCTCACATAATCATCTCCAATTAATATAATCCACACTATTTAGCGTTATTTAACTCAATACCACCAAATATAATTCCACATAATTCTATTTAAATTGCTAAGGCCCAATTCAACATTCCAAAGCCAAGTTTACCTCATCCACATTATCAACAAACCTTTCTTCCCAATTTCCTTTCTCATTAAAACATAATTCACAATACTCAAACAAAGTTCATTCAGAATTTTAAACATAATTTCCAAGTATCACTAAATTCCAATTAAACTTGTATATACCTAATTCAATATCCCAATTTCATTATTCTACTTTCGATTTGGACCAACTCTTTGGTTATCATCCTTAATCAACTTAGGGTTCCAAGAAAATATTGAAATTTCAAGAAATAATTAACTTATTAACCCAACACTTCATATTCTAATTTTTCCATTGATTAAACATCTAGGATTCATAATTCATCATTTAAACCCATCAATTGGCCCCTCCATGCTTCAAATCCGAAATTCCCAAATCTTATAAGTTACTCTATTTGCTCCAAAAATGCAATTTATACATTAATACAATGAAACTACTACCACTCTAGCTCTTAATGTAAATCTTGAAGAATATTAGAACCCTTACCTCAAGAATCAACAAAGGAGCAAGCTTGAGAAGAAACCTTCACAAATCCATGTTCTAATCGGTTGAAAGCATTGATCTTTTCTTATTCTTCATCCTTGATGTCCAAACCATGGTGGATTGTTGTTCAAAATAGAGGGAATCAAGGGTTTGAGGCTAGGGTTTCGGAGGGTTTCAGACTTAGAATAAGAGAAAAGAAGAGAGGGGAAAGAAAATGTGGAAAAAGATCTCAAAATCCCGTTTTTAGAGCTGCTGTCCCGTAATTCCCGCTCGAGCGTCCATATTCCCGCTCGAGCGGACTGCTCCAAAGACCTGATTCCAAAACTTCAAATAGGTGTAACTCTCCCATCCGGACTCCGTTTTAGGTCGTTCTTGTGTTCAAATTGAAGCCCCGGAAATAAGCTTTCCAATGGTTCTAACCTCACATCCATATTCAAAGTGGGGAAAAAGAAAAGGGCAAATGAGTGACGGTTGGTCGTAAACGAATTATTCCAATTAAAGTTTTTGATCCAATCTTACTCTACCATCATATTATCATCTCAATTAATATCCCAAAATAAGGTAAGAACATTTCAAATACACTAAGAAGAACATCAAAATGAATCCACATGCTTCAGAATCAAACTTACCCAGGCGACTACCGGCGTAACCTTGCGCCCGGCCTTGACTCAACAAAGTCGCCCGCTCGAGCGTAAACTCCCCTGCTCGAGCAGAGAACCACAACTCCTGAATCTCAGTGCCGTCGAAAAATTGCTGGAAACCCCAAAAGTCCGCTCGAGCGGCCACTCCTCCGCTCGAGCGGAGGAAAGGATTTCTGGGTCGTTACATGCCAACTATGCCAACTGGCATAAAATATCTGCATAAAGCAGATAAACAGGGTTCGGCCAGCAAAAATGGCCGATCGACCAACACAAAGGCCGGTCGACCAAATAGAGTGCCAATCGGCCAACACTCTTGGCCGATGGCCATAATCTAGGGCCGAGGGCTTCAAGCCTTGGCTGGTGGGTTGAGGAAATGGCCAACAAGCCACCCTCTTCCCTCAAAAGCAAAAACACAAGTGTTTGGTCCACAACCAAGCACAAAATAGACAAGTTAATAGATCTTGAGGCAAGGCGCGCGGCCGAGACCTCCGAAAACTCAAAACAAACACGAACATGGATGATCATCGAGTGTTCAAACGATGACGTCCAAGTCTTGAGGACGGTCAAAAATGGGGTGTCTATAATGTCTTAAATCATACTTGTCAGTTCTATATAAGAACCTCCGGCCGAGTAAGAATAACTTGTCAGTCCCATAAAGGAACCTCCGGACTGGGAACTTGTAAATACTTGAATCATAGCATAATGTCATAAGTACTTGTTAGACTTGTACAATCATTCATAGCATAAAACATGACATTTCATAGAGCAGTTCTTAATTCGTGCACAGAAAATAATTTACTTGAACATAACTTTACTAAGTTATTACTCAGAGATAATTGGTAGCTCCAAATTGACGGCAAAGTAGGCAATTCACCTATCCTGAGGTACGTGACCTACATAACATGGCAGATTCATACATTGAATACACACGCTCGAATTATACATAACTTATTTCATTCATTCTTAGTGTGTTTCTAGCCTGTAACCTCATTATGGAGTCTTAAACATGGCCTAGGGGTGCCTAGGATGGAATGAGGATGCTAGACTGCACTTAAAAACATTTTTCAAATTTTGCTGGAATAGGGTCCACGCTCGAGCTTGGCTTTCCTCGCTCGAGTGGACATGCAAAAAGTGAGGGTTCACTCGAGCGTGACTTCCTTCGCTCGAGCGGACTATAAACTTTAAAAAAGTACTAGTTACTTGCTTTTCACGCTCGACGGACGCTCGATCTCCGCTTAGCGTGAGACTCAGACCCTCGCTCAAGCGTGACTTCTGTTGCTTGAGTGTGCTGCAAAACATATGAACTTCTGGGTACATGCATTTCATGCTCAAGCGTGCCTCAGGTCGCTCAAGCGGAAGTGCACTCACTCAGAGTGCTCGCTCAAGCGTGAACTCTTACGCTTAAGCATGGATTCAAATTCTGGAATTTCCAGATTTGATCTCCAAGCTTCAAACTCAAACTAAACACTTCAAAACTCAATATTTTGGGCCAAAATTCTGGAAAACATTTAGAAACTCACAAAACATCATGACTTGAAGATCATTTCATGAAATCATGGCCCAAGGGCATGCCAATTGTTCACAATTTCAACTTAAACTTTATGAATGTTTCAAAAACATGACATGCATGAAATGATTTGAGTTTCAAGCCTCCAAACCATGATCAAATATAATAAGAGGATGAAAAACATGATGAATTCTCAAAACATAGGTGAGATAAACACATACATGAAAGAATTCTTTGAAATCATGATCAAATTGTAAAAAAATGGACATGCATGCATGATATGGCTCAAACCTCCTCAATTCTAACTCAATTTCTACATGAATTCACCTAATTCACTTGAAGTCTTGCAAATTCTAACTCATTTTCACAATTAAGAGGTTGGTTCCTTACCTAGAGACTTGAATTCACCAGTGTTGAAGTTGAAATTCTCAAATCCTCTTTAATTGTCAACAATTCTAGCATTTCCTTGGTTGAGCTTAATTTTCTTCCCTCAATCTCTCCCTCACATTTGTATTAACAAAAGAGTGAAATGGCAGTGTATGGGTGCATAAGGAAGCCCACTAGTGCCTTAATCAGGCTTGGATAATTAATTAAGGCCAAATAAGTGGACATTAAATTAATCTAATTTAATCGTTCTGAATCGAATTTCAATTAAACCTACTATAAAATTCTAAAAATCCTAATTAACATATAAATCAAGTCAATTTCTGAATCGGTTACCGATAAGGCCTTCAATTCGCAAACCGAAACGAAAACACGAACAAGTCTTTCTACGTTAGATAGATATAAACACAAAATGATGCAATGCACATATAATTAATTGAGGATTTCTTCTTAATTATTCATTTGGCATACTTAAACATGAATTACCGTTAATCATGGGTCGGGATTGTTACAATCACCAAATGAGACTTGTGCTTGTACAGTCTCGTCAAGCTCGACGAACAACTCTCTTTTACCACACATATGATTACTGGCTCCCGAATCTAGATACCAAACATTGTTTTGGTTTACAGTATCTCCATGGTGGACAAACAGGACTGTGGGTCCGACTTTGATTGTTTCTTGCTTAGCAAAATTTACTTGCTCTCTGGCTTCTGTTATTGCTTTACTTCAGCATTCATTACTGTAATGCTCGAACTTGTGGCAATGGTAGCACTGAACATTGCTTTTGTCAAATCCTAGTTGGTTGCTGTAACCACCTCCTCTTCCTCTTGCTCTTCCTCTTGAAGCAAAATGTGGTTGACTTCTTCTTCCTCCGGCTGGACCTCTTCTGCCTCTTCTTCGAAAACCAGAACTTCGGTTATTGTAACCACGGACTCTTCCTCAGCTTTTTTGTGATATCCCCCCTTGCTCGTTTCTGTCATCTCTGAAAGACAAATTTGATTGAAGAGCTTGCTTTAGAGAACTTAAGGAAGTCTTCTTGTTGATCATTTGTTCATGAATCTCAAGTGTGCCCATCAACTCATCGATGGTCATGGCACTAAGATCCTTGGACTCTTCTATTGCTATAACCACGTGTTCAAACTTGGGACTGAATGATTGTAGAATCTTCTTTATCATTTGAAGAGATTCCATCTTCTCTCCATATCTTCTTATCTGATTAACAATGGTCAATGTTCTATTAAAGTACTCAGAAATTGACTCATTCTCATTCATGTGCAGCATCTCGAATTTGCCACGTAACACCTGGAGTCGAACTCTGATCGTCGGTGTGAATTGCGAAGAATACTCCATGCCTCTTTAGAGGTTGCTACTGCTGAAATCTTCTCAAAGCTTGACTCATCAATACCTTGATAGAGTAGATACAAGGCCTTTTTATCTCTCTTTCTTGAATATTTTAATGCCTTCTTCTGAGCTTCATTTAAATTTTCTTTATCTTTGAGAGTAGCTGGCTCGTCATATCCTCGATCCACTAACTCCCACAAATCTTGTGAGGCTAGTAGGGCTTGCATTTGAATACTCCAATTTTCATAGTTCTCCTTGCTGAGTTTTGGAAACTAGGGTTGAAAGAAATTATTTGTGTTGGCCATTGGTTGACTTTAAGAAATCTGTAAATTTTCAGGATCGAATTTGCAAATTCTGACTGTATAGATGTGTCTGGAATATTCCAAATAGTTGGAAAGCACTATGGGATCACCAAAAACGGACTTCAAACGGCTTAGATCTTGCAAAAAATAATTGAACTGCTCAGATCGATGAAATTTGGGACTTCTGGGAAGCACCAGATAAATTTTCAGACCAGATGATGTCAGTGGTGTGGCTCGGCTCGTTTGCAGCTTGGCGGCACGGCTCTGCTGCGGCTCAACTTGTGGCTTGGCTCGGCTTGAAAGCTCGGCTCAGCTTGTGGCTCAACTCAACTTAACGGCTTAGATGACGTCGGCAATGACGTCAGCTCCTGGATACGGGTCCAGATCCAGGCTAATGGATTGGATCATACGCTGACGGGTCAGACTCTGCAATCTGGGCGAAGAAGGAAAAAAGGGTGATATGCTAGTACACACACATTTGCTGGCATAGAGTGAGTAACCCAAATCAGAGGCTAGCAGGGTCTGTTTCTTTCCATTTGCAAGTAGTACTTTCGAAAGGTTCTTTCTTTACTTACATTTTGCAATCTTTGGTACATGCATACATGGACAACTAGATGATTTAGAGTGTTCAAACTATAGCGACCCCGGTCTTTTCCCATTTGATTATTGTATCCGGACTTAGGTTCCGTAGATCCTAGCATGGTTTAATTGTTGTTGTCGTTCTCTAATTTCTCATTTGGAATTATAGGATGTTTTGGGCAGGTCTGTTTCAAGTTGGTTGGGTTCGGAAACCAAATCTTGCTGTCCAGTTTTTGAGTTCGTCGCTCGAGCGAGGGCTTGGTCGCTGGAGCGAGGGTTGAGTTTTGTCTCTAGTGGTTCGAGCCAGAATTTCTTCGCCGGCGAGCGATTATGCCTAATCTGAGCACTGAGAGCAGAGTGTCTTCGCCGGCGAAGCTTTCCTTCGCCGAGCGAAGCTAGGTGTATGTTTTGAGTTCTTCGCCGAGCGAGCATTCTGTCGCCGAGCATGCTTCGCTGCGCACCAAGCATCGAGTTCTTAACTCGAGCGAGCTTTTCTTTGCTCGGCGAGTGTTTATTAGTGTCTGGTCGCCGGCGACCATGTCTTCGCCGAGCGAGCCTGTCCCGATTTAAACGCAGCAGTTAGCTTTTAAAACGCTTTTTTCACAATTTTTGATCCGAAACCCTAGTTCCGAAGTTTCTTCTCTCTCAACTCATCTTTTCCTTGGGTTTGATCTATCTAGAGGGCGCGTTCTAACCTAGTTCCTTCATTAAAAAGGTAGAGGAGAGTGAGGGCTTTCATTTAATCGGAGAAATTGTTGATTTGGAGCACTTGGGGTTTTGAGCATCATCTTCTTCTTCATCTTTTGGGTTCTTCTCTTAAGGTAGGGATTTCCTACTCCATTTATACGCTTTAATCATAAGTGTTGGTATTTTGGTATATGGGGGTGGTTTGGTGATTTTGGGAGAAACCCTAGGTTTTGACTTAGATTAATTTGTGTAATTAATTTTAGGAAGTATGTGGAATTGAGTTTAATTCATGAAATTGAGGGATTATGGGATAAATTGATGTAGTTGGATATTTAATTACTTATCTGTGGAATTAGGATTGTATGTATTGTATATTTATTTCTGCTTAGAAATAATTGTTTGGGCTATCGGTGGAGGATGGCCAGTGATTGTTGTAGAACTTGCATGTGGCTTAGGTATAACTGGAATTGAGTCAACTATTTGGCTGTTGAATTAATACAGAACATTACTTGTATTGATTATGTGTTGTATATTGCAAGTATTGATTATGTTGCATTTGGTTTTGGAGGAGATAGGGGATGGACTCCCGGTTTAGGGGAAGAAAGGGGATGGACTTCTAAACCAAATTTGTTGGGGGGTTTAGGGGAAGAAAGGGGATGGACCTCTAAACCAGATTTGTGGGAGGAGAAAGGGGATGGACTCCACTAGCATCACATATATGTGTGCTATTTGTTAATAGAAGTATTTCTATTTATTGTTGATATGATACATCACCACTAGGTGTATCAGTTGGGAAGTATGGAAGTGAATGTGGTTGTGATTGATACAATACCAGCATGTGTATTTGTTATGTTATAGAGAGGTTTAACTTAATTTGTTATCCCTGTTAAATCATTGAGAGATGGGATTCCCGTTGAGTTTTGGCTAGGTTTTGAGCCATAGATGGAAGGTAAGATGTGCCATAGACAATGTGTCATAGGCAATATAGATATTCGTGTCATAAAAATTGTAATTGGAATATTGTGTGTTAACCATGTACCAGATGCTAATGCTTTAGTTAATTCTTATACTTGGTTTAGTATTTCTCTACTGGGCTGTGGCTCACCCTATATGGGAACTTCATTTTTCAGGTGCAGATGGTTCACTACCTCCAAGGACTTAGCTTGTGAGGAATTGGACTCGAAGATTTGTTTTTAGTTTATTTGCTTTTATATGTAAACACTCAAGCCTAGGGCTTTATTTGTTTCTGAGTTAGAACTCATGGATTTGTGTCCAAGTATTGGCTTGGCAAGATGTAAGCCCGTAGGGCATTTATTTTAATGTTTTATTTCTTAAGACTCGATGAATGGAATTATATTTCTTGTTTTTATATATTGGTGCATGTTAATATTATTTATTATGGGTTAATTTTGAGGGCGACAACTTGGTATCGAGCGTCACGGTTCAATACTTTGGGTACGTGGAAGTGATTAGTATCACAATGGGTTCGTCTCGTTTGATAGAGACTTAGTGTAATGATTGCATGCTTATATGATAACATGTTTATGTGATTATGTGGGTATGGAATGTAGTTTCTGGGATATTGATTGGACCCTTGAGTCTCTGAAAGTCTTGTTGGAAAGGCACTTGATCAATGTTGTTTCCAACCGGAACTTTAGTGACGTCTCGGGACTATCACTATCCAGAAATGAAATTCGTAAGTGCTTATGTGATTATGTGCTTACGTGGTGTGATTTATTGTTATCCAATGTGTTAGGACGCGAGTGTCATAGTTTTGGCATATTATTTAGAGTGCTAACGTCTTTGTTTCCTTTATTAGGATGTCAGGACGAGGACGAGGTCGTGGTAGGCGTGGTGGGCAGGCCAGGCAAGAAGTGCCTATACCGGAGGAAATTCCGGCGGTTCAGGAGGGTGTTGGCCAGGCCAATGTGGCCGAGCCAGTAGGGCAGCAGGGTATGGGCGCTTTGGCCCAAGAGATAGCAGGGGCATTTCAGGCGTCAGTGGACATTCTGAGGGCTGCGAATCCAGCCGGTTCGCCCAAATTCTAGTTGCCGCAGATGCAGGCCTTCTTTTTACGAAGAGGGAATTTTTCGGTCTCAACCGAAGTGTTTGTAGGTGATCCTAGCGAGCCGCTTAAGGCGCATTTAATGGCTCAACAGACAATCTAAAACGTTTGAGATGCTAGGCATCGAAGACGAGACACCGAAGGTGACCTTGGCATCTTTCCACTAAAGGGGATGCGGGTCAATGGTGGAAGTTCACTAAAGGGCGTATTGAGGTACGCGGAAGGCGTTTGTTGACGCCAGAGAAGTATTTGTCTTCATTTGTCAGAGAAGCTGAGACATCAGTTCTGCCATCTTGAGCGTATCGGTTTATCGATGTCGAGTTTGAGGCATTCACTAGTTTGTCCGTGTTTGCACCGGAGTTAGTAGCGATCGAGGAGCGTCGTTGTATTGAGTTTGAGAAGAAGTTGAGGCGTGGCCTCAAGCCGAGAGTTGTCGGGTCTATGATTCGGATTTTGGACGTTTGGTTGATGCGCTGTTCATACCGAGGTTATGATGCAGAAGAGGGAAGGGCGAAAGGCTCCAAGAGGAGTCGAGGGTCGAGTGATGGCAGAGGCAGAGGTTTCACCTCTCGCCAGCCTCGAGTAGTTTTTCTAGATCCACATTTCGTGCCCGGCTAGTTCCGGGAAAGGCAACAGGAGATATCACTTGCTTCAAGTGTGGCGGTGGGCCACAAGTCTTCGGATTTGTCCTCGAAGGGAGGAGTCAGAGGGCAAGATCTTCTTCGCCGATCTCAGAGCCGAGTCGAGTAGAGGCGGCCGCTCTCTTGTTTCCAGTCACGGTCATCCGGCACTGAAGAGGTTCTGTCCAGCTTGAGTGGCACACCAAAAGGCCCTGGGTTTGAGTTGTTTTCGAGGTGGTCACCAGGCACAAGAGGTTTTGCCCACACCGAAAGTGGCACATCTAGTGCATCTGGTTTGAGGCGCACTCAGTCGGCCGATTCATCCGTTCGAGCCTCGAGGGCTAATCGGGGCTTCATCGTCCCATTCTGGCATCTTATGCTCCTAGGGGTGAGCGAGTTGATCGAGGTCATCTGGCGTGTATCGTTATCACAGAATCTTGCACCAAATCGGTTGTGAGAGGTACCTTCTTGTTTTGCCTTTCGTTGCTAGTGTTTTGATCGACACGAGCATCTCATTCTTTGTGTCTCGCTACATTTGCATCCATTTTGGAGTTAGAGTTAGCTCGATTAAGCCTCCTATTTGTGTAGTGTCACCACTTGGGGGTGAATTGATTTTGAAACAAGGTGTTAGGGGTTGTGATATAGAGGTCGATGATCATAGAATCCCTTTTTCTTTCGTGGTTATGCCCATGAAGGGCTTCGATGTTATTTTGGGTATGGACTGGTTATCGTCATACCGGGCATTTATTGATTGCTACCGTCAGAGGGTCACTTGTTGTACTGTTAACGGAGAACGCTTTCATTTTCTGGGGGATAGGGTTGGTAGTGTTTTGCCACCAGGGTATGATCCGCGAGGGCGGAGTGAGCTTAGTAGTCTACTTGCGAACCTTTCGATTAATGAGGATGTTGAGACCCAGATTGTGTTGCCGAGTAGTTTGTGAGTACCCGGACGTCTTTCCCGAGGATCTTGTTAGTTTGCCACCTCATCGAGAGATTGAGTTCTCTATTGACTTAGTGCCCGGCACGGCTTTTATTTCTATGGCACCTTACCATTCGCCCCCTGCCGATTTAGTTGAGTTGAAGGTTCAGCTCCAGGAGTTGTTAGATAAAGGTTATATCCGTCCTAGTGTTTCACCGTGGGGAGCGCCAAATTTTCGTTAAAAAGAAAGGTGGTGCTTTGAGGTCGTGTATAGATTATCGGAAGTTGAATCGGGTTACGGTTAAGAACAAGTATCCTATGCCTCAGATAGATGATTTGTTTGATCTTGAAGGGTTCCGTTGTTTCTCTAAGATAGACTTGAGATCGGGTTATCATCGGTTGAGAGTCGTGAAGAGGATATTCCAAAGACGGCATTCCGACGCAGTATGGCCACTATGAGTTTCGGTGATGCCGCTTTGGGCTCACCAATGCACCGGCGATGTTTATGGATTTGATGAACCGGATCTTCCGGAATTCTTAGACCATTTGTGGTCGCTTCGTGATCGACATTACGATTTACTCACCTTCAGAGGAAGAGCACGAGGAGCATTTGAGAGTGGTGCTTGAGTTACTTAGAGCTCATAAGCTGTATGCTAAGTTTGGGAAGTGTGCATTCTGGCTAGAAGAGGTGAAATTCTTAGGCCATGTAGTTTCTGGGAAAGGGGTGTCTGTTGCTACATCCAAGACTCAGGCCGCGCAAGATTGGGCACAACCTAAGAGTGTATTTGAGATCCGCAGCTTACGATTGGTGGGTATTACCGGTTTGTGAAGGATTTCTCCGTGTTAGCTTCACTGTTGACTAGATTGACTCGAAGGAGTCAAATTTGTATGGAGTGAGACTTGTGAAAAGTCGTTTCAGAGTTGAAGGTTAGATTGACCACCGCCTCCTCTTGATTATTCCGAGAGAGGGTTGGGTTATGGGCCATCGTGACGCCTCACGAGAGGGTCTGGGTTGTGTGTTGATGCAAGAGGGAAAGGTGGTTGCCTATGGCTCACGCTTGAAGATTCATGAGAAGAATTACCCTCGCATGATCTAGAGTTAGCAATGTGATATTTGCCTTGAAGATTTGGAGACATTATCTGCTTGGTGAGAAATTTGAAGTATTCTCCGATCATAAGAGTCTCAAATATTTGTTCACACAGAGACTTGAATCTGAGGCAGGAGGTGGATGGAATTTATGGAGGATTATGATTTCGAGTTGCATTATCATCCCGAAAGGCCAATGTTGTGGCCGATGCCCTTAGTAGGAAATCTGGTGACGTTGCTAGTATAGCCATCCGAGAGTGGGAGATGTTGGGTGCAATTGGGGAGTTTGATTTGCTTCTGGTGAATCTGCTGAGGTCATGACCTTGTTTTCTATTGTTGCGCAACCCACCCTTGTGACTCGAGTGTTAGAGGCTCAGAGGGGTGATCTTGAGGTAGAATCTCTCCGAGAGAAGATTTCCAATGGTAAGATTGAGAAGGGCTTGACGGTGTATCCTGACCTGAGTGTGAGATACCAAGACCGTCTGTTTGTGCCGGAGTCGTGTCGAGAGGAGGTACTCCAGGAGTTTCATCATTCGCGCCTTGCGGTGCATCCGGGAAGCACCAAGATGTATCGGGATTTGGGTCGCCAGTTTTGGTGGCGGGGTATGAAGAGAGATGTGGCAGCTTTCGTATCTAAGTGCCTTATTTGTCAGCAAGTGAAGGCCGAGCATCAGAGGCCAGCGGGTTTGTTGCAACCCTTGCCTATTGCCGAGTGGAAGTGGGAGCATGTCACTATGGACTTCGTTGTGGGTCTTCCGAGGACTCAGCGGGGTAGTGATGCCATTTGGGTGGTGGTAGACCGTTGACGGTCACGACTTCATTCCGATCGTGTTAGAGATTGATAGATCATCTTGCCGATTTGTATATCCGGATATAGTGAGGTTGCACGGGTCCCTGACGATCGTCTCGTGATAGAGATCCTCGTTTCACCGCCAGTTGTGGCGAGTTTGCGAGTGCTTTAGGTACTAAGTTGACTTTAGCACGGCTTATCATCCTCGACCGACGGGCGTCCGAAGCACTATTCAGATCCTTGAGGATATGCTTGGGTTGTGTTCTCGACTTTAGTGGGTCGTGGGAGAGGCACTTGCCATTAGTGGAGTTTGCCTACAACAGCTTTTCGCCTAGTATCGGTATGGCACCATTTGAGGCCTTGTATGGCCAATCGTAGATCTCCTTTGTTGGGCCGAGGTGGGTGATGCACCTTTGATAGGTCCGAGTTAGTGAGGAGACGACGGAGAAAGTTGAGCTTATCCGTAGGAGACTTGTTACTGACCCGTAGTCGCCGTAAATCTTATGCCGACCGTAGGAGGAGACCTTTGGTGTTTGAGGTAGGGGATCATGTCTTTCAAAATCTCACCTAGGCGAGGTTTAATGAGGTTCGGAAGAGTGGGAAGTTGTCCCTCGGTTTATTGGTCCCTTTGAGATCCTTGAGAGGATTGGGTTGCTTATCGCTTAGCTTTGCCACCGCAATTGTCCGGAGTTCATGACGTGTTTCATGTGAGTATGCTTGAAGTATGAGCCGGATCCGTCACATGTACCGGATTGGACCGATTTAGTTGTTGATGAGGATGTCTCATATGAGGAGAGACCGCCGAGTCTTGGATAGGCGGGATCAAGTCTGCGTGGCAAGACTATCCCTTTAGTGAAGGTTTTGTGGAAGCATCACGAGTGAGGAAGCAACTTGAGAACATGAGGTGGAAGTCCGTGAGAAATATCCGGATATGTTTATTGATTTGTAATCTTGTATCTAGATTATATAATATTGTGGAACTTGAGCATTTTATATATGTCTTAAGTTGGAAAACATTGAGAATGTTTTGGTTTTGTGAGATTAATAAAAAAAAAATTTTTTGTTTTGGAAGTTTAGTGGAACATTGCATATGTTGGTTTATTATTGAATATCATGGAATTGAATATGATATGAAAATGGGAATCTTGTATTTCAAAAATGTTAAATTTGAAAGGAAATTGCATACTGTTAATGCAGGCTGAAAGATATACTGTTTTTGTTTATATTGTGAGATGCCTCTTGATAAAGAGATGAAGCGACCGGTATTGGGTCAAGTTGTTTATTGTTGTTTTATATATCATTGGGAATGAAGAAAAACTTGTTTTACAAACTCATGCTTAATTTCGGGACTAAATCCTTTTAAGGGGGGGAGGTTATAGCGACCCCGGTCTTTTCCCATTTGATTATTGTATCCGGACTTAGGTTCCGTAGATCCTAGCATGGTTTAATTGTTGTTGTCGTTCTCTAATTTCTCATTTGGAATTATAGGATGTTTTGGGCAGGTCTGCTTTCAAGTTGGTTGGGTTGAAACCAAATCTTGCCGTCCAGATTTTGAGTTCGCCGCCGGCGAGGGCTTGGTCGCCGGCGAGGTTGAGTTTTGTCTCTAGTGGTTCGAGTTGAATTTCTTCGCTCGGCGGCGATTACGTCTAGTACGAACTGAGAGCAGAGTGTCTTCGCCGAGCGAAGCTTTCCTTCGCCGAGCGAGCTAGGTGTATGTTTTGAGTTCTTCGCCGAGCGAGCATTCTGTCGCCGAGCATGCTTCGCTGCGCACTGAAGCATCGAGTTCTTGGCTCGGCGAGCTTTTCTTTGCTTTCGGCGAGTGTTTATTAATTCTGTCGCTCGGCGACCATGTCTTCGCTCGAGCGAGCCTGTCCAGTATTTAAACGCAGCAGCAGTTTTAAAACGTCATTTTTCACAATTTTTGATCCAGAAACCCTAGTTCCGTGTTTCTTCTCTCTCAACTCATCTTTTCCTTGGGTTTGATCTATCTAGAGGCGTTTCTAACCTAGTTCCTTCATTAAAAGGTAGAGGAGAGTGAGGGCTTTCATTTAATCGGAGAAATTGTTGATTTGGAGCACTTGGGGTTTTGAGCATCATCTTCTTCTTCATCTTTTGGGTTCTTCTGTTTAAGGTAGGGATTTCCTACTCCATTTATACGCTTTAATCATAAGTGTTGGTATTTTGGTATATGGGGGTGGTTTGGTGATTTTGGGAGAAACCCTAGGTTTTGACTTAGATTAATTTGTGTAATTAATTTTAGGGAAGTATGTGGAATTGAGTTTAATTCATGAAATTGAGGATTATGGGATAAATTGATGTAGTTGGATATTTAATTACTTATCTGTGGAATTAGGATTGTATGTATTGTATATTTATTTCTGCTAGAAATAATTGTTTGGGCTATCGGTGAGGATGGCCATGATTGTTGTAGAACTTGCATGTGGCTTAGGTATAACCGAATTGAGTCAACTATTTGGTTTGAATTAATACGTAACATTACTTGTATTGATTATGTGTTGTATATTGCAAGTATTGATTATGTTGCATTTGGTTTTGGAGGAGATAGGGGATGGACTCGGTTTAGGGAAGAAAGGGGATGGACTTCTAAACCAAATTTGTTGGGGGTTTAGGGAAGAAAGGGATGGACCTCTAAACCAGATTGGGAGGAGAAAGGATGGACTCCACTAGCATCACATATATGTGTGCTATTTGTTAATAGAAGTATTTCTATTTATTGTTGATATGATACATCACCACTAGGTGTATCGTTGGGAAGTATGGAAGTGAATGTGGTTGTGATTGATACAATACCAAAGATGTGTATTTGTTATGTTATAGAGAGGTTTAACTTAATTTGTTATCCTGTTAAATCATTGAGAGATGGGATTCTCGTTGAGTTTTGGCTAGGTTTTGAGCCATAGATGGAAGGTAAGATGTGCCATAGACAATGTGTCATAGGCAATATAGATATTCGTGTCATAAAATTGTAATTGGAATATTGTGTGTTAACCATGTACCGATGCTAATGCTTTAGTTAATTCTTATACTTGGTTTAGTATTTCTCTCTGGTCAGTGGCTCACCCTATATAGAACTTCATTTTTCAGGTGCAGATGGTTCACTACCTCCAAGGACTTAGCTTGTGGGGAATTGGACTCGAAGATTTGTTTTTAGTTTATTTGCTTTTATATGTAAACACTCAAGCCTAGGGCTTTATTTGTTTCTGAGTTAGAACTCATGGATTTGTGTCCAAGTATTGGCTTGGCAAGATGTAAGCCCGTAGGGCATTTATTTTAATGTTTTATTTCTTAAGACTCTGATGAATGGAATTATATTTCTTGTTTTTATATATTGGTGCATGTTAATATTATTTATTATGGGTTAATTTTGAGGGCGTGACACAAACTTTATTCTATTTCTTTTGGTTGTGCTGTTATTTTTTTGTTGGTGTAGATGGAAGGAGGAAAATGGGAGGATTTGAATATGGATTGCTTGCTGAATGTGTTTGGGAGAGTTGGAATTGAATCACTGCTTTTAGACATTCCCTTTGTGTGTAAGTCATGGCACAGAGCCACACTCAGTCCTCCATGCTAGAAGCAACTTGATTTTTCTCGAATCTCATTTGATGATGTTGAGTTTCCATCAAGATTAATGGATGTATATGAATTTAATGATAAGTTGGCTGTCAATGCTTTATAAAGTTTGTAATTAAGCGCAGTGTTGGATCTGTTACTTTTCTATCAATTCCGAACTGTTGTGCAGAAGAAGCATTTCTTTATGTTGCAGATGAGCAAGTGATCTACAAGCTGTCACTTTGTTTTGCAAGAAAAATCAGTTTCTATTTTTCTCTTATGTTTAGGGAGGGATGACTTTTTGTTCAAGTTTTTGGTAACCTTTGCTCTTTTTTTTATTCACCAGTGTCCTGACCTGAGGGTTTTGCTGCTGCCTCCTACACTAGATCATGATTATAGGTGTTGTTATCAACCTTATGATTATTTGCTCAATATACCAAGTCTTATGAGTAAGTGGAAAAATTTGGAGTTTTTAAGGCTTGGACAATCCTTTCAAATGGAAGAAGTGCTTGCCCAAACCAACATTCACTGCAATAACTTTATTGGATTGGATATTACAAAAGCCGATATTGGGGATTTTGAAGCATCAGTTATTGTCACCCTACTCCCAAATATAAAGCAATTGTATCTGAGGAATGCAACCATGGAAAAGGAGCACCTAGTGATGATTTTGAAGGGCTACAAAGGACTAGAGTACGTTGATGTTAGCAAGTGCATTGGCTTTGATGCGTATGATGATGAGATATTAAAGATTGCTTCTCAAATCCCAACATTCATTAACGAGGGTTCGATGTTTGATTATTATGATGTCTACATCCCTCCTTATCATTATGGTTATTATGATGACAACCCTTATCATTGTGATTACTATGAAGTCTATGACTGCCTTCCTTATTGTTCCGATGGCTTCTATGATGGAAACTACTCTGACTAATTTTTTTTGTTTTAGAAACTCTTTGTCGTTTTGTTTTGTTTTGTTTTACAGCTTTATTAATTTTAAATATCCACCACAGTTTGGCATGGTTTATTGTTATTAAAATTTTGGGATCTTATTAATTTTTTGTTTTTATTTACTAATGTATGCATCTCACCAGTTGTTTCTTTTTTATGTTTTATATTTTGTATCTTACCAATTTTTGACTTGCAAACGGGATTTTGAAATCTTTGGCTTTTTTTATGAAGCTGTGAAATTATGATGCCCATTAACTGATTTCCATCACAGTTAAATGTTGATACCATTTTCCACAATTTTCCACTAAACTACTCAAAAAAGAGGTTGACAAAACAGTACCAAAATGCCAAGCAAGTACCTGTAGGTAAAGGAGAATACTTAGATCTTTTGTGCTTCTTGTATTATCCCTGTCATGCCGACATGTCAAATTCAATTCAAGCTGCCAATTAAAGCTGGTAGCTTGAGAATCACATTTGTTCTTTCAACTGTTACCATTAAAATGCAGTGACATTTTATGTAAAGATCCACCTTGATTGCATTTCCAACATTTAGCTTTCGAAGTAATAATAATAGAAATCAGCATAAAGATCTGCACAAGCCCTGTTATCTGAGCTGACATAGCAGATCCATTCAGTGCAATTCATCTTGGTATTGAGATGTGTAACAATCTTCAAAAGTGTTTGCACGTGTGTTGAGAGTGTAGACCTGTTCACATTTGCAATACAAAATAATAGGTTATCATCTGCAAAAAACTAATGGAAAATTCCTGGGTAGCACGCTCTAGCCAATTTCTAGACGGTATACATATGGTCAAATTGTCAATAATTATTTGATTCTTAAGCAAAATAGATTAATTACTGTTGCTATTAAAAGCATAATAGATGAAATCAAAAGGCTGTCGAGCAATCTAGAGTAAATTACTATTAACTGTTTAAAACATAAATGAAGAAAACAAAAAACCTTTATATACCCAATGTTGGTTCATATTGGGAAACATGCTAGACCACTTACTAAATCATCCATTACCTAACAATAAACCAGAGTTTTTAAAACTGGAACTAGTTGACAATCACTAAACAGACATTAAACAACCCTTAGCCAGAGCAGTAACCTTCACCATGGCAGTAATCATGATCCAAGTCCTCATAATAATCATCTTCATAGGGACCATTGTCCATGTAATAACCATCACAGTGGCAGTAATCAATATCATTGTCCTCAGAGTGGCAGAAATCAAGATCCACATTGTCCTCATAGTGGCAGTAATCAACATCATCAAACAAGCATGAACCCTTATGCTTGAATGTGCGGATATGAGAAGCAAACTTCAATATCTCATCATCACCCTCATTAAAACCTATGCAATCCCTAACATCCACGTACTCGAGTTCTTTGCAGCCTTGCAAAATCATTACTAGGTTCTCCTTTTTCATGGATGCATACCTTAGGCTCAAATAATTTATGTTTGGGAGTAGGGTCACAATAGCTGATGCTTCATCTTTCCAAATATAGGCACTTACAACACTCAATCCAACAAAGTTGTTGCAGTGAATGCTGATTTCAGTAATGAATTCTTGCATTTGATTGCTGTTTCCAAGTCTTAAGAACTCCAAACTTTTCCAGTTGCTTATAAGCTTTGGAATCTTCAACATATGATCATGAGGCAGAGGCAACATCAAAGTCTTTAAGCCAGGACACCTGTTGAACAAAATCTGAGTTATCATATATTTAACATAAGGGAATGCTTGTCTGCAGTTTAAATTTTAACAGGTTTAACTGTCTAATCCAGTTGAAAGTTCAACTAGAGACAAGCCAAATCCTTGATGTAAAGCCATTTTTCCTCTCCTTTCAGTATATTTTGCAACCTAAATCTCATATCTAGATAGAAACAAATGACATGGTTCCAAATAATGATGCTTTTTTTTAGGATGCAACTTCTCTTCAAAGTGAAACTGGACTGTTCAATTGAGCCTGTGGAATTCAACATGGGTCCTACATTCAATCCATTCATTTTGTAAGTTTTTTTATGTAGATGGTTAAAACATCCCACTCAAAACCAATTGGCAATGTGTTGACGGGCCTCTAGAGTATATTAACTAAGCTTGAGTGTCTTAGAGAGATGATATGAGACAAGTTTAACACTCCCCGCACATGCAACTCCATAGTCTAACACTCCCCCGCACATGCAACAAATGACAAATAGACTTGCCCGAAAACTTGACCCACTAAAGACCACCCAAAACCAACTCCGATACCATGTTAAAACATCCACCTCAAAACCAAGTGTGACTAAGGTGACCAAGGGTTGGCCTAGTGAATGTCGTGAACCCTTACCATGTGTGATATTTGGATTTAAGTTTTACCTGCTACATGCTGAAAATTTTCTCTTCCCTATTCCCTTCTGAAAATAATGCAAAAAAAATTAAAATTACAATACCCAAGACCATGTAACACGATATCAAAAAGCCGGAGTACTTGGGGATAGGTAGTGTGCATGTCTCTAGCGTGCACATGACAAGTGCTATTGATTTAGCACGTGTGAGGAAGGGTGTGAAAAGAAGTCAGTGTATAAGTGTAAGGTACCCTCATGGCCTCGATAACCAAGACCATGTAACATAGATCATCGATGAAATAAATCAATCCGTTTTAATCATAACCATTTAAACAGTTTACTTTGTAAATCATACTTAGAATGAACAAATTAAAATATTTACTACTAAAATCAAGCTAATATAGTTCGTGTAGTGAACTTACTCTTCTGCTATGTAAATCAAAGCTTCCTCTGTACAACAGCCTGGAAGTGATATAAAAGTGGCAGATCTTTTGCTACGTTTGATTACATACTTGATGAATTCAGTAACAGCCCAGTTGTCCTTCAATTGATATTTGTCAATCAATCTACTTGACTTGGAGCCATCATAATAAAACCATGGACCAATTGATATTTGAGAAAAATCAAGTTTATGCCAGCTTTGACAACTGAGTGTGGCTTTGAACCATGATTTGCACACAAAGGGAATGTCTAAAAGAAGTGATTCAATTCCAACTCTCCCAAACACATTCACCAAGCAATCCATATTCAAATCCTCCCATTTTCCTCCTTCCATCTACACCAACAAAAATAAATAAATAAATAAAGATTGAGAGTTCTACGGTAAAGAGAGCGCTAGTGATGTGGCAAGAAGTGGAACCCACATGTAATATAATGTGTGTGTCTATGTTTTTGTTTTTTTTTGTTTTTTTTTTTTCACTATAGCACTCTTTACGCTGTGTTTGGTTGGGAGATTTGGGGAGGGATTTGGAAAGGGAAAGGGAAAAGGTATGTGAAACTATGTGAAATGTAAGTATATTTTTTTCACATTTCACCTACCTTTTCTATTTCCCTTTCCAAATCCCTCCTCAAATCCCTCAACCAAACACAGCATTAGAGTTCCAAAATTAGAATTTTCTATTATTGTTAACCAAAAAAAAAATAACAGCACAACCAAAAGAAATAGAATAAAGTTTGAACACTCTAAATCATCTAGTTGTCCATGTATATATGTACCAAAGATTGCAAAATGTAAGTAAAGAAAGAACCTTTCGAAAGTACTACTTGCAAAAGGAAAGACACAGACCCTTCTAGCCTCTGATTTGGGTTACTCACTCTGTGCCAGGAAATGTGTGTATATATGTATGTGTGTGGAACCATATCCTCAGCCAGTTGAAACGTCTGGAAGATGTATCGTTGATTGGTTGACGTGAGAGAGATAGAGAGAGCACCAAAAGTCTGTCAGTTGTGCTCAATAATGCTATATGTACTAATTAATTTATTAATTAATATATTAAGAGATAATGTAATATAATTTTAAAAATTTTGAATATTTATAATTTATATAATAAATGAGATTAGTAATAATGGCATATGTGCACTAATATATATATTAATTAATATATGTAGCACTATCAATTAGTAAACGGTACAAATTCAAAGCAAAGAAAATAGGAAATTGAATTTAATTCATGTGTTTGAATTTTGTGAAAATATATCGAGTGGGTGTTGAATAAAGGTTACACTAATCTTATGTTATGGTTGATTCGATGTCCGAGAGAGAGAGAGAAACAGAACGTGTGCAACAGCAACACTGTAAGCAATCCAAGTAATAAACGCTCCTTTTACGAAATATTTTTAAATTATTTCTTTAATTTTATAAAAACTTTTACATAAGAAAGTATTAGCCTATCACCCGTGTTATGAACGGGATAATTATAGATATTTATATTTGTTTTAATTTTTTTAATATATAAATTATGTTTTTTAAGATTTTTGTAAAAATAATTTAATAATCTTATCACTAACCATATTGTACGTGAGAAATTAAAAAGGCTACTGCAGTAACTATGCACGGGCTGTATCTATAATTATTTATATGAGAGGATTTTAAATGCTAATCAGGGATTTTGACCAAATCAATAAATGCAGGTATATGAATTGGAAAAAGTTAATAAATGCTTATCAGGAGATTTTGACCAAATCAATAAATGCTGAGGTTTTTTTTTTTTTTTTTAAATCAAAAATTTAGAAGATTAAGATTGAGAGATTGGAGCTCTCACAAGACTTGGGGTTTAGAAACTCCTTTTTTCTTAATATATTTACAATCTATATATTAAGCAAAAGGGTCTTTTAAAACCCAAGGCTTGTGGAAGCTCCAACATGCCCATCCTAATTTCCTGATTTTTTAATATTTTTTTTTAAAAAAATTGACTTGGTGATTGGTGATTGGTTCAAAGATTGTAATAATTACACTATTGATTACAATAAACACTTAATTTATAATAATTACACTTATTAAATGAATAAAGCAATAAATGAAATCTTAATTTCCTTACTTTTTGCATCCCCAAGAGACCCATGTAATTATTGTGTAAATGCCTCTTAAATAAATAAATAAACACTTATTAAATTCTTTCAAACTCCTCGGTCAAACCCCATGTATTTAATTTATATATTAAAAAATCCTAATTTCCTGATTTTTTAATATTTGTAATAATTACACTATTGATTACAATAAACACTTAATTTATAATAATTACACTTATTAAATGAATAACGCAATAAATGAAATCCTAATTTCCTTACTTTTTGCATCTCCAAGAGACCCATGTAATTATTGTGTAAACAAGGCTCAACACCTAGCCAAATAACTTAATGAGGTTAAGACTCATCTTTAAAACACTTTCGAAATTCATGATGGATACACATTTTAATGCTGTATCGACAACACATAAATTATTTCCACACTTTACGAAAGATACACATTTCGGTGCTGTATCAACATAACATAGAATCACTTCTATACTTCACAATTGATAACGATATACATTTTAGTGCTATATCAAATCAATTTAAACACTTCTATAATCAACACTTGATACACATTGTAGTGCTGTATCAATGTCACACAAAATCCGGTTTAGAGGTCCATCTCCTATCTTCCCCTAAACCGTGGAGTACATCCCCTATCTCCTCCCACACAACACATGTATATAAACGTAGATCATATACAATCAATTAATACATAAAGTTAATGCATTATTCCAGTCACTATATTTGATGACATATTCAATTGATTATTTTTAGTTTGCCTAATCATCATGCATTGTCTACAACAATCAAGACTATCCTCCACCGATAGCCCAAAGCAGTTATTTCTAGACAGAAAATAAATGCTACAACAGATATATATAATCTCAACATTCTCAAAGTGGGTGATTAAATAATCCAACTCCACCATTCTACCTTATATTGAGTCGATTTTATTATTTCCAACTCAATTTCATATTTCCGTATTAATTGTCATTAATTACAGTAATGACCTAAATATACCCAAACATGACATTTTTCCCATTTTCTCAATATTGACCCAAAGGCTCAAATATTAACAAAAATATCAATAATTTCCATTTTTAAAACCAAAACACACAGGTATGAGTCAATTGAACAAAACCCCTGTTTTCAACATTATACAACCCCAACCTTAAGTTTCCAAATCAAACCATCTATACAAATAACTCAACATTTATGTTAAAACACATAAGAATGAGTAGGAATCCCTACCTCAAATTCGGAGCTCAAATAGAGAAGATGAAAAGAGATGAAACTCGATCTCTACCACACACAACAAAGCCCTCGAGAAATTTCACAACTTTGGCGAAGGAACTATGGCCAAAATCCCAATGGAACTATGGCCAAAATCCAGCTCAGCACAACTAAAATTTATAACTTGAGCTCGGCTCTTAATGGCTCATTAAACCAAGAAAGAACCACAGAAGCTGATAAGCTAACCCTCTGCACTCACACTTATATAGAAGTTTGTCCACCTTCAATTGTATCTTGTAATCGATGTGGGACTTCCAACAAACACACCAAACGACGTCATTTGGCACAACACTCTTGTCCGCTCTTTGAGTCCCACATCGCTTAGAGAGGAAATATTTTCGTGTCTAAATGCTTATAAAGTGGTGAATTGCGGACATAGATCAAGTAACTTTGAATGCATTATGAATTTTTGTTTTGGTATTTGACCTTGCCTTGGACCCCTAAAGACCTGAACTGCCCCCTCGACCAAATGAATCGGGCAAAACATAAAAAAAAAATAATTGAAACCGGGATTGCTACAATAATTATAGATGTTTATATTTGTTTTCATTTTTTTTAATATATAAATTAAATACATGAGGTTTGACTGAGGAGTTTGAAAGAATTTAATAAGTGTTTATTTATTTATTTAAGAGGCATTTACACAATAATTACATAATATATAAATTAAATACATGGGGCTTGACCGAGGAGTTTGAAAGAATTTAATAAGTGTTTATTTATTTATTTAAGAGGCATTTACACAATAATTGCATGGGTCTCTTGGGGAAGCAAAAAGTAATAAAATTAGGATTTCATTTATTACGTTATTCATTTAATAAGTGTAATTATTATAAATTAAGTGTTTATTGTAATCAATAGTGTAATTATTACAATCTTTGAATTTATTGTAATCAATAGTGTAATTATTATAATCTTTGAACCAATCACCAATCACCAAGTCAATTTTTTTAAAAAAAATAATTAAAAAATCAGGAAATTAGAATTGGCATGTTGAAGGTTCCACAAGCCTTGGGTTTTAAAAGACCCTTTTCCTTAATATATAGATTAGCCTATCACCCGTGCTATGCACGAGATAATTATAGATATTTATATTTGTTTTCATTTTTTAACCCCAAGGCCTGTGGGAGTTCCAATCTCCTAATTCTAATTTTCTAATTTTTTGATTTAAAAAAAAAACTCAGCATTTATTGACTTCTCCCAACCCAATCTCAGTATTTATTGACTCCTCCCAACCCACAATCCCTTTTGACTTCTCTCTTAATTATTGCAACACCATTTTCAATTTCTCCCATACACTATGGTTACACACAAAAATTAAAATAAAAAAAAAAGATAAGAATTTAGTTATAGATCTCAAAAAGATATAACATCTAAATTTGAATTATGATTTAATAATATAATTATGTATTTTTTTATGTATATCTATCAAAATTTTAAATCACTTAATGGGACAAATTAATCAATTTTTCAAAATTATTGATTTTTAATTTACAAAATAGATTAAAAAAAACTATTGACTGATTTATTTATTTAATAACAAAAATATTTCATAATCTCTCCCTCCTAATCTCTCTCACAAATTTTCAAAAAAAAATATTAAAACTTAAATTCATTTTCTCTTTCCAAAAAAATCAGATAATATTTTCTATTAAAGCTGTAGATATCTACCTATATTTTATATATTATATTATAACATAACAAAAAAACTATAAAAAAAAATCCTAATTTTCTAATTTTTTGATTTAAAAAAAAAAAAACTCAGCATTTATTGAATTCTCCCAACCCAATCTCAGCATTTATTGACTCCTCCCAACCCACAATCCCTTTTGACTTCTCTCTTAACTAGCCTATCACCCGTGCTATGCACGGGATAATTATAAATATTTATATTTATTTAAAATTTTTACAATAGGTATGTGAAAAGTTAAGAAAAATATGTGTATTGGAGAAGTTATAAAGATTTGAAAGAATTTAATAAGTGTTTCTTTATTTATTTATTTTAAAAAACAAAACAAAAAAATTAAGAGGGAAAAAATTAAGAGCCATTTATACAATAATCACATGGGTCTCTTGGAGATGCAAAAAGTAATGGCGTGTAAATACTGGGGTTTGACCGAGGAGTTTGAAAGAATTTAATAAGTGTTTATTTATTTTTTTTTCAAAAAAGAAAACAAAAAAATTAAGAGTCATTTACCCAATAATTACATGGGTCTCTTGGGGATGCAAAAAGTAATGGCGCGTAAATACCTGAGGTTTGACCGAGGAGGTAGCCCCAAAGGCAAATACCTTTTTTATTATCACACATATACACACCACAGTCATATAGCTTCTCTTTCTCAGTTATTGCTTTATTCTAGTCAGTAATCTTTGAACCAATCACTAAGTCAATTTTTTTTTTTAAATTTTGAAATTAGGATTTCATTTATTGTGTTATTCTAGTCAGTCGTGCTTCCCCACCCTCTATCTCCTCCATTTTTCAATAGTGTAATTATTATAATCTTTGAACCACTCACCAAGTCAATTTTTTTTTTAAAAAAAATAAAAAATCAGAAAATTAGGATTAGCATATTGGAGCTTCCACAGGCCTTGGAGGTTAAAACCCCCTTTTCCTTAATATATAGTATAGATAGATTGTTGCAACACCATTTTCAATTTCTTCCATACACTATGGTTACACACAAAAATTAAAAAAAAGAAAAAAAAGATAAGAATTTAGCTATAGATCTCAAAAAGATATAACATCTAAATTTGAATTATGATTTAATAATATAATTATGTATTTTTTTTTGTATATCTATCAAAATTTTAAATCACTTAATGGGACAAATTAATCAATTTTTTAAAATTATTGATTTTTAATTTACAAAATAGATTAAAAAAAACTATTGATTGATTTATTTATTTAATAACAAAAATATTTCATAATCTCGCCCTCCTAATCTCTCTCACAAATTTTCAAAAAAAAAATATTAAAACTTAAATTCATTTTCTCTTCCCAAAAAAATCAGGTAATATTTTCTATTAAAGCTGTAGATATCTACCTATATTTTATATATTATATTATAACATAACAAAAAAAACTAATTTTTTTTTTTAAAGTTTATCTAAATAAACTTTAAATCAATAAAACTCATATGTCTATCACATATCTAACTCACATCATAACTTACCTAATTAATGATAATTAAAAACAAATGGAAACCACAGATAAATTAAATTTTAAAAAAAAGATACCCACAACTCCATCTTAAATAAATTGAAGAAAAAAAAAATACCCGAATAGAAACCACAAAAATAAAAATAAAAATAAAAGTAAAAAGATATATCTATCTATCTATCTATATCTATACCATATATTAAGCAAAAGGGGGTTTTTAACCGCCAAAGCCTCTGGGAGCTTCAATATCCCAATCTGAATTTTTTAAATTTAAAAAAAAAAAAAAAAACTCAGCATTTATTGACTTAGTCAAAATGTCCTAATCAACATTTATAATCCCCTCATACAAATAATTATAGATACAATTTGTGTATAGTTACTGCAGTACCATTTTCAACTTCTCCCATATACTATGGTTAGTGATAAGAAAAAAATCTTAAAAAACATAATTTATATATTAAAAAAGAATCTAAAACAAATATAAATATCTATAATTATCCCGTGCATAGCACGGGTGATAGGCTACTTATCTATATATGTGAATTGTAATTTTTAAATGTATATATATATATTTTAAATGTCCTCTTTTTTGCCTTTTTTATATTATATTAAAGTTTAATACTTTGATAATAATCACATGTGTTGAGACTTTTCAATGAATTCATGTGTTGGATTTCAAAGAATTTTTTTTTTTGCTTGATCTTAATGCATTAAAGTGTTATTATAAGAGTAAGACTTAGGGGTTGAAAGAAGTTAATAAATGCTGAGATTTTTTTTTTTTAAATCAGGAAATTTAGATTGAAAAATTCAAACTCTCACAAGATTTGAGGTTAAAAATCTCATTTTGCTTAATATATAGTATAAATGTGAATTGTGATTTTTAAATGTTTTTTGTTTCTTTAAATGTCTTATTTTTTTCCTTTTTTATATTATATTAAAGTTTAATATTTTGATAATAATCATGTGTTGGACTTTTCAAATAATTAAATATCTTTTTTTTATTATATTATATTAAATTTTAATATTTTGATAATAATGATATGTGTTGGACTTTTCAAGAAATTTTGTTTATGCTTGTTGTTAATGCATTAAAGTGTTATTACGAGGGATAATAATCATATCTATTGGGACTTTTCAAGGAATTCATATATGTTGGATTTCAAAGAATTTTTTTTATATTTGTTCTTAATGCATTAAAGTGTTATTATGAGGGTAAGACTTGGGAGTTAGGAGAAGTTAATAAATGTTAAGATTTAATCTTCTTTTACTTAATATATAGTATAGATAAATAAATAGTGCAATGCCAGAGACATCAAGTAATTCATCAAGAAAATTACCAAATAGTCACATGAGTCCATGTGAGTTTCTCCTTGCCAAATGCTATTTATTATCAAATTTATTTCACTATTTTATTTTATATATGACAAACTATAGTTAAAAGAATAATGACATATAAAGAAAAGGAAAAAAAAAAACAAGAAAATTTTGGTCTAACATCCATTTTTAACTTTTAGTAATGAGATAAATTCATACTAATTTTTTGGATAAATTACAAATACACCCTTTAAAATTTGTTTAAAATATAGATTGTTCCTTGTGATTTGAAAATTACAGATACTCCCTTATTAAAATTTTTTATTTAATAGAATTAACTAAAAAAATTAAAATTCATAATTACTCTCTTATACAATAATAAAATTACCTAAATTATTAATTGAAACATATTTTTAACATCATTAAAAACTGTTAATTGACTTGATGATTTATTAATAAAAAAGACGATTTGTTATGAAATTAGAAACATGTGGAATATACTTATAATTTACCCTAATATTTTTGGTAGTCTGTCCACCAACTCTCTCATTCTCTCGTCTCGCACCAAACAACTCCTCTCTCTCTCTCTCTCTCTCTCTCTCTCTCTCTCTCTCACAATCAATTCGGAGTTTGATACAGAAACAAAGCTCCACATCTACCTCATGATCTCTCACACCACAAAGCATCTGACTTTCATCATTTTCCTCAATCGCATGATCATCTTGGCATCGATCTATCACAAAATCCGATCCACTTCGATCCGAATTTTCACATTCTTCAATCTGATCATCATCATCATTCAAATCTGTTGCAGTGTTGGACTGGTAAGAGTGGTGGCGGAGAAGGTAGTAGGGATCGATCTTTGGTTTAAAAATATCGAAGACGAAACGACCTCAAACTCCTACTGAATAGCTCAAGTTTACTTGCGAGAGACACATCGCTCTTCTCATTCTCCTTCAATCTCAACAAACTTAGGGTTTTGAGAGCTACGAATTTCGCCAAAGAGCTTAGGAAGAGCATTGGTTGAAATAGCAAGGGACAATGGCGGGGTTGATCTTGAGCCCATGGGCGTCAAACCTAAGGAAGTTGTTTCCGCCGTTGAATTCGATGGCACCTCAAAAAGATGGAGATAATGATGATCGATGTTAGAACCCCATGATCGGAAAGAATATCTCAGATCTTGGTCTCTACTACCGCTCAAATCTTGATTTCATATCTCACATGTTTCTAAAGATGAGAAGAGAGAAAGACGGAGAGAGAGAGAGAGCGAGATAAATAGATAGATAGATAGATAGATAGAGGGATTTTCGGTGCTCTATTCTAGCGGCTCAATCTTTGAGTGCAGGCACTACTAATTGTAAAGATGTAAATTAGGGAAAATTTATTTAGTTTGGTTAAAATAATTTTCTTTGGTTTAAAATTATAAATAAGCATAGAGAAATTTGTGCTAAAATTTTTCTGGTTTGGTTAAAACAATTTTCTCTAGTTTAAAATAGTGAACAAATACAAAAAAATTTGTTAACAAAGCCAGAGAAATTCTCTGTGAACAAGTCAGAGAATTTTCAATTTTCTCTGGATTTCTTTGGTTTGAACTCAGAGAAATTTTAATTTTTCTATATCGATTTGTGTATTGCACATCGTGATTGAGAAGGCAAAGAAATTTTCTGGTTTGCACCTGGAGAAATTCTTGGAAAACAAGAGAAATTCTCTGAAGAAAATCTCTAGATTGGAATCTAAAGAAATTCTTTAACCTTCTTAGAATTTCTCTAGAGAGAAATATTCTGGGAAGTCTAGAGAAATTCTCTGAATCGAATTTTCTTTGGATCTATATTGAGGGACCTTAAATATTATGAAAATATTAAATGTCCTATATACTATAAAATCTTAATATTATAGACTTTAAAAAAAATCTCTAAAACACAATTGTATATAATTTTGTATAAAAAATTATGTGATTTTTTATGCTATGTTCATTTATAATCAAAAGATCTATTTTGTTCTCGTAATTTGAAAAATGTCAGTGACACGCTATTTTGAATAAATTTTTCATTTATAAATCAATTTTAAAATAATGGAACATACTATGCTACATGAAAAGGTGAAAAGTTTTGATAAAATATTATGATAATATACCATCTTACCAAAAATATCACAACATATCAATTTTGAGCAATATTACACCTCAGGCCTCGTTTGGGAATAGATTAATTTAGTAATTTTTTTTATTATTTGATTAAAATATGAGCTAAAAAAATTCGTATATTTGGGATAATTTTTTAATTTTTTACGAAAAGATGTGCAAAAAGTAGAGAGAAAATAGAATCTTTGACTTTTTGGTATAAGTTGTTGGTTTTTTGGTTTTTTTAGTAATTTTTGACTTTTTAACTAAATGGGTTGGTTCCCAAATGAGGCCTAAGTACATTTTTTATTTTTTATTTTGGTCTTGTTTGGTTTGTGTTTTGAGATGTTATTTCAAAAATAATTTTTTGAACAAAGTTTATAAAATTTGAAAATTTAATTGGTTGTATATTTTCAAAATAGTTTTGGAATTTAGGATGATTTGATTTTTTTTTTTTTTTTTTTTTTTGTAGTTGAATATAGGTATGATAGAAAAAGTGATTGAGAAGAAGAAAGAATAGAGAAAAGTGATTAATTGATGTATAATAAAGAGAAAAGTGATTTTGAATTTTTTTAAAAAAAAATTCTACCAAACATATTTTTGAATTTTTTTTTTCTCTAAAAACATATTTTGAGAGCCAAATCAAACATGTTTATGTTTTGTCTTCGGTCCATTATCACTACAAAAAATTAAGGTTTTACAAACCAAAATTTAGGAATAAAATTATTTTTTAGAAACAAAATATTTTTGTTGCGAAAAGTGTCATTATATTTTTAATAACAAAAATTAGACATTAGTGATGAATTATTATCTTTTTGGAACAAAATTTTTTGTCTAAAAAAATAAACTATTTTGAGACCAAATTAGTTTGTCTCTAAATGTGTATTTATTAGTGACATTTTGAAAATTTTGTCGCTAAAAATTTTATTTTTGACTTTTCGAAAAGACCTTTTAACGACTATCCACACGACAATAGAAATTGGCTCTTAAATATCTTTTACAACAAAATTTTCACTTTTAAAGATCAAAAAATTTAATTTCTAAAACTCTTATATGTTGTAATGTGGGTGTACAACATCAATCTTGTTGAGGGGGGTGTGCTCACAGGAGGCACTATTTTAACTATTCCATGTGTTCTTTTATGGTCCTAGTGTGCACATTATCTATAAAAAGAAGAAAAAATAATTAAATTGATCTAATAATTATATACACATTTTTATTTTATTATTATTATTTTTTTTTATGAATGATCTACATAAAATTCAAAAAGATTAATGAAATAAATAATCAAAATAGAATCATCAAGGTGAGGTGTGGTGGCAAAGAGGCGACAGAGGTGAGCCGGAAGAGGTGGTGGGGGTGAAGAGGTTTGGTCAAATTCACCATAGTAGTATGAAGCTTTTGGTTCAAAGCACGGGCATTTTAATGGCTGAGAGAGATTATGATACCTTCAAAATTCATCCACCACCATCTTTTTCCCACGGATTGTGTTACTCTCACCTTTGTTAGTAAGATAGGTCCGCTGAGTTCCAGCTAAAACAATATTTGGAAATAACAAAATGTATACAACTTTACCCATGTTGCATATATACATATATATATATATATATATCGGTATAGTGTTGTTCATCACAACAAAATAAGTATAGTAAAAGGGTTTTAACTTTTAACCCATATTGCAGCTACAGCTGCAATTCTTACATGAAACTTATCAAAATAATTAAGGCCAAGTTTGGCATTTGCCTAAAAAGTCAAAAAGTTAAAAAAATTACTCAAAAAGTTAAAAAGTTATCACTATTCACAAAAAGTTAAAAAATACGGCTGCACAACTCCCAATCATAATTTCTCCTTACACACTAATTTATACAATTTTTTAATACACATTTTTTCATAAAAAGTCAAAAAATTAATCCAAACAACCATATTTTTTTCCTCAACTTTTTAGTCTAAAAAGTCAAAAAATGCACTTATTTAGGACATCCTAAACAACCCCTTAAATCATCACCATTCTCTCTTTCTCATAAATCAATTGTATCAAATAGAAGGAAATCCCAAAATCTTACCAAAAGCCACAACATTGCCTTATGAATTGAGAATGGTTTGCCACTGCATTTTTACAGATAGAATATGCCCTAAAAAGCTACAATATAAATGAAATCATCTTACATTACAGTCATAATGAATGCTCTTTCAATGCTACATATGATCTGGTATTTGGGATATAATTCCCACGTCAATTTCAAAAAAATAATAAAAAAAAATTTCAATAACAAGTGTTTGTGATCAACAAACCCACTAAAGCACCCACAAAGAGGGTGAGAAAATAAAAACAAAATGCCAAGAACCTGTAAGTAAACGAGAATACAAAGATCATTGGCGCTTCTTTTATAATCCTTGGCTCGCCGACATGTCAAATACAACTCAAGCTGGTAGCTCAAGCTTCACGTTGTTCCTCCAGCTGCCAACCAAAAAAATGGAATCAGTGACATTTTATGCAGAGATCTGCCAGTGATTGCATTTGAAATATACTCAAACGTTTACCTTTGGAAGTAATAATAAAAGAAATCAGCGTAAAGCAATGTCTGCACAAGCCCTGATATCCAAGCTGCAATAGAACCATTCAGTACAAAACATGTTGGTATTGAGAAGCATGATGAAAACCACAAAAATGTGATTGCACATGTGTTTTGAGAGAGAGAGAGAGAGACGTACTTATCCAGTGGACATAATGTGGCTCGGTGAAGTAGCGGTAGATCCAATTTACAATGTACAATGCTCGGTATGCGCTGTAGTAAGGAAAGTAGAAGAATATGAACATCTATCTCACATTCTAAAAAGAGTAACATGACAAAAGATTTACTGCAACAAATATAATATGAATTTATATAAGGTGGTAGGTAGGTACCATAAAAGTGACAATCCAAAGCAATTGACATTTGTAGAACATGACAATCACCAAAATTTTCAATTGTCAGTTTCAAACTGCTTCTAGAAAATTGTAAAAACTGGGAATATGTGTGGATGACTGCTGGCCCAGTCATGGCATGATTTAGAAATCTACTCTAAATTATCAGACTATAAGAAACGAAGATAAATGGCAACTCCATGCCAGATATACCTACTAACGAAAAATAAGAATTATTTGTGATGAACAATATCAATCTGCAGTACATAAGCAGAAATCAAGTGTAATTACAAGATTATTGAGCCGCAAAATAATTGTAATGCATAATCTTCACATAAGGCTTAACTGAAATCAAATCTTAGTTGCACGAAGCGAGAGCGGGGAAGCATGAGCTGATAGAAGTTTCTTAGGTTGGGAGCGCCTCGGGGAGCGGTAATATATATATATATATTTTAATACACATTAGAAGTTTTTTTATAAATATTTTTTATAATACACATTAATTATTTTATTTATTTATTATATTTTTTAAATAATATGTTATTGTTAATTTATTTTTTTATTTTTAATTGCTATATATATTATAAATAAAAAAATATAACAAATAAGGAATAAAAAAATATGTTAAAATAAATAATAAAAAATTGGATGATTTATTTTATAAATTTTATTAGATTTTTTTTATTATATATGATTTAATTAGATTTATTATATAACAAATTATATTATAATTATATTATTTATTATATTCATTAAATGTTAAAAACGGGAGGGGACACAGATCGACGAAAGAGAGAGAGAGAGAGAGAGAGAGAGAGAAGAGGAAGACGCGACGACAAAGAAGAAGAAGAAGAAGACGAGGAGGAGGAGGAGATGCATAAGAAGAGAAGACAAAGAGACAGAAGAGGAGATCGTGACTAGATCGAAGGCGATGTAACAGAGATCGAAAGCTATGTAACAGATCGAAGATGTGTCCGAGAAACCCATGCCCTAAACTAGCGAATCCATATAACAGATCGACGGCGAGACCAGGTTTCTCTCTCTCTCTCTCTCTCTCTCCCCTTTACGATCCCATCGTTGACTGAATCGCATTTCTCTCTCCACAGAAACGCGATTCTTACACGTTTCTTTCTAGGAAACGCGCAATCGCGATTCTTACTCAGAATCGCCACCTGGTTGCACGATTCCTGCAACTAAGAATCAGATGCTCGAGAATAATTTGAATCGCTTGCACACAGATTTTACTGTGGCTAGTTGTGCTCACCAGCTTTAAAACTAATATCCCAGCAAGACAAACCGAATGAGTGAATGGATGGGGAGGACCATGATATAAATGCAGAAACAAAGGTTCAGTTTCCAAATCCAACATATCATATGACTTCCTGCTCCTAAGGCCACACCCTTTTGTTTGCATAACAATGTCCAAAAAATCACAATCCACATGATATACATATTTGGATTTTGAAATTAGATTTCACATCCATACCAATGCACCTGACACATGTACCAGAGTCCATGTAACATGCCCAAAGCCTCTCATATGTTCACTATACAATCCTTGGTCTACCGCTACCCTTAGCTCCGTGAATTTGCAACCCAACATATGTTTCCACAAGCAATCCTTCTCAACAGATACTTCCAACCATTATCTGAGAAGTGTTTGATACACTAAAGCTAGGAACTTAATCCCATCCACCAACTTTTTACGCAATTTAAATGGAATCCAATAATAAGACGATATTCACTCAGTGGTCCATATAGTCTACTACTCTTGCATCCACATAGAACCCAACACATTGTTCCACAAACAACTCTTCTCAAGAAAACCTTCATGATCTTTGGCTATGAAGTGCTCAATCCAAAGCTATGGATTCAACAGCACCCACCAACTTCCTCAGGCAACTAAATGGATAACACTTGATTTATTTCTTGTTTCCCAACACACAATCATGTAAACAGAAAAAATAAATATAAATAAACAAGAAACAGGGAAGTGGGGAAACAGGGAAAAAAAAGGATCCCCAAAACTCCTACGATCTCATGCCAATGAAGTTTGGCAATCTAAAAAGTTTAAAGGGCAGTGCCATAGAAGACTGCCGTTTAGGTCAAATTCAACGGCCCCGAATAATCTACTACAGTGGACTCTCTTTTTTATTAGTATGGAAAAGTCATCATAATATGAAAATTTTATGTCTCATCTAGAGGTTGAAGAATCATTTCATGAGCTCCACATTCTTAACCGACTACCAGAGGTTTGATCTTTTTCATTAAAAAAAATGGCAACAAGGGAAGCCAAAAAGTCCAATGCAAACTCCCCCAAGGAGGAGGTAGCTTGTAGGGATATCCAGATGTTCAGAGTATGATTCGCCTACAACTTTAAAACCAATGCTTCAAAAAGTAGAAGAGGGACTAGGGCATAAATTGGAAACTGGAACGCCATTAATATTGCATTTAACTCACAGGTGAGAAAAATATGAGAAACAGGGTCAAAAGATTAACCCTCCAATACAGTTGGGAAATTCTATAATTTGCAACTCTATTTGATCTCTGGACTGTCTGATTAAAACATGAACAAGCCAAGTTGACTAAAACATGGCCTGCTTTCATAGAAAACAATTTTTACTAACGCTCTTAGTTATATGAGGCGGCTTCATCCAGGAAATTGTCAGCTAAATCTTGTCTACTTTGACAACACAAAATAAATAAGCAATTCAACAACTGTTGCTAGTTCTAATAATTGTTCCTGCGTATTTATTCCTAATGATTTTAACTAAAACATAAGAATGGGGGTTAATATTACCCAAGGAGAAAAACATATTGCCCGGTCAAGTTGTCAATATTTCTCGTCCTTTGCAACAAGACCAGCTGAGGAAGTATGGCAACAGCTTCTAAATATAAGGAAAATGCCCACATCACCTGCTCAATCAAATCGAGTAGAAGATATGGTAGGGGAAAAAAGAAAAAAAGAAGAAAAATATCATGAATTTATGAGTAACACAATTCATAGAATTTAAAAAATAAAATAAAATCAATATGGCACTTAGCGTTGATGGAATAATAAAAAACGAACCACAACAATATTTTGGGCAAATTACAAACATCCCCCTCGAGGTTTGGTAAAAATACAGATTCCTCCCTGAGGTTTGAGAAATTACAAATTGTCCCCTGAGGGTCAAATTTTCATAACAAATTAGGAGAAATTAGGAGGGAATCTATATGAAAAAAAAAACCTCAGGGGGTAATTTGTTATGGAAATATAAACCTCAGGGGGCGGGATGTAATTTCTCAAACTTTAGGAGGGAATCTGTATTTTCACCAAACCTCGAGGGGGTGTTTGTAATTTGCCCCAATATTTAAATGGAATGGCATGCATACCTCCTTGAAAGTGAATTTCTCATGCATAACTAGAGCCAAAAGCAAACAAGGCAGCACAAGAAAATAATGGCGAAAGGTGTCTTGGTCTTTATCGTAAGATTCATGGACAATCTTGTGGTGCCTTATGTACCAGACAATTGACAAAGAGCTCCCCAAGAATATTAACTTCATGACTGTATTGTAAAGTGAGATATAATCTGTAAATATATCCAAGTAGCGAGTTGCAAAGACAGTAGCATAGAGCTCTTGAGTCTTCAGTGAAACACCTGCATACAACAAAGGAAGTTCAAATCAAAATTACAAAAAGATGTTAAGAGAAATAAGAAGATTTTGCTATGCCATGGTTTCATAGAAGCTATGCATTCTCAGACAAAAATTAAGAGAAAAGGGTTCAGATTTCTAGCTAAATACAAATTATATTAAACTTGACATTCCGTTTGCTCTAGTTTTATATTTCATTTGGAGACCATGAAATCTGTAATTTGGGTCAATGCAAAGTAATTAAATTCAAAACCCCATCAAAATATGGTGCAAAAAAACTGGGTTCAGCTGACATGAATCCTTTTTCCATTGTTTTAATCCATCAGGGACCATATCTTCTAATAAATGATAAAGCACCATGAATTTCTCAGTGCCTTAAAACCAACAAAAAAAAAAAAATTTAGCCTTTTTCCTCTTCTATGAAATCTCTCCTACTTGAACCAAAATAAGTAATTACACATGGAGAAACCACCAATACTTATATCATAAAATTAAGCTTCCTGTAACTTCAGAGGATCTTAAGTTTTAATGTCTCAGCTCCAATTTTGTTCACAACTTCGAAGAATCAATCACTTATCCCAATACAAACCCAAAAGACATTCAGTTATTACGAAACCTAACCTAATGACCTCTCAATATTAACCTCAAAAATGCTACTCACCTAAATTCATTACAAAGAAATAAACAAACAAATAAGGGGAAACAACTTATAAGCTCACACCCACTTCTCTACATTAATAATTCAGCTTCTTTCCATCAAACCCATCTCACATTTGAGCTATAAACTACTTTACAAGTCAGCTAAAGACTACTAAACAACCCCATCTCCAAAACCCCACAAAATTATCAATAAATTCTAAAAACCCTCTTTTTAAACCCCTCAAATCTACAAATAATACAAAATTAACCATAATTCAATAACATGAAAATGTAGAAATATATACAGAAAATAACATATGAATCTATAATGGGTAGGAAAATAGGGAAAGGAGACAAACCAGCGCAGGATTTAATGGTGTGGATCTTGAGAAGCAAAACGAGGACACTTGCGAGATGGGTCATGTCACCTGCTAATCTGAATATATTCATCTTTTTTGATCAACAGGAGACTCAAACCCAACAGAGATCTGAGCTGAAATTTTTCCCACCAGATCTCCGATTGATCCTACGAACAAAACAAACAAAATTTATCCTCTATTTTCTCTTTTCTTATCTTTTTTTTTCAGGGTAAATTGCATTTGCACCGACTTTTTTGATGTTTGAAAAAATTGTAATTAGCCCCCCTAGTATTTGCATAATTACACAAATTCTTCTCTACTAACAAATCTTAACATGGTTTTAAATTTACTTTATTTTACCTTTGTATATTTGTATCAGATTATTTTGGATAAATTACAGTAGTCTTTTTTGAGTTTCATTTTAATATAATTATACTAACTTCCTTTTAATCTTAATTTTTATAACACTTTTAATTTTATTTTCGCCAATAATTTGTGACTTGAATAGATAAATAAAATAATATTATTATCTATTTTATACTAAATATATATTTTACTCTTATTTGTCTTTATATCTACAAACCATCTGAATTATTTTCTAGTCAATTTACCATAATAAAAAGAAAATTAGGATAAATATATAAAATTTATTGTATATTCTCTTAACTTCAAAAATGTCATCATAATTTATCTAAGGGTAAATTACAAATACAACCCATGAAGTTTAATTAAAATACGAATCGCTTCCTATGATTTTAAAAATTACATTCCACCCTTTCAGGTTTCTAATTTCGTAATAAATCGCCCTTTTTATTAATAAATTATCAAATTAATTAATAATTTTTAATGATGTTAAAAATATGTTTCAATTAATAATTTGAGTAATTTTATTACTGTATGGGAGAGCAATTATGAATTTTATTTTTTTAGTTAATTTTATTAAATAAAAAATTCTAATAAGAGAGTATTTGTAATTTTTCAAATCACAAAAAATAATTTTTATTTTAAAAAAAAATCTCAAAATGTATATTTATAATTTACCCTTTATCTAATTATCTTTTAACCTTGAATCTTTTATAATTTCTATGGCTCTTACTTTATTCTCTCCATTTCACATTTCATGCTCTTAGCTACACCATAACGCCCTCACCCCCACTTTACCATCTATTTTTCTTATCAACACTCTTTCACCATCTATCCCACTTTACCATCTATTTTTTTTTATCAACACTCTTTCACCATCTATTATTATATAGAGCATCTACATGCCCCCACCCTATTTTCCCTTTCCAACACCATACAACACAATTACTAATACTCCCATGTAGGGTGAAAAAAATAAAAATAAAAAGATAAAACTGAAAATAGTATTCACTAATATTAAAAATTTTCACTTCATTTTTTTTCTTTCTATTTTTGAAACACATTTCACCTCAACATAATTACCAAACAATGTCTTAGAGCCACTTGTTATCGGTTGCTTCTCCTTCTTCTATAGAACTCACACTTAAAATATAAAAATACACGTATATATGAAAATATTAATAAGTAAATAAAATACTTAAATTTTTATCTAAAAATCTCATTATGACAGTTTTACCTTTCATGTCTTCAACTTTAAGTAAAACACCACCTCATGTCTTGTCAAATGAAATCATAAACTTACATAAAATGACAAAAAGAAGACATGAACATTTAACAATCTGAGAAGTCTAGGAACACAAAGGACGAAACATAGATTGAAGCACAAAAATTGTGCATTCAGTTATCTGGTTGGACGGTCAGTCAGACAATTGTCTAAATGACTAGTCAAAACTTGTCGGTCGTGACTGTCATGGTGTTGAAAGTGGCTATTATAGTGTCTTCCGGTCATCTAGGCGGACGGTCGGTGAATAGTTTTTGTGTTTAGTTTTTGTGTTCCATTTTCTGTGTGCATAGCATTACTGTTTAACAATTTCATTTTTTTTTTTTTTTTTAAGAATGCCTTTAGACAAAAGAAAATTAGTGTATTTTTAGAGATGATTTTTGGAGTGTATTTAGAAGCAGTGTGTTTTTTATGAGAAGTTGTTTCCTACCATCTTGATTAGGGGTGTGCACGGTGCGGGTCGGTGCGGTTTGAGAGAAAAATAGAAACTGTATGGCGGGTGGCGGATTGACAAAAGTGTCACTAGAATTTGTCATTTTTCTTATCAAAAATCGGCGGTTCGGTTGGCAAATAATGGCGGATTTGCCTTGGCGGTTCGAGCGAATTGGCAGTTTATAAAAAATATAATTCAAATTACAAAACTTAAATCAAAGAGCAAAAAAAAGACGAGAGATACTGTGATGTTAAGCATCTTGCGAAACTTTCTTCTAATGCAACAAGCGTAACAACAACATGATAATATCAACGACTATACTATCAGTTTATTACAAGCATCTGTAGAAGTTACAATGATCAAATACAATACATAAAATTAATATCATTTAGGGTTTACAATATATTGAAAATGTTTACTGTTGAAAAGTATTTAGATTGAAAAGTGAGCTAATGCAAGTTTGCAACATGGCCAGAAAAAAAAAAAGATTGAAAAGTGAATTGGAATCCAACTTTATTTTGAATTATTGACATCTTGAATTCCCCTCAAGCAGTAATGTAATACTATATTCTAAAGTATAGAACAATAAGCAAACTTAAGTAAAAAAGAATTTTTAGAATCTTATAAAACATGATTTAATAGCGGTGCGGGTCGGTGCGGTTTGAAAGAAAAATAGAAATCGGGGGATTGATAAAAGTGTCACTAGAATTTGCCATTTTTCTTACCAAAAATCGACAGTTCGATTGGCAAATAATAACGAATTTGCCTTTGCGGTGCGACTCGGTGCGGTTTCGACGGTTTTGACAATATTATGCACACCCCTAATCTTGACATTAACACCCTATATAGTTCTTGAAAATGTTAATGAGTTAAACAAAACGGCAAAAATATCTAAAATACCCTGGCCCTTTGTCCAGTAAGATTAATGTCTAAAAAGGCAAAAATGTTAATAGTAAGATTAATGACATGCAAGAAGAAAGAAGCTCGACAATTATGCTGTGTCGCTAATGCCTGAATGATGTTTAAATTAGCTTTTTTAAAAGAATGTTCAATGGCTTAGCGAGGTTGTTAGGGGTTGTTTGGAGTGTCTTAAATAAGTGTATTTTTTATCTTTTTAAACTAAAAAGTTAAGAGAAAAAATATGAATGTTTGGGTTAAATTTTTGACTTTTTATAAAAAAAAATGTGTATTAAAAAATTGTATAAATTGATGTGTAGGGAAAAATTAGGAATGGGAGTTGTGCAGTCATATTTTTTGACTTTTGGTATATAATGATAACTTTTTAATTTTTTGAGTAACTTTTTAACTTTTTGACTTTTTTTCAATTTACCAAACTTGACCTTAATAGGATTATTGATTGCGATAGACTTGCCCGATCAATTTAGATTACAATCCATTGATTGTCGTAGTTGTATCAATATTTGTATATTATTTTATGGGAAAATGTTTGGTAGCTCAAAATTTTGTGACTCAAATGGCTCAAATATGTCAAAACGACGTCGTTTTATACTCATTTACACTCAAAACGACATCGTTTTGAGTGATTTGAGCCATTTGAGCCAGAAAATTTTGAACTACCTAGCATTGTTGTATTTTATGAATTCTCTGTATTTTGGTCATTCAGTTTCGATTCGTAACTCGAAATTCGGAGGCTCGAATTTAGCTCAACACCAAAACGACGTCGTTTTGGTGTCCTTTTTTTTTTTTCTTTCTTTTTTTCCTTTCCCTGTTCTGAAACAAAGAGGATGGAGAAGAAAAAGAAGAAGAAGAAGAGAGATGGAGCAGAGGAGACATCATCATCAACAACCAAAATCAAAAAACAACACAACAACTATTTAAATCATCATCAACAATAACAAACCAAACACAGATATATTCTGTAGATCAACACACAGATCATCAACAATAACAAACCAACTATTCTGTTCAAAACAACCATTTCTAGCCATCGTCGAAATCAACACACAGATCATCAACAATAACAAACCAACTATTCTGTAGATCTAATCCCATAAAAAAAATGGTTGTTTTTTGTTCAAAATCAAAAAAAAAAAAAAAAAACAAACCAAACACAGATCTACAGATCTACATCGTTGCCATCGTCGACCGTCGCCAGCTCTCTCTCTCTCTGTCGCCATCGTCTCTCTCTCTCTCTCTCTGTTCGCCCTCCCGCTCTCTCTTCTCTCGCTTTTTCTCACACTCTCTCTCCCTCCCCTGTTTCAGATATAAAACGAAAAAAAAAAATTACAAAATGACGCCATTTTGAAAAATCGGGCCAATCGAGCCTTGCAACTTTCGAGCTACCAATCTTCATTCTTTGGTTATTAATCTTTGTACTCGATCATTTTTCCTACTCGATCTAGCCAAGTTAACTTTCTTTGTAGACTTAATTTTCGTCCATTTTTTTTTTATGGAAGTCCTTTACTGTTATATACAAGTGGTGACATGTTATTTTCTCCTTGAAACTCTTTAGCAACAAACAACAATTTTTTTTAAAAAAATCTTTTTTTTCTACAACTAAAGATTTCATCACCATAAATGAATTTTTCAACAAGTGGCATCACGAATATAAAAGACATGATTAATTTGTAGGAAAATTTACTCATAAATCTTATATAGAGGAATGGTGATTCATTTAGTCTTAAAGAGTTTTTTATAGGGCAATTACTCCCATTGATTTTGAAAAAAGTAGATCTAATATATTATTTAAAAATTAAATTTACGATTATACTCTTATTTCTATTATGTTCATTCTCTTCTTTTTTTTCTTTTTTTTTCTTTTGTGTTAGAAAAGTAAGGTACACAATATATGAGAATCAAATTTGGAATGAATTTTTATATAAAAATCTTTTTTATTTGGAAAACATTTCAAAACAAAAATGACTTAAAATATGAAATTCTTCAAACATTCCAAAATGATGTGGAATTTTTCAAACATTTCAAAATGAGTATAAAAACTACTTGGTAAGTTTTGATTAAATGTATAATTTCAAATTGTAATACTCCAATGTAACACTCAAACGTAACAAAAAAAAAAAATCTTAGTATAATTACTTTTCCAAACATAACACTCCAAAAAAATCCTTAGTGTAACACTCTAATGTAATACACACAAAAAATCTTTGTTGTAAAATACAAAAAAACTCCTTAGTGTATTTGTTGGCTACATATTTTGTATAAGCCAATTATAATTCAACATGTGGCAGATTGAGGGTAATACGGGAAGACAACTCAAATCTTCGATTGTGATCGTACACGTGGCAGTTAATACTGGTTTTCATAAGATCTGCATAGTACTGAATCAACAAAGAGATGCAAAGTGATGTGGCTTCAACGGTTACTCACATTTAAATTCAAAATCAGGAGGGAAGACTAACTGCAGGTATTGGCATAGTGGAGCTACTCTAAGGCAACATGATCAGCGATCATAGAGGAGCAGTTCGACGGTTAGAAGTGCAGTTGGATGGTTCTCCTTGAAAAGTATAAATAGCAAAGAAGGCCCTAGAAAAAGGCCCAGACTCAGATCCAGAAAACCAGTTTTATTCTACATTATTTCTTTTCCAGTTTTACACTTATTGTTCTTTACATTTCTGTACTTCAAATTCCTGCACTGCATTTCGTTCATAGAAGTAGTTTTCAAGTAGCTTGTTGCTATAAACCTCTACGAGGCTGATTCAGATCTTTGTAAGTTTTTCATTTTGCTTAATGAAATACTACAACTGTTCTTTATTTACCCATTGTTTGCTTAATTTTCCTAAACAAAGCCACCAGTAAAAGTCCTCTTCATTGAGACTGAAAGAACTAAAATACAATCGTCTGATAATTGGTTGGCAATTAATATTCTGTAAGGACTGATTGATCCTTACTAGTACGCTCACAATTACAAAAATAACATTCGAAAGTCAAAAAGCCAACATATATTTTTGGCACGCCCGGTGGGGCTAATCGAAATGGCTAGACGTAGGAGACAAGGAGAAAATGAACGATTGGAAGAAGGCATAGAAGAAAATGTAGAAATACATAATCTAGAGGATAATGTGATAACACATCCTGTGGAAACACCAATTTCATCAGAACCTATGGCCGAACAGACCAGCACTTCGGAACAAGTACCACATATTCATAATGTTGGACGAGGCCAAAGAATTGGACCATCCATTGTTCCATCTACTCAGCCAATGAATCCATGGGGTGGCCTAGTAGATGCCATGGGATAGCAGTTAATGAACACAATGAAAAGCTGGGCAACATCCTTTTTGGATCGAATGAATACCCACCAACCAACAAATACAAGACACATGGAAGAAATTTCAAATGTCCCTTAGCAAAGATTGGCTAGAGATAAACAGCCTATGCAAATTAATGGACATTCTAATGGTCAAACTAGTAATCAAAACTATGAAAGACCATCACCTCAGTCTTGGTATGACCCTATTTCGAGGCTTAATGCAAGTCAAAATGCCTCATTACTTAACAGTGAAGCCATGCAAATTGGTGGATCTGGCCTAGTACAAGAAAATGGCATAAGGATGGCTCCAAATCCCATGTTCGAAGCCATACCTGGCACGAGGGGGTTCACTAACCCTTTATTCGAATTTATACCCGAGGGGTTGGAAGGTTTTCCTACAAATGGAAGAGACACAACACCTGTTCCAACACCTTTCGCAGGTCCTTTCGTAGGACAGGCTCAAAAAGGTCATCTATACCCTCAATAGCAGCCAGCACCATAAAGACAACCAGTCCCAAACATACCACCCTATGGACCGAGAGGACTCCAAGCACAAGGTTGTCTATAAAATCCTGTGTTTGTTCCTCCAATAGTAGTTCAACAAGCACAAAATATGGTCCCTAGGGACCAAATTGCTGACATTGTTAGAGTAATGTGTGGACTAATGGCTCGGGAGATTCAGACTCCTATCTACAAGAAACCATACCCAGAATGGGTAGATAGGGTACATAAATACTCAAAAGGTTTCAGGATACCAGATTTTGCCCTTTTTTATAAGAATGGAAACCAGTCAATGGTCAAACATATTGCTAGATTCGCAACTCAGTGTGGTGAATTTATCAATAATGACTATATGAAATTAAGATTATTTTCAAATTCTCTAACTGGAGGAACATTTGTATGGTATATTAATCTTACACCTGGCTCTATCCAAACTTGGCAACAGATGGAAGAGACATTTCATGCCAAATTCTTCCAAATAGAACCAGAGGTTTCTATGGCAGACTTGGCAAGATTGAGTCAAAGGCCTGATGAGAAGGCTATTCAGTTTATTGCCAGATTTAAAAGAGCACGAAATAAATGTAGGATCATCTTACCAGAGCCTGAATTTGTGAGATTGGCTCAAAATGGTCTAGAGTTTAGGCTTTGAAAGAAGTTTGACTCAACTGAGTTTAGAGACTTAGTGGAATTAACCTATAAGGTGTCTAGGTATGAAACATAACTGGAAGAAAAACAAGATCGAAGTAATGCATTATACAAGACATATTATAGAGATCCTAATTATGAGATTGATGCAGCAGAGATTGTAGGGAAAGAACCTGTGATATGTGAAGCATTAATTCATAAAGACACAACAATTGACCAACAGTTTAAAAAAAAGACCTTCATAGGAAATACTCTTTCGATTTAACAAAGGCAGATGATATTTTTGATCGTTTGCTTGCTGCAAATTCCTGAAATTACCAAAAGGAGTCAAAATTCCATCTCTAGAGGAACTGAAAGGAAAGGTGTATTGTAAATGGCATAATTCTTGGTCTCACTCAACTAAAAACTACATTGTTTTTCAAGACAAGATCCAAGAGCAGATTCAAAAGGGGAGTTTGAAATTCCCAACTAAAGCAGAAAAGGCGATGGGGATTGATACCAATCCGTTTCCAGCAATTGGAGAGGTGGCAGCCAATGTTATCACGCCAGACTTCCAAAACTTGTCCTTGAAAGAATTGGAAGAAGTCAATGTGCAAATGCATGTTGCTAGCCAGACAATTGTCAAGAAAGACACTGGAAATCTACTAGCTATTGGACAAGGTTTCTCAGACCAGAGGGAATACTTTGATGAAGAAGTACTAGATGACGATTCTTTAGAAACAGCTGTCATGCAAAAAAATGTGTCCCAGATGCAGACTGAGCTACAAGTGGTTGAAGGGGCTTCAAATTGATGGGAAGCAATATTATAAGGATGTGCAGAGGCGTCCTAAACTAACCAGTGCTTATAACAAAAGGCCATATCCAACTAGTGTTAGGTAGCAGCCATTAATGGTTGAGCCAACAACAACTAGAATGCATTCTAAAGGCAAGAGGCCTTTATATGAGTCCAGACCATCTAATTATTATAGAATGGAGAGCAGTTATCCTGAAAGGAAGTAGGAGAAGGGCTCAGTTTATGGGATCAAAGCCAGAGATTGGCCTCCTAAACCAACCTCATGCAGGACGGAAAGTGGCCACCTTTATCAAAGGCTTGAGCTAGGCCCAAAAAAAGAAGTCAGGGCCAAGCAGTGGCCTTCACAGCCAGCTTCAAAGATGGCTTCGAATGAGGAAAGAAGCAGTTCAACAGCTGGGTCAGTAGGTTCGTGGGTACCTGGAGTTCCAGATTGGTTTGTTATGCAGAACAAATCTAGGGAGATATTTACCTAAAGAAATGTTATTGAAAACCAAGGTAGGATAGTTAAACCACCTTTGGTGGCTCCAAACAATTGGGTGCTACTTAAGCACCCGAAAACAAAAGAACCAAATATGGTTCTAGTGATTTCTAAGTCCCAAAGAAGGAAGATCCAACGAAGGTACACTCAGTACCAGAAGGATCTGAAAGAAGGAGGAGAAAGTTCTTCATTTGTTCAGCTAAAGAGCCAGGCAAAAAGAGAAGAAGATTCAAAATTAGATCATAATCTAAAATCGACTCTTCCAGACAAAAAGAGTTGTAGCGGCAGGGAACAGTTGGCCAAAGTTCATTCTGAACTAAAGGCCAAGGAAAGATCAAGCTTGGTAGGGTTGGAAAAAGCTTTGATGGAAATTGACAGTGAGATAGAAGATGAAGTCGTCCCAAGCCAAGGGAAGGGGATGGTTGAGGAAGAAATGTTCGAAACTTTCATGGCTGAACAACATTTTTGGTTGGAAAACCAACAGAAACATACCATTCGAAGGAAGTTACTAATACAGAAGTGTCATGCAGCATGGAGGATGCTTCTGAAGTAATTGGACCAGTTGACCAAGAGGGAAAGCAGGTGCAGCCAGTCGTCCAATTTGGCTCGTTTCCTCCGGTGTTAGTAAATATGGTGCTTATATTACCACATGAATTTCAAGCTGAAGATGAAAACCAAGGTCAAGATATTGACCCAATTCCAGTCTCCAGTGAAGACTCATAAGAAAGTATGATACAAGACGAATCCGAAGCAGCCACACCTATGGAAACTGAAGACGAGAGTGAAGAAGAGGTAAGTATTAACCTCTCATACCCTTTTAAGTATCCCACGACGTCCATGACACAGCATGTCAAACCCTTGTATATCAAGGCCTTCTTCGATGGAATACAGATGAATCGGGTGCTGGTGGATAACGGGGTAGTAGTAAACCTGTTTCCAAACTCTTCATTAAAGAAACTAGAAAAGAAGAACCCCAGGCTAATCCCAACCAGTACAGCCATTGCTGGTTTTGCTAGAGATAAACAGATGGCCCAAGGTATTTTGCCCATCAACCTGAATGTGGGACCCAAGACTGTATGACAGCATTCTTCGTTATCGACAGCAATGCTAAGTATAATGCTTTACTTGGAAAAGATTGGATTCACACCAACAAATGTGTGCCTTCTTCTTTGCATCAAAAAATCATGATGGCTTTGTGCAATGGGAAGACGGAGGAGATTAATGCAGATCCCTAACCATTCATAGCTTGTGCAAATTTCGCAAAAGCCAAATTATATACTGAAGGAGTGGCACCACTCAATATACTGAGGAAACCTGATGGTTCAGCCGATGTGTCGGCTGATGAAGAATTTGCACACCTAAAGCACTTGGTCCAAGAGAGTGCTGATGAAGAGTTTGCTGTTAAGGATGACAATGATGCTTGGTTGTAGGCAAAGAGATGAAGCTCAATAAGCCAAGTCTTTGGCTCTAATTAGATTTTCAGTATTGGATGTAAAATCAATAATCCAGAAGGTGCAAGAGCAAGAGAAAGAAGCCAAGATGATTGGTTGTAAGAAGGAACAACAACAGGTCGGATTTTTGGCCTTAGATAAATACTGTGCGTTGGACATTGAAACAAAGGTCCAGGAGATACAGGAGGAAGAAGGCTTGTGGATAGACTTTGTCTATGAGGAGGAGGGTAAAGATGTTGAATCAAAGAAGCTGAAAACAGAACAAAGCAAGGAGATTGCTTCAAAGTCAAAAGGAATCAAAAAAAGAGCATCAGTAAGTTCTCAGATACAAGACCCCTTGGAAGAAGTAAATTTAGGGGAAGGTTCTATACAATAGCCCACCTATATAAGTGCTTGGTTGAATACTTTTGACAGGGACCAGTTGTTGGTTATTTTGAAGAAGTATAAAGATTGTTTTGCATGGTCTTATTGTAATAACCCCAACCTCTGATTAATGTTAATTCGCACTTAATTATGTCTAACAGTAATTTAGGAAGGATTTGGGAGTTATCTGCATGTGTATTGCATTATTTATGTGTTTCTATTTGTTTGCGATCAAATGATCTGTTTATGTCTTTGACTTTAAACTGCGAATTGAAAGCCTTATCGGCACCCGATTCCGAAATTGATTAATGTTTTATGCTAGTTAGATTTTATGTGATTTTATGGTAGGTTTAACTAAAATTCGGTTCGGAGCGATTAAATTAAATTAAATTAAATAATGCTAGATTAAACATCAATTAAGTGAATGCAAGTTAATTACATCATTGCCCTTGAGTGGGCCACTTTTTCACACATTGTTTAGCATTGATTCATACACATTTTCAGCCATTTCCCTTGCCTAAACCGTTGGAGAGGGAGAGAGTAGGAGAACAAGATTGAGTTCAATTAGAATTGTGCTTGAGCTTAGAAGAATTGAAGGCAACTTGGAAGATTGAGCTACTAAGCTTGGAATTCAAGACCCAAGGTAGGAAAATCACCTTCTTGTTTGTGCATTTAAGTTATACCTTGCATGATCCATGGTAAAATGGAAGATTAAAGTCAAGAATTGGTTGAAATGTTGAATTGAGTAGTAAATCATGCATGCATGTTCATATCTTAGCATTTTAAAGTGTTTTCATGGAAGTTCTTGCATGCAAGCCCATATCCTAGCCTTAGTCCATGAATTCATTATGATTTTGAGCTAAATTCTACATTTGGTCATGTTTTAGAGCATTGGATTTAAAGTGAACACTTGCATGTTAAGCTCATATTTTGTTCTTGATATTTTATTTGAAATTATGTTCAATTGACTCACCTTTGGGCTTTGATTTTACAAATTGATCTTTGAAACATCTTATACTATGAGTTTACATGTGTTTTCCAGAAAATGGGCCCCAAGAGGTTGAGTTTTGAGGTGTTGAATACTTGGTTTGAGCTTGGGAGGCAAATCTAGAAATTCCAGAATTTGGCTTCCTCGCTCGAGCGACTATCGTTTGTTCGGAGCTACGCTCGAGCGAAGGGCTGTGTCTCACGCTCGAGTGAGCATCGAGCGGGTATCGAGCGTAAAATTCCAACAACCAGTACTTTTGCATTTTTACAGACCGCTCGAGCGAAGGAGTCTACGCTCAAGCGACCCCTCTGTTTTGACAAGCTCGCTCAAGTGAAGAAAGTCACGCTCAAGCAAGACCTTTGTTTTCAGCAAATTTTGAAAAATGTTTTCCAAGATATCTTTGCATCCTTATTCCATCCTAGGCATTCCTAGGCCATGTTTAAGACTCTATAGTGAGGATTTAAGGTTAGAAACACACTAAGAACCAACGACATAAGTTTTGTGCAATGAGATCGTATGTTTCAAGTGTGTGCCCGTTGTATGTTATGTAGGTCACGTGCTGTGTGTCGTGTGATCAATCTACTTCGTCTGTCTATTTCAACGCCAACTGTGAGTAACAATTTAGTAAAGTTATGTTCAACTGTATCTATTTTCTGTGTGATCAAACAAGATCTGTTTTCCGAAATGACATGTTCTGTACAATGAATGATTGTTCAATTTTCGATATATATTCGTGACATCCTTAGCATCATATGATATCTATTAGCTGCTACCCGATGTCGGAGGTTTCTTTATGGAACTTATATCTCTGCACTGTTACTCGCATCAAGGCCTTGTCACGGGCTCACTTCGTTTCGCTCGTTATCGGATCCGGAGGTTCCTTTATGGAACTGGTTATTCGTAACCCCACGTGTATACGTTCTATTCTGTTCTGTTCTGTTAATGCTAATGGATGTATCACGTAAACTTAATCATGACCTATGATTTCTGTCTATATATGATTTGGATAAACTATGATTTTGATATGAAACTGAACTATGATTTTTGAATCTGTACGAACTCATTCATTGAAACCCTTTTACTCTATTATTATTCACTAGGCTTTCGCTCACAGTTTATATTATATATGTAGGTGAGCCGGCACATGACCAGGGGCAGAGTTGACGGCCTTCTGTCTTGTTTTTGTCAGCCAACTGTTGTGCCTCCCGAGGAGGTTCCGAACGAAGCCTAATAACATGGCTGTTTTTGTTTCCGTGCTAGTCTTTGCATATGCTTTGTAAAGTCAGATCTTGGGAAGTAAAATTTGTACATACCTTGTAAATATTGTGTAGCTGGACTGGCATGTTTGTATATATATAAATAATTTTGAAATCTTCTGTCCCATATACGTTATCACAGCTCATTGGACCTTGTCTATTTTACATTTATTGCTTCCGCAACCCTTATTATTTACTAATCTGTTCAGAGGCCTTTGGTAATCTACGGGTTACTGGCCGGTTACAGTGCTAAACCTACAGGGGCGGGTTTGGGTCGTGACACTTATAATGAACTACCAGGATTTGATAGGTCATTAATGGAACATAGGCTCCCTATAAGACCTAATTTCAAGCCATACAAGCAAAAACTAAGGAGAATGAGTCCAGAAGTGATTCAGAAAGTTAAGAAGGAAATTCTTAGACTCTTGATGGCAGAATTTATTAGGACAGCCAGATATGTTAAATGGCTATCTAATATTGTGCTTGTAGTTAAGAAGAATGGTAAAGTGAGGGTATGCATCGATTTTAGAAACTTGAATCTAGCAACTCCAAAAGATGAGTATCCTATGCTTATAATAGATTTGTTGGTAGATAGTTCAGCAGGACATTGAATTTTATCAATGATGGATGGACACTCTGATTATAACCAAATATGTATTGCAGAGGAGGATGTTCATAAAACAGCATTCAGATGTCCTGGGAATATTGGCACCTTAGAATGGGTTAAAATGCCATTTGGCCTGAAGAATGCTGGGGCTACATATTAGAGGGCTATGAACACTATCTTTCATGACCTTATTGGAGGGTATTTAGAATGTTATATTGATGACATTGTGATGAAATCCCAATCCATGGAGGAACATTTGTTTCACCTAGAAGTAGCTTTCGAAAGAATGAGAAAGTTTAAGTTAAAACTTAATCCTCTTAAATGTGCTTTTGGCGTATCATCTGAAAACTTCTTGGTCTATGTAGTACACAAGAAAGGAATGCAGATTGACCAAAATAAAGCCAAAGCCATCATTGAAGCCAGACCTCCATCAAGTAAGAAAGAATTACAAAAATTCCTTGGACAGGTTAATTTTCTTCGAAGATTCATTTCTAATACTGTAGAGAAAACTAAAGTATTTTCTTTCTTGTTAAGGCTAAAAGATGAAGAGGAGTTTATGTGGACAGCAGGGCATCAAACTACTTTCGAAGGAATCAAAGCCTACTTGGCCAACCCTCCAGTGCTGATGCCACCAAAGGGTGATAAGCCCTTGAAGTTGTACATAGCTACAGTAGAGGATTCATTGGGAACTTTCTTAGCCCAAGACAATGAAGAAAGCAAGGAGCAAGCTATTTATTACCTTAGTAGGTTTCTAAATTCTTGTGAATGTAAATATTCAACTGTAGAAAAGTTGTGCCTTGCATTGTATTTTGCTGCAATGAAATTAAGATACTATCTTTTGCCTACAACTGTCTTGGTAATTGTAACCACAGATTTGGTTAAATATATGTTATCTAGACCCATGTTGAGGGGAAGAATTAGCAAATGAATACTAGCTTTATCAGAATTTCATCTAGAATATGTCCCCCAAAAGGCAGTAAAAGGACAAGTTTTGGCTAATTTTTTGGTAGACCATCCATGTCAAACAGAAAGCCAAGAGATAATGGAACTTGGTATGGTTAGTGTTGAACCATGGCAAGTGTGGTTCGATGGATCAAAAGCCAATGATTTAACTGGAATTGGTATAGTAATTAAATCACCACAAGGAGTAGAAACCACGCATGGTTTCAGAGTGGATGAAATTACTTGTTCTAATAATCAAGCTGAATATGAAGCCTTAATAATGGGACTAGAAATACTTATTGGATTACAAGCTCATGCAGTTGACATATTTGGAGATTCTTAATTGGTAGTTAACTAGGTGAAAGGGATTTTCAAATGTCAAAGTATAAGCATGTTGCTATACTATGTTGTTGCATTACATCTGCTTTCGCAATTTCAGATAGCAAATGTAATTCATGTTCCAAGATTCTTGAATAATAAAGCTAATGATATAGCTCAGAAAGTTTCGAATTTCAAGAGAAGGGATAATACTAGAAGAGATATAAGCCAAACAACATATCAGAAAGTAATACCACCCTTGAATAAAAGGAATGTGGTCCTGGAATTTAATCATAATGACTTACAAGAACAAGATTAGAGGCATCCAATAATGCAGTATCTGGCTGGCCCATCTTCGAAAGCCAGTAGGAAAATTAAATTGCAGTCTATGCAATACATAATGTATGGTAATGCTCTCTACAAAAGGGGGGGAGATGAGTTATTGTTGGAATGTTTAGGCCCAAAAGAAGCATTGACAACTATGGTTGAGGTTCATGAAGGCATTTGTGGTGCTCATCAGCCCGGTGTGAAGGTGAGATGGTTGCTTCGAAGGCATTCCTACTATTGGCCTACTATCCTGAAAGACTGCATAGAATATGCAAGAAGTTGCCAGGCATGTCAAAAGCATGGCACAATAAGGCACGTACCCATAACTGACTTGCATGCAGTTGTGAAGCCTTGGCCATTTAGAGGATGGGTCATGGATATGATGGGGAAAATACACCCACCCTCTTCGAAGCATCATTGCTTCATCTTAGTGGCCACTGATTACTTCACCAAGTGGGTCGAAGCTAAGCCATACAAGGTTGTAGACCAAACTGAAGTCATCGGATTCATTAAAGATTTAATCCATAGATTTGGCATCCCACAGACTATAACTGTTGATAATGGGACTGTATTTGATGGGAAAATGGTAAAGTCTTTTGTGGCAGAGTTTGAGATTAGTCTTATTAATTCTACACCCTATTATGTACAAGCCAATGGTCAAGCTGAATCATCCAATAAATCTTTGAAAAAAGGAATTCAGAAAGTTGTGAAAGATAATCCCAAGAATTGGCATAACTTGCTGTTGGATGTGTTGTGGGCTTATAGGACTTCACCAAGATCAAGTACATGAATCACTCCATATGCTTTAGTGTATGGGCATGATGCAGTGCTACCTGTAGAAATTAATGTTAAGTTCTTGAGGGTGAGATGCTAGGATCAGTTAAATCCTGAGCAATACCATCAAAGTATGTGCTTGGGGTTAGAAAGTATAGATGAAGCTAGAATTCTAGCATTAAATAGCATTCTTTTCCAAAAGAAGAAAATAGTCAAAAGCTATAATAAGAAAGTCAAACACATTGGCTTTGATGAAGGTGATTTGGTATGAAAGACAATACACCCAATAGGGATTAAAAGCCATAAGTTTGGCAAATGGTCACCTAACTAGGAAGGACCATATCAAGTTCATAGAGTCCTGTCCTTTGGAGCATACCATTTGAGAAATTTAAATGGATATGTACATCCTAAAAAGATTAATGGCAAATATTTGAAGCCTTATTTTCCAACCATTTGGGAAACACAAGGAATAGAATAAATGCTAAGTAAAAGAACAAAAGGATATTCAAATAATAAATAAGAATTCGCTTTTTATAAAGAGTTGAATACATTTTGCCATAAATTGGCTCAAAAGTCAGTACAATTCTTCTGTTGTTCATTTACAATAGATGTTCTATTCTTAAATGATGAAAACAACTGAATGGCTATGGTCATTTCTTGCTTTTGGTCGGCCAATCCTTGATTGGTGATCTGCAACTTGGTGTCAATTCGATCTAAGGCCTGGTTAACTGCGGATAGCTCCTCTTCAAGTTGAGCTTTCTTCTCCAGTAGTTGAGTTCGAAATTGGGAGACAGAGGAATGTTGTTCCTTTAGCTCTGATACTTCAGTATGTACTTTGGAAACAAAGCTCTAGTCTCTCACCAATTTCTCCTCTGCGGCCTTGGTAGCATGGCAAATGTTGATGTAAAAATCAATGGTAGCTCCTGCCTGAGACAAGTGACCTGAGACAGTTATGCCGGATTGCTCAACAATCTTGCAGCATTGGAAGAAGCCATTTCTTATTATAGGCCTTTGTAAGGCTTCGAAAAGGATGTTAGCAACTCCAGACAGTTGTTTAAGTCTATTGGAGGCAAGGAAGTCTTACTACTGGTGGAAAAGCTCTAAAAAATTTATAGCAGAGAATCAGCCAGGACTAATGACTTAGTCTCATCATTAGCCATCAGAGAGGTGGAAGGTATGTCGAAGAGACTAGCTAGTCTAGCTTCGAAGATGTCTACCTCATCCATGGATATGAAAGGTGCAGAAAGAGCTTTGGTGGAAGGCACAAAGGACTGTATAGGAATAGAAGAAATTGGTGGAGCATCTTCAGCAGCCTCTATAGTTCTAGCTACTAATAAGTCGAGGGAAGAGGGGCTGGAACTATGTAGAGGTAATAAACCATGAGTTGGAGACCTACTAGTACCCTCTATAGAAGAATCAGCTACCATCAAAGAGGAAGTAGCAGTTGGAGTTTCCTTAGGAGGGGAAGGAAAAGTAAGGCTCGAAAGAGAATTAAATTGAGAAAAATCAAAAGACAAATGAGGGAGATATGGAGTTAAGCCAGAAGGAAAATGAGCAAGAATACTTGGCCTCAAGAAGGGTATAGAAAATATAGGGCCTGGAAGTGGAAGAATTATTTGAATGGGCTCCACATCTTAAGGTTGTTCAACTTCGACTGAAATTGAGAGAGTCCTTATTAGAAGAATAGACTCAGTAGTTGTTACTGCAAAAAGAAGAAGTACAAAGTAATGTCAAGTCTCAATACCAAGAATTTGACAAGAAAAAAAAAATAGAGACATGAAAGAAGTTACTTGTTTCAGAAGCAGTAGCAATAATGGGAGAGCTACGAAGAGAATAGTGCTCAGTAATATACTGCCTTCTTACAGTTTCTCTTTGGATTGCAGCAGCAACAGTAGTTTCATCTCTTAAAAGTTGGTGCTGCCGCCTTTTTCAGCTCTCTGGAAAACAATTATGGCCTTAGAATGTTCCTACTCTACTACTTTGGCAGTTGCCTCATGAGTAGAGTCTTCGACGAAATCAGAAGAAGAAACAGTCATCTTCTTTCTCTTTTTTCTCTATACTGGTATTTCCTGCTCTTTCTCAATCTCTCTCTTTTCAATCTGGGATTCAGATTCCTCAGAAGTGAGTTCCTTTTCTACCATTTTGGCAGTTGCCTTATAAGTGGGATCTTTAACCAAATCAGAAAAAGAGACAGTCATCTTCTTTTTTCTTTATAAGGGTGTCTCTTGCTTTTGATCTACTTCTTTTTTTCCTGCTGCCTGAACTTCAGGTGCTTCATTTTCAGGATCAAGTAAAAGTTTCCTTTTCTTCTTTTGCTGTTTGCTCCTGAAAAGATTTAAAGTTTGGGTCTTCTGAGGAGAATCTCCCTGTGAGGCACCCGCACCACCTTCACAAAAAGAAGAACTAAAGATAAGGCTAAAAGCATTATAAAGAAGGAAAAAAGAGAAGAAACAAGGGTATATACCTTTCTTCGAGGCAGCCCGAGTAACTTTAGAAGGAGTTAAGGCAGTAGGAGTGGACTGTGTAGTAGCAGGCACAAGAACTAAAGTGGTAGGAACAGTGGAAGAAGTGACAACTCCAGCTCCTTTGGGCTTGGCTTGGGGGCACATCCAACACCATTAATAGGTCTTGAGGAGGAATGGTCAAGTATACCTCCATATTGGTCACCCACCAGTTTTGGCACCTTTTCAATAGGTTACCTTGAGAAATGAAAGAGATATACTCAAACTCAATCAAGTCCTGTATAAACTTAGAAGTTGCTTCTTCTAGTCTGGACCTTCGAACCTTTAAATCCCTGCTGGTAAGACTTAAATTGGTGTTACTGCAAAGAGGTATTGGGACCCCTTGCGAGAAGCCAAATTGTCTAGCAAATTGAGCAAGACAATAGGGCTCAGCAATGCATTTGTAAGCTTTGGGGTTTATAGTCCCAATGAATAACTCTCCGGGGATCAGAATAGAGGCCCATATGTCCTTGTGATGAGGTGAAGCACATAACCTATCACTTAGAAAAATTTTCAACCAAGATAGGCCAATGGTAGTAGGTTCGAAGGGACGGAAGAAGGAAGGGAAGCTGGAAGTTGGTGGAAGAAAGAGAAGTAAACAGCAAAGGTAGAAGGATAGAGTAAAGCGTTGGCTAGCCTCATGCCATGAGTAGTAGGGTTTGGCTCAAAAAATTTAAGGCATTTAGATTGTAGCTCAATAAAATAAGCAAAAAGCCAAAGCTGAAGTATCCAAAATGGACCCCCTTGATTGGCATCCAAGGGTTTCTCACAAAAAAGAGAACAGGCTCTATATATGTGACCTAGAACGTATGGAGCTAAGGCCACCTTTTTCTGTAAGACAAGGGCTTTGGCAAGAGAGGCAAATTCAGGCATGATTCTTTGAGAAGAGATGCAGAAAAGGAATTTGCAAAGCCAATATAGTATGAAAGAAAATAATTCCCTATTAGTCACAGGGGCCTCCTTTCTATTCTCAGCCTTGACAAAGTCACTATAGGATGAATTAAGGGAGGGAAGGGAAAAGGGGTTGGTAGGTCAGGATAATCTAGTCCAATAGGGGTTCCAATGGGGGATAATCCTAATAGATGGCAGATATCAAGAATAGTAGGAGCCCTCATCCCACATTTGAATTGAAAGAAATTAAAAGCAGAATTCCAAAAGCAAAGGGCAACAGGTATTAAGAAAGGGTCCTCTGAGATAATGAACTTGGATAGTTGGAGGGCATCGAGAAGGCAGAGCTCTTGAAGGTCCAGAGTCCTATTAGGGACAACTCGATCATACCATTCTTGCCACTCCGGTCTCACTGTGGGCTAGCATCGGTGGGGGCGGTTCATCTTCCAATTTCCCCAGTCAAGACCACCTTCATAAAGGAGACAATAGTCTTCTAGACGTGGATATAAAGCTGGAAGCTCAGTAACAATCTCCTTGAAGATGGGCCCAAGCACATAGTCTTGCTGCTCATGACGACGAGGGATGAAGATGCGTTCGTCGATGGCGCTTTTCTCACCAGCCTTGTACTTCTCGCATTCTGCCTCAATGATCCTTTCCAGGGTTACAGACGAGCTCACACACTCTATGATTGGTACTTTCAATGAAGAAGAAGCCATTGATAGAAAGCTTTTTTAGAGGACGAAGTTAGGAAAGAAAGTAGAGAGAAGTGGAAGGTCGGTAGAAATAAAGGGTTTGTGTGATAGACAAATAGGTGAATTCCGAGCACGAAATAAAAGAGTTTTAAAACTTTTGTGTTTGAAAATATACCTGGTCGTGTGACACAAACGGAATTCACAAAAAAAGTACTAAAATACGGATGCGAAAGGTTTCCCTCAATGTTGATAGCTTTGGAGGGAAACATATCTTAAATACTGGTATCAGCTTCGAAATGCAGCATCTGGCTTCGAAGCCAAATTTTGGCGCCGAGATCTAATAAACAAATAGCTTTGAAGGCAAGGAGCCGACTTCAAAGCACATCCTACATCTGAGGATGCAAGAAAGCTCAAGTATTTGTATACCGCAACAAGATTGAAAGTCTGTTTTAGGGGTTTTTAGTGAGAATAAATCCTTCGAAGCAAGACTTGAGATCCTTTAAGGATGGAAATTGTTGTTCGAAGTATCAAAACCAATAGTTAGTTTGAAGATTGCTTGTCGGATTAAAGCAGTGCAACCCTCGAGGGGGACTTTCATATTTTTGAAAGTATGAACTGTTGTTTGAAGCAAAAAATGGTCAATTTAAAACTGATTGATCGTATTAACCATATGACCATATATTGGACATGATTAAAACAAGCTTTAAAGGGCGAGTTAAAATTCGAAGCACTAATTCTAAACAGAAATCAGCAAAAGTTGTCAACCGTATTTTATAAATTGGAAAATTCATGTTGGTTTTTCAGTATTTCATTTGAGATGATTAAATCCAAATTCGAAGGATGAGATTGGTTAGTTCGAAGCCCTAAATTTGCTTATGAAGACAAACAGAGATAAATTCGAACCATACCAAACAAAGAGAAAAGACTTAGATGTATTAAAACAAAAGCAATTACATTAAAAGTTCTTCTTTGGGTACAAATTCAAGTTCATAAAAGTAAGGAATAAAGTAAATAACGAGATCATGGAATTTAGTCCAGCTATGGTCAATAAATTTATGTTCTTTTTTTATTCTATCCTCTATTTTTTCAAGGCTTGGCTGCTGAAGTTGATGTGCTCTCATTTGATAAAAGAGCTCTTCAGCCTTTATTTCAAACGCTGTTTCTTTTAACCCTTGTTCCAGCTCGTCCATATCCAAGTCATCCCAGTACGCAGTCTTTATTTTTGAAGTCATTGCGTTCCTCGACGAGGTTCTTTGCTTCGTATTGGGTATGAACTCGGAGGGATGAAAGTTGGCCCAAAGATTAGGTGGTGGCCAAAGAAGTCTGGTGCCAATGGAGAAGCAATGAGAATTGGTCCAAAAACATGTGGAGTTCTGATTAGGCGATGAGGTTGAGGACATGACCCCGATTCATAATATCACAAGCCCGTCGAAGGTTCTTGAGAGGAACATTGTCTTCAAGAACATTGAAAGGCAAGTGAGAAAAGGCCGCAAGTAGAAGTTGGGCTTGCTTTCGCTGAGCTGGAGTAGGAGGAGGTGGAGGCTTGTAAGGAGGAAAAACCTTATCCGCAAAGAGGGTAAGCTTCAATCTCTTTATCCAGGAAGGATTTTGCGGAGGAGGAGGTATAGAGGCTTCCATTTCGAAAGAATGAGGAAACCGAGGGACATTAACACAATCAAGCCAGTCAGAAGGACAAAGTTTCGCCTTCTTGGCTAAAAATGATGGGTTATACCCCTGTGCCTCTTCTGGGCAACGGGTAACTCATACTATCTTTGTAGGCATGGAGGATGTGTACCACGCTACAAGTAGATTGTCCTCTAAACTACGTTGACGGTCGATGGGCATGTAAGGATAAACCACCGAGCTTCACGCATAGGAAGAGAACTCTAGAGGATCAATGAACTCAACAAAGTGATGATTAACTTGCTCCCTTAACTCACATGCCTTAGAGTTTGACCAGCTTCTCTAACCAGAAGCCCCAGAGGAAGAAGAAGCCACAGCCTCATCCCATACAGAAGATTGTGGATTAGAAGAAGAGCTTCCAATGTCCATTTTTACAAAATTTTGGGTTAAAGAATTATGAGTAACGAGTGTGTAATCCAAAGGTTGATAGTTCGCAAAAGCTTCCATGACTTGAATATAGAAAGGTGGGTAAATGTGGCTAATCAATGCATGAAGGTTCTTCCGAGGAAGAATAGATCATCGATGACTCTTCGTAATCGATCAATAGAAGAGAGAATTAATTTGGCCATGAAAGATGTATCAGACTGTTCGAATACTAAAATGGTGGGGATGTTCAAAGGATTAAAAGAGAATTTAATGCAAATGATGAATGAGAGTTGCATTTTTGGGAGAATGCAAAGCCCATACACGTTCTAGGACGTGGTTAAAAGACCTTGATCCACTAATATTACCAAGTATTGGGTATATTAGTGCGGGGGTAATGTTGGCTACATATTTTGTATAAGCCAATTATAATTCAACACGTGGCAGATTGAGGGTAATACGGGAAGACAACTCAAATCTTCGATCGTGATCGTACACGTGGCAGTTAATATTGGTTTTCATAAGATCTGCGTAATACTGAATCAACAAACATATACAAAGTGATGCGGCTTCAACGGTTACTCACATTTAAATTCAAAATCAGGAGGGAAGACTAACTGCAGGTATTGGCATAGTGGAGCTAGCTCTAAGGCAACATGATCAGCAATCATAGAGAAGCAGTTCGATGGTCAGAAGTGCAGTTCGATGGTTCTCCTTGAGAAGTATAAATAGCAGAGAAGATCCCAGAAAAAGCTCCAAACTCAGATCTAGAAAATCAGTTTTATTCTACATTATTTCTTTTCCAGTTTTACACTTCTTGTTCTTTACATTTCTGTACTTCAAATTCCTGCACTGCATTTTGTTCATAGGAGTAGTTTTCAAGTAGCTTGTTGCTATAAACCTCTACGAAGCTGATTCAGATCTTTGTAAGTCTTTCATTTTGCTTAATAAAATACTACAATTGTTCTTTATTTACCCATTGTTTGCTTAATTCTTCTAAACAAAGCCACCAGTAAAAGTCCTCTTCATTGAGGCTGAAAGAACTAAAACACAATCGCTTGATAATTAGTTGGCAATTAATATTCTGTAAAGACTGATTGATCTTTACTAGCACGCTCACAATTACAAAAATAACATTTGAAAGCCAAAAAGCCAACAGTATTTCTCACATGTAACACTCTAATATAATACTAAAAAAAACTCCTTAGTGTAACATCCTAATGTAACATACAAAAAATTTTTGTAGTGTACTTTTACCAAATGTAATACTCTAATATAATATTCTAAAAAAATTCCTTAGTGTAGCATTCTAATTTAACATACAAAAACTCTTTAGTTTAACATTATAATGTAACACACAAAAAAAACTCGTTTGCGTACTTTTTTCAAACGTAACACTTCAATATAACACTCCAAAAAAATTCCTTAGTGCAACACTTTAATGTAACACACAAAAAAAACTCTTTGATGTACTTTTTCCAAACATAGTGCTCCAATGTAATACAAAAAAAAAAAAAAAAAAAAAAAAAAGAATCTTAGTGTATTTTTTCTAAACGTAACACTCTAATGTAATATCAAAAAAAAAAAAAGGATGTGAGATTCTTTAAACCATTCCAAAAGAAGTACAAATATTCATTCAGTAAGTTTTGAGCAAATGTATAATTTCAAACTGTGAGTGTTACATTTGAAAAAAGTACACTAACGAGTTTTTTTAGTGTTTTTGTGTGTTACATTGCAGTGTTACGTATGAGATTACACTAATTGGAGTGTCACGTTTGGAAAAAATACAGCAAGGATTTTATTTTATTTTTTTTGTATTACATTGGAGTGTTAAGTTTGGAAAAAGTACACCCGAAAAGTTTTTTTTGATTGTTATGTTGTTACGTTTAGGAAAAATATACCAATGAGTTTTTTAGTGTGTTAAGTTGAAGTGTTACGTTATTGGAGTGTTGCATTAGAGTGTTAGGTTTTTGTTCGTAATGTGAGATTTGTTCTAGAATGAAGAAAAATCCAAAACTTCTATATTGCAAATTGACCAAATATGTAATTTTATAATTTGAGAAACCTACTTTTATTCCTAAGAAATTAAATTCAAAAATGTAAGTAATTACCCTTTTATATAATTTTTAATTTAATAGGATTTTTAATTCATAAGAAAAAAATGAAGGATTAAACAGTTCATAAGATCATATTTTGAGATTTATTGGTGTTTCACCCTTTTTATTTTCCAAATGAATATAAAAGAAAATTAAATAGTTAAAATTACTTTTAATTTTATGTTACTAATTCTTCTTCTAATTTAACTATTATTTTTAATATTAAAATAAGCATTTATTTTACTATTTTATAATTTAATATATGTTATATAAAATTATTATATGATAATTACACTTGTATAATTCGATAGAACTAAAATTATTAAATACACAAATAATTTAACTAAAATTAATATATATAAGTATTCAAATAATAACTTTATAAAACGATAGTATCAATATTATCAAAATAAATAATTAAAATTATACTTTAATTTTAATTTTAATTTTAAATTAAAATTAAAAATATTCTTTTATAACACACATCGTAAGTACGTGTCAACTGCTAATTAGTATATATGGAAAGACTAAATAAGTATATTAATAAAAGACAACGAGATTAACGTGGCTTTGACATCAAACGTATACCTCAATACAGATCGGTCAAAAGATGCATTTTATGCTACATTAAACTAATTCAATGCGACTTTCAATACAATTTGCACATTATTTTCTCATCAATCAAGACCTACCATTTTGTAACCTTTATGATTCTTGTCACGACTATTTGATACATTTTTTAATAACAAGGAATCTCCAAAGACAGGTAAATTACATGTATTGATTAAATTTAACAGAGATCAATAAGAGTCGAAAGTAAAACGTGTGAATTTTACAGCTAATCTAGAGTTCATCTCCTTAATATGGACGACTTTACCATGACGTGGAAAAATTCTTTACTTCATGCTCCCAATTATTAAAGGCTTCAATTTTTTAAAAGCCTATATGGCCTTGTTTAGTGCAATTTATTAAAACTGTTTATAGGATATTTTAAAATTAATTACATTAAGACCACTTTAACTATTAAAAACTATTGTCTTCTTCTCTTCATTCATAAATAAGTATATTTTGACCACATCAACTATATAAATCGTACAAATAGTCTTCCAGATGGGAATAAAAGAAGGATAAAATTGATGTATTTTCATAGTTGTGGATATTAAAATGAACGAGCTTATAGTGAATGAGGTCTTTTAATTTATGAGGCGAAATAACTTAAACAAATTGATTATCTGGAAATAAAAAGAAGGATGTTTCTAATTTCTCTTGTCTTATAATTAATTTTTAATAAAAAAGTTACACTAGACAGCCGATAGTTAAGATTCTCATATAATTTTTACATTTTTTAGAAGGGTCAGACCAAATGAGAAAAACAAGGTCCTTTACTAATGAAGATCTTTTTTTTTTTAATTTTTTTGAAAATTTATATGTTATATTTAAGACTCTATCAATGTGTTGAAAATTGAATTAGACTGGCCAATTTGATCCATCGACCGGTCTATGGTCCGGACTGAATGTACCTTCTTAACCGTTCTCATTTGAAAAGTGATCCTTTTAAGGTAATCCGGTGAAATTCACCATTAAACTGATAAACCTGACGAATCTGCGGTTTGCTATGTATGGACTCTAGACCTATACAATTTCTGTATCTTCTCTGGAAAAGGTCTCTTATCCAAAATGGACGGCGGGAAAAAACCAATAGAAAGGAGAGTTTTTTTTTTTTAAATCAACTGCACTAGTTAGTTTAAAAAAATTACAGTTATGTTCACTTTTACCGTTACAATCCTCTTTATTGAGATTAAAAAGAAAAAAGAAAGCTAAGATATTAAAATTCATGCAAACTCTCCAACTTCGTGCAATTTAAATTTTGAATCTTTTTAAATATATAAAGATATTATTGATTTTTATTTAATTTCAAAAAATTTTAAAGTTACTAGGTGATGATAGTTTGAAAAATATTATCTTAGATCTTGTTCTGAAAAATAGTACTTTTTTATGCTATTAATGGAGTAAAATTTGTTTTTAGAATTGAAAGCATTAAATAGAAGAAAAAACATTGAAATTGATAAGGTGGTAATTCCAACGGAAGATAGGCCCATAAAGGCCATAACCCATTATAAACAACTCAAGCCTATCACTTAGGGCCCAATACATAATCCAATTAATAAGGCCCAGCACAGCTAGAAGTCAACATGACTTGAAGGACCAATGATATTCAGACACGTGGCAGGTTAAGGGCAAACCACATCAGCAGACAAAGATCTACAAAGTTATTGCCACTGTACATCGCCATTAATGCAGCCCCTCACAGCATTTATTACGACAACACCTCTCCGTCGGGACAGCACGCCCTCACCTTGAACAAGGTAAGCTACAGCATAGACTTTGGGCCAAGGTGACAGGTCGGGAGGGACAACGAAATGATTACCAAAGGATATAAGCAGACGTTGAAGACAAGAAGAAGGTTAAGCTTTTCTATCTCTAATTCATATCCCTACATCCCACTTCCTCTTCTTCTAACTTGCTCGTCGGAGGGTTCACTGGGGGACTCCCCATTTCCCGTTGAACTCGTGTGCTAGTTCATTGGTGGGCTTGACCATTCAGATACTGGTTGGAGAAGCGTGGACCAGTCCGACCCATTCCCTTTAGAACCCGTTATATCATAATGGTATCATCAGTTGGCGCTGTCTATGGGAACGCTTTGCTCCGCGCGCCAGTTGTGCTCATTGTCGCCGGAAACCCTATTCCAATAATCCTTTCCTGCTACCTATCAAAGTGTGTGGTCACGACTAGATCCATGGCTTCTCACCAAAATGCTGCCGACCACCAAACCGACCCCCTCAATCCAAACAACCCACCACAGTATTTCATCGAGCTTACCAACAGCATTAACCGCATGGCTGAGCAAAACCAAGCCCTGATAAATGCTCTACTCCAAAGAAACCTTCCTATGCCTCCTCCACCACCTCCCGATATTCCGCCTAACCAAGAACGAGCCCCGAGCCATACTATCCCGCAGCCCTATCCACCCAACTTGGAAGGCTTGCAACCTCCTCCTCCTAATATGAATCCACCACCCCAACCCTCGCATCCATCGGTCCTAGCACCAACCCCTGAAGGAGAAGCCAGTAGCGTCCAACCCCCGCTGCCTTCCGGTGGTGATAACATTCCTCTCTGGGATACAGAACTCCAAGCCATGAAGCTCCAACTCCAAGAGGTCATGCAGAACATCCAGCATAAACCCTCTACCATAGTAAACTCACCATTTGTCGCCTCCATCCGGGACAAACCTCTACCCCCCAAGTTCAAAATATCCACCATCGATTCTTTTGACGGTACGACGAACCCAGTCGACCATCTGAAAACCTACAGAACCCTCATGATCCTCCATGCATTCCCTGATGAGATCATATGTCGAGCTTTTCCCGTGACACTAAAGGGGTCAGCTTGACTGTGGTTTAGCCAGTTACCAGCAGACTCCGTCTCCACTTTCCAGCATCTCAGTGACTCCTTCCTCAGCCATTTTATTAGAGCCCAGCACCAACGCCGTCCGGCAACCCAACTCCTCAACAACCGCCAGACCGAGGGGGAGTCCCTGCGCAGTTTTGTTACCCGCTTTAACACCGAAGCCTTTTAAGTGGCGGAAAACAATAATAAGGTCATCCTTACGGCTTTCATGGCCGGACTAAGGTCGTCTGATTTCCTCTTCTCCCTCTCTAAAAACCCCCCACCTCCATGGCAGCCCTACTCTCCAAAGTCCAAAAATACATGAACGCAGAAGATTCCCTAGCCGCTCGTCAAGACCCTACAGCAAAAAACCCGACCCCCCGAGAAAAGCGAAAAGACTCAGAAACTAGAAACACCCAGTACAATAACCAAACACCCCACTATACCGACCGACCCCTCAAAGCTGACCGGACGACACCAGCTCGACCGCCCGATCGGTTCGAATGGTACACATCCCTCAATTCCCCCATGGAACAAGTCCTCAATCAGATCCAGCGGGACTACCCCCTCAAATGGCCCCAACCATCACGAACCCCTTCAAATCGGAAAGACCAGTCCAAATATTGCCGCTTCCACCAGGACCACGACCATAATAATACCGGCAGTCGTCAACCTCAAAGATTAGGTTGAGACCTTAATATGTCAGGGACGTCTTAGCCGGTTCACAGACACTTGCCCTCAGCAGAGACAAAAGAATGAGCCCCTCAGAAACAACCGCCGGCGCACCCCTCCCTAGTGCTTGACCTAACCAAGGCCATGATCGCCCACCACAGCAGCCTCGAGCGCAAAATAATCTCCCCCTCACCTGTTGGAGAAATCAGAGTTATTTCAGTGGCCTTTCTTAATGGGGACCATCCTTCGGCTCGAAGCGAACTTCGAGAAAGATAAAGACGGGGCCCAGACAAAGTAGTTGCCACGGTGGATCGACCCTCCAGCAGCCCAAGTGAACCAAGCCTATCACCTTCATGGACGTCGACTGTGCAGGCATCCATTATCCTCATGATGACCCTCTCGTCATTTTGCCCTCCTCTCCAACTATAAGGTCAGACGAGTTTTCATCAACAACGGCAGTTCTTCAGACATCATCTTCCTTAATTGTTTTCGCCAGCTTAAGATTGGGGAGGAAAGTCTCATCTCCAAACCCCTTTGGTGGGTTTCCTTTGGTGATCGGGTGACCTCCATTGGCTCCATCGATCTTCCTATCACAATCGGCGAGTACCCGTGGCGGACCACAAAGTTGCTCACCTTCCTTGTTGTCGACTGCCCCTCCGCTTACAACATCATCCTTGGTTACACCGCCCTAAATGATTTTCAAGTTATTACATCAACTTACGACCTTGCCATTAAGTTCCCCACCGATCTAGGGATCGGGATAATGAGGGGAGAGCAGACAGTTGCCAGGGAATGTTGTGTCACCTCACTCAAAGAAGTCAAGCTGAAGGAGGCAATGATCATTGAAGGGCTTGACGTCCGAGATGAGGGCGAGCTAGTCGAGGAGAGCGTGGAGGAGCTCGTTGAGGTTCCCATCGACCCGCCAACCGACCAAAAGCGCCAAAATCGGCGGACAACTATCCCCCCAAGCAAAGGTCGACCTTACTGCCCTCCTGATCGAGCACAACGATGTATTTGCTTGGACCCACTCAGACATGCCGGGTATTGACCCCTCATTCATAACCCACCCCCTTAGCCTTGAACCCCATTTCCCACCTTCTGGCCGAAGCGAGCATCTTTCATCCGAAGCGCAACACTCTCATTGCCACAGAGGTTGACAAGCTCCTTGAGGCACAATTCATCAAAAACGTGGACTACTCTAGATGGTTGTCAAACATCGTCCTGGTCCATAAGAACAATGGTAAATGGCGACTCTGTGTCGACTACTCCGACCTCAACCGAGCTTGCCCCAAAGACAGCTATCCTCTCCCCCGCATAGATCTGCTGGTTGACACCACGGCCGGTCGTCAAATGCTCAGCTTCATGGATGCCTTGTCTGGGTACAACCAAATTCTGATGCACCCATCTGATCGTGAACACACCTCCTTCATTATCGACCGAGGTCCCTACCATTCTGAGTGTGATGCCATTTGAATTTGAAAAATCTTTGGGGCCACCTACTAGCGGTTGGTCAATGCTATCTTCCATCATTAGATAGGTCAGAATATAGAAGTATATGTCGACGACATGCTAGTCAAGAGCAAATTCTCCGCTGATCATCTGACCGACCTGCGAGAGACCTTCGCCACCCTACGAAAGTACCAAATGAAGCTCAACCTAGAAAAGTCGCCTTGGCGTAGGATCTCAGGAAGTTTTTGGGTTTCATGGTCGGTCAATGAGCATTAAAGCCAACCCTAAAAGATCAAGGCCTTGATTGAAATCGATCACCACGCTTAAAAGGTTCAAAGACTCCTTTGGCCGAAGTTCTTGCCTTAACCGCTTCATTTCAGCATAGCGGATAAGTGCCTCCCCTTGTTCAAAGTTCTTCGACGAACAATTGAATGGACGACCGAATCCAAAGAGGCTTTTAGCGGTTGAAGCGATTGCATAGCCAACCCCCTCCTTTCACAGCAATCACGGGCGAACCTCTCTTCCTCTATTTAGCCGTGTCAAGCACATGATCGGTCTGACTCTTATTAGGAAGACGGCTCTGTCCAGCGGCGATCTACTACATCGAGGGCTCTCGAGAAGCGAAGCGAAATTACCTTGTTAGAAAAATTGTCCTTGGCCTTGGTCATCGCCTCCAGACGACTCTGTCTTTACTTCCAAGCCCATTCCATAATGGTCCTCACCGACCAACCCTTGAAGAAGGTATCTGACAACCAGAACTCTCCCGCAGACTCATGTAGTGGTCAATGGAACTCAGCCAGTTTGACATCTCCTACCGGCTTCAGACAGCGATTAAGGGGCAGGCTGTTGCCGATTTCATCTTGGAATTCACTAATCCTACCCTAACCATGGCCCCTCTACCCCCATCAACTCCTACCAACCCAGAAGACCCTCACTCTTGGACTCTCAATGTCGACGGATCATCCCGCAGGGAAGGCAGTGGGGCTGGTCTCATCCTCACCGCCCCTAAGGGTAGTTATTTCAAATGTGCTCTCCGTTTCTTGTTTGAGGCCAGTAACAATGAGGCCAAATATAAGGCATTGATAGCAGGTCTCCGCCTAGCCAGGGATATTGGTGTCAGCCACATCCGGGTGTTTAGCGACTCCCAGCTCATTGTCGGACAAATTACGGGGGAATTCGATGCCAAGGAGGACACAATGCGGGCTTACATGGATATAACACTCCCCTTTGTTCGCCTCTTTAATACCTTCCACATCAAGCACATCCCTTGGGCAGAAAACTCTAAGGTGGATGAGATGGCTCAGTTGGCTTCTGCAGACCAGTCCGACCTCAGCCATGGTGTCCGCCTCGACTACCTAGCCCACCCTTCCATTTCCCCCAACTAGCAAGAAGTCCAGTTCCTCCAAAATGAACCCATCCCTTGGGCGGTAGACATTTTCCTGTATCTAACAACAGGGGGACTTCTAGACGACAAACAGCAGGCCGTCAAAGTCAGGGCCCGATCGGCTAATTACACTCTTGTTAGCAGACTCTTGTACAAAAGGGGCTTCTCATGCCCATACCTGAGATGCCTCAATCTTGCTCAGGCGACCTACGTAATGAGAGAAGTCCATGAGGGTATATGTGGAAATCATTCAGGCGGCAGGTCCCTAGCCCACAAAATACTTCGCTTTGGTTATTTCTGGCCTACTCCCAATCAAGATGCGACAGACTTTGTGCTCAAATGTGACAAATGCCAACGTTTTGCCAACATCCCCCACACCCCTCCTACAGAATTGATCACACTCTGCAGTCCCTACCCCTTCGCCAAATGGGGGATCGACCTGGTTGGCCCATTGCCCACTGGCCGAGGCCAAACCAAATTTGCCATTGTCGCCATCGATTACTTCACCAAATGGGTTAAGCGAACCCTTGCCACCATTACGAGCGGAACACAACCAGATTCATCTGGTAGTCGATCGTCTACAGATTTGGCATCCCTCAAGCCATCGTCTCTGACAACGACAAACAATTTGACAATGCCAAATTCAGGAAATTCTGTGAAGAGCTCCAAATTTAGCCATGTTTCTCCTCCCCAGGCCATCCCCAAGCCAATGGCCAAGTTGAGGTCACCAACCATTCTCTTCTCAAGATTATCAAAACTAAGCTGGAAACTGCTAAGTGACTCTAGGCTGAAGAAGTGCCGAATGTACTGTGGGCTTACCGCACTACCGCTCGAACTCCCACTAGGGAGACCCCTTTTCGCTTAACATACAGCGCTGAGGCGGTCATCCCAGTGGAGATCGGTCTTCCTACCCCAAGGGTTCTACATCCGAATCCAAAACTAACTGAAGAGCTGCGTCAGGCAGACCTAGACCTGATTGAAGAGCTCCGAGAAACAACTGCAGTCAGATGGGCCTCATACTAACAGAAAATGAGAACACATTACAACCACAAAGTCTGACCAAGGGAGTTCGCCGTGAGAGACCTTGTTTTGCGCGAAATAACCCTCGCCACCAAGAACCCGGCTGAGGGGAAACTGGCGGCCAAATGGAAAGGACCTTACATTGTTAACGCCAGACCTCGTCCAAGCACTTAAACCCGGGACATGGAAGGCCATAATCTCCCCACCCATGGAACGCTGAGCATTTTAAGTGCTATTTTCAATAAAAGTTCAATTCTTTTATCAATCTTTTGTTGTATTTCCTTTTGACAATTTGCACACTTCATTTCTCTCATTCTTCTCTCTTGTGATGTAAATTTCTGATCAAATGGGCTACACTTTAATGACGACAAGCCTATATTCCAAATATATGTGTGATCTTTCAAATAACGCTTTGATCGCAGCCTCAGCCAGACTGAGCATAAAAGCCTCAGCCAAACCATGCATCCAAAGCCTTAGTCAGACTGAGCATAAAAGCCTCGGCCAAACCAAGCATGCAAAGCCTCAGCCAGACCGAGCATCAAAGCCTCGGCCAAACCAAGCATACAAAGCCTCAGCCAAACTGAGCATCAATGCCTCGGCCAGACCAAGCATCAATGCCTCGGCCAGACCGAGCATACAAAGCCTCAGCCAGACCGAGCATGACAAGCCTCAGCCAAACCGAGCATGACAAGCCTCAGCCAGACCGAGTATGACAAGTCTCAGCCCGGTGGCGTAAAAGCCTCGCACCGAGCCTATCTGACCTCGACCATACTGAGTTACTTCAAGCTACTGAATTACTTGCCGAGTCAGTTAATCATAGCTTAACCCCAACTGAGCACGCATGCAGAGATTGGTCAAGGCCATTAATGCAAACTTCATGCTTGTGGCATTAGTAGACACACTTGGTCAAAATTCCAGGTCCATACTTTTACACCACTCTTCACTTAGTCAAATTCCAAACTCTTGCAACATGATTTACAACTCCATTTTTGGGTATAATTTGAAACTCCACATCTTTGACGTTTTTACATGTTTCCTTTACAAGTCAGATTATTTTCTTACTCTTTCCCTACAAATCAATCCTAACTTGAATAAACCACCCTCATTCACCTCAGACTCACCAAAATAAAAGCAGCAGTGTGCCGAACACAAACTTATAATTTTACTACATTTACAACTCCACTCTGCATGGAGTTTTTATTAGAAGTTCAACTTCATTTTGCATTGAGTTTTTCTTAACTTTACTCTGCATTCAGTTTTTTTTACATTTCAACCTTGGCTTTGCGTTGAGTTTCCCTCACATAAGCCTCATACACAAGTCACCATTCTCATTCATTCCAGATGCACAAGCAAAAACAATTGAATGAAAACACAACTCAAATTTTATTTATTCACAAACTTGTACATAAGTTCATTACAACAATTCAAAAAAAAAAAAACTTGTACAACCCAAAGCACAATAAGTACCCAAAACCCTAAGTACAGGTTTTGTTTACACCAGTCACTCTTCCTCACTTGAAACAAGGTCTTCTTCTTCAACGCCCTCATCTAAGAGTGCAGGCTCGTCGTCTTCATCAATCCTTACACCGCTAAGGTCCAAGTCTGGGAACGTTTTTACGCCTTCGCGAACATCTTCCACCATTGTCCCCAAAACTTCGGCCATTTCGTGTTTGTAGAAGTCCGACCCTTTGGAAGCTCTCAATAACCACCTTGATCCTGCCCCCAATGATCGTTCTGACAGGCCCGTCTCCCTAGACACCTCCCTTGCCAAGTTGCTGGCGACCGCGACATCGACTGCCATCTGAAATTCAGCAGACCCCTTTTACTCTACTGCTGCGACATACAGATCAGGGTATGCTGCCCTTTCAGAGGCGGTCTTGGTTTTTTCTTTCTCCAACTCCTTCTCCAATCTCGCCTTCTCTTCCTTGGCCTTCGTACGCTCATTTTCTAGCTCCATCTGCAACCCAGCAATCTTCAGGTCTGTTTCTTCCTTTTCCTTGATCTGCTGGGCATGCAGATCTTTATTGCTGGTCATAGCCTCTTCAAACCGCTCGGTGGCCACCGTGCACGCCTTCAAAGCATCCTCCAGCTTCTTCGGCTAAATTTGGAACTTGAGCGACAATACAGTGCGATGTTCGTCCTTTAGCTCTAACTTGGCCGCGAGTAGCTCAGCATGGGCTCGAGCGACAACATTACATTGAACGATCGCCAACACTTCCATCTTTTTTGCCTTCTCAGCCTCCTGCCAACCCCAGGCACACGCGTTTCACGCAGCCTTCTTCCAGCCTGCACTCTCCTTTTTGAAACTTGCAAGTTGGGCCTTAGCCTCTTCCGACTTGACCTTCGCAGCCGACACCTTTCTCAACAGAGCCCCTGCTAAGGTGGTTACCTCCATTTGGACAGAGCACAACCCCCTTAGCAGCTCAGCCTCATTGAACCTGGCCACCGAGCGCACGGTTGCATCGTCCACAATCCCCACAAGGTGATCTGTAGCCACCCTGGTTGGGCCTTCTTCTCCCTCGGTCGCGCCAGAACCTTTGCATGGCGTGGTAGATAGCGATCGTCGACTTGGCCCTTCTCCTTGGGCCTTGGGCAGGCTGTTTGCTCCACTTCCTTAGTCGGTGACCCATTTCCAATTGCATCTTGGTGTCGAGGGCGCTTATGTGCCCTTTTTCCTTTAGAACCCCTTGACTCTTCTCCCCTTGCGCCTCTGGGGCAACCACTATTTCTGGAATCGCCACCGCTCCCTTCTCTCCTGCTTCCTCTGCTATAGGGGTGTCCTTCCCACCGACCTTTGCCTTCTTCGATCCAGGTGTATCTATAGCCCCCTCAGGGGCACTCCTCCTCTTCTTCTTCTTCTTTTTCTTCGGAGCCTCCCCCTCCTTGTTCGCTCTTTCCTTTACCAGATCAACTAGGGGCGGTCGTGGCTCAAAACTGCCCAAGTCCTTTTCCTCCAAAGGTTTGGGGCGCAATCGGATCCGCTCCCTCGCGATCGGCTTCGGAGCTGGCCCTAGTTGGGTCTCCTTGTACTTGTTTACTCGCGCGAACAGTCTCCTCTCCTCCTCATCCTCCGCTTTTCTCTGTGCTTCCAGCTCTTCCCTTACTGAGTCCTCCCCTAATGGTTGCAGCCCCAATTTTAGGACGAACAATGTTGAAGGCAGGACCAGCTTGTCCTACCTCCACCCTTTCTCTTCTCTCCATTCTTTTACCTTTTTTACTCGATCCTTAGCTGCCTTGTCCAACTTGGGCTCCACTGATTTGGTTGGCACTTTCCACGTAGTGCGAACTCTCGCCCCAGCATTCGCAGTCACGAAGAACCATTTCGGCCTCCACCCCTTCACCGAGGATGGGAGCCCCGCCACCAAACCTCGCCCCGCTACTGCTTGCAACGTCACCCATGTCTCCTGCTGCTCGGAGACCTTGTAGCACGAGAAGAACTTGTTCGCAGTCATGGCCATTCCTCTAGTCACTTCTTTGCCGGGGAACTTCTTTGCGCCATCGGTATTTTCGAGCGTTAAGCATCAAGCGCTCAAGGCCTTTGCTTCCAACTTCTTCAGCACATTCACCACCACTTCAAGTAGGGAAAGCCTCAAACCTCCTCGCAATGCCTCTTCATCTGGTGAATTCACCGGTACATCAGACACCCTCTCCATGGAAATGGCGACCTCGACCCTATCTCCAAGGGAATTTGGTACTTCTCCCTTATCCCATCCAACTCCTCCGTGATCAGTACAGATCTATCAGCCTTAGTGTGCCAATGGTCCGACTCCACCTGACTAATCGGTCTCGCTGCCGAAATTATTGTCCTGGGGCGAACTTGCTCCGCTTGATTTGCTCCTTCCGCCCTCCTACGCTCCGTACGGTATTGCTCTGCCAAGTCCACCACATCGTCATCCCCCAGTGGATCAACCCTGGCGTTTGCAGCTTCTTCTTGGGCCATTTCTGTGGTGTGTCTGCGAATAGCTTTGGATGCGGGTGTAAGAAAGTTCAAAAAATGTCGCAAAGGTGTATCACTTGCAATAAAGGAGTCTACACTTGGAATGTTTTGATTTTTCGAAAAAATGTAGGTAAAACGTATAATCCCAAAATCCCAAGGCTTGCCTGTATTCCAAGGGTCACAATTAGTTGTCGCTAGTTTGAAAAATTTTCAACCATCCGCCAAAACTGTCTTTTCAACACCCATTATGACCTATCGTTTCACTTTTGGCCTAACGCCTAACCTCCCCCACCACGAGATGCTGCCACGTGTATGACCACGATTCATTGCCCCCTTCCCCTACCCTGTCTTTTCCACTTCAAGTCATCATGTGACCCACCGTCTCTCGAGCCCCGCACCCCGCCACCTCACCCTTCGCGGTCGGTCCTCCTCATGGTCGGTTCCTCCACTCGGCTACCCTTCGTAGTCGGCCCTCCTCATGGTCGATTCCTCCACTCGGCTACCCTTCGTGGTTGGCCCTTCTCATGGTCGGTCCCTCCACTCGGTTACCCTTCGCGGTTAGCCCTCTTCACGTTCGGTCCCTCCACTCGGCCACTTCTGGTCGGTCGTTCCTTTCACTCGACCTTCAACCCCCATCTTCCTCATTATTTCCTTCGTTGGACTAAAGCTGCACTTAGGAATGGGGGACTACTGACGTGGGTAGGCCCATAAAGGCCGTAACCCACTATGAACAACCTATGCCTACCACTTAAGGCCCAATACATAACCCAACTGATAAGACCCAGCACAACTGGAAGTCAACATGACTTGAAGGACCAATGATATTCAGACACGTGACAGGTAAAGGGCAAACCACATAAGCAGACAAAGATCTGCAAAGTTATTGCCACTGCACATCGCCATTAATGCAGCCCCTCACAGTATTTATTACGACAACACCTCTTCGTCGGGACAGCACGCCCTCACCCTGAACAAGCTACAGCATAGACTTTTGGCCAAGGTGACAGGTCGGGAGGGACAACGAAATGATTACCAAAAGATATAAGCAGACATTGAAGATAAGAAGAAAGTTAATCTTTTCTATGTCTAATTCATATCCCTACATCCCACTTCCTCTTCGTCTAACTTGCTTGTCGGAGGGTTCACTGGGGGACTCCCCGTTCCCCATTGAACTCGTGTGCAGGTTCATTGGTGGGCTTGACCATTCAGATACCTGTTGGAGAAGTGTGGACCAGTTCGACCCATTCCCTCTGGAACCCGTTATATCATAACAGTATCATCACTTTAATTTTATTTTCGTCAATAATTCGTGACTTGAATAGATAAACAAAATAATATTATTATCTATTTTATACTAAATATATATTTTACTCTTATTTATCTTTATATCTACAAACCATCTGAATTATTTTCTAGTCAATTTACCATAATAAAAAGAAAATTAGTATAAATATATAAAATTTATTGTATATTCTCTTAATTTCAAAAATGTCATCAGAATTCATCAAAGGGTAAATTATAAATACACTCCATGAGGTTTGATTAAAATACGAATCGCTCCCTGTGATTTTAAAAATTACATTCCATAAAGGTTTCGAATTTCATAACAAATCGCCCTTTTTGTTAATAAATCAACAAATTAATTAACAATTTTTAATGATGTTAAAAATATGTTTCAATTAATAATTTGAGTAATTTTATTACTGTATAGGAGAATAATTATGAATTTCATTTTTTTTAGATAATTCTGTTAAATAAAAAATTCTAATAAGAGAGTATTTGTAATTTTTTAAATTACAGAAAATAATTTATATTTTAAAAAAATTTCAGAAAGCGTATTTATAATTTACCCTTTATCTAATTATCTTTTAACCTTGAATCTTTTATAATTTCTATTGCTCTTAGGCTCCATTTGTTTTTAGAGGTAGAATGGAGGAGATTGATTGTGAGAGAATTAATAGTGAGGGGATTGTTAGTGAAGGAATTGATAGTGAGGGGATTAAGTAAAATTGTGTTTGTTTTGATGATAGTTGTTAGTGTAGGGACTGTTAAATTATTTTTATATAAAATAATAAAACAAATAAAAAAATACAAAAACATTAAACATTAATGTTTTAAAAAAATGCCCAACATGTAAAAAAATTCAAAAAAAAAATAAAATAAAATAAAAATATTTCAGAAAAAAATAAAACCAATAAAATAATGATTTTTACTTAACAAAAAATACAAAAAATTAAACATTAATGTTCAAAAAAAATGCCCGACATGTAAAAAATAAAATAAAAAAAAAATTTCTAGTCCGCCAAACTATTTTTCTAATACCAAGTCCTGGAGGTCCATCCGAATTCCCTTGGGGAGGTCCATTCTAATCCAGAGCTCACTATCAATTTTCTCTCTATCTTTCAAAACAAATACAATATTAATAAGTTCCACTTCACTACTAATTCTAATTCCCCCTCTAACTCTTTAAACAAACGGGCCTTACTTTATTCTCTCAGTTTCACATTACATGCTCTTAGCTACACCATAACGCCCTCACCCCCACTTTACCATCTATTGTTTTTTATCAACACTCTTTCGCCATCTATCCCACTTTACCATCTATTCTTTTTATCAACACTCTTTCACCATCTATTATTATATAGAGCATCTACATGCCCCCACCCTATTTTCCCTTTCCAACACCGTACAACACAATTACTAGTACTCCCATGTAGGGTGAAAAAAAATAAAAATAAAAAGATAAAATTGAAAATAGTATTCACTAATATCAAAAATTTCACTTCATTTTTTTTCTTTCTATTTTTGAAACACATTTCACCTCAACATAATTACCAAACAATGTCTTAGAGCCACTTGTTATCAGTTGCTTCTTCTTCTATAGAACTCTCATTTAAAATATAAAAACGCACGTATGTATGAAAATATTAATAAGTAAATAAAATACTTAAATTTTTATCTAAAAATCTCATTATGTCAGTTTTATCTTTCATGTCTTTTTTTTTTTTTTTTAAATGCTTCATCTTTCATATCTTTAACCTTAAGTAAAACACCACCTCATGTCCTGAAATTATAAACTTACATGAAAAGACAAAAAGAAGACACGGAACATTTAACAATCTGAGAAGTCTAGGAACACAAAGGACGGAAAATAGATTGAAGCACAAAAATTGTGCATCCAATCATCTGTTTGGATGATCAGTCAGACAATCGTCCGAATGACTAGACAAAGCTTGTCAATCGCGACTGTTATGGTATCAAAAGTGGCTATTATAGTGTCTTCCGGTCATCTAGGCGGACGATCGGTGAACAGTTTTGTGTTTGGTTTTTGTGTTCCATCCTCGTTGTAGCGTAGCATTCTTGTTTAACAATTTTGTTTTTTTATTTTTTATTTTAAGAATGCCTTTAGACAAAAGAAAAATAGTGTATTTTTAGAGAGGATTTTTGTAGTGCATTTAGAAGCAGTGTGTTTTTTGTGAGAAATTGTTTCCTACCATCTTGACATTAACACCCTATATAGTTCAGGAAAACGTTAATGAGTTAAACAAAAAGGCAAAAATATCTAAAATACCCTGGCTCTTTGTCCAGTAAGATTAATATCTAAAAGGCAAAAATGTTAATAGTAAGATATGACATGCAAGAAGAAAGAAGCTCAACACTTATGTTGTGTCGCTAATGCCTGAATGATGTTTAAATTAGCTTTTTTAAAAGAATGTTCAATGGCTTAGCGAGGTTGTTAATAGGATTATTGATTGCGATAGGCTTGCTTGATCAATTTAGATTACAATCCATTGATTGTCGTGGTTGTATCAATTGTTGTGTTAAATTTTAGAGACGGAAATGTTTAGTCGTATATTATTTTATACAACTCCGCTACGTAAGTTGAAATATCAAAGGCTCAAATGGCTCGAAATCCCAAAACGACGTCGTTTTAGGGTTTTTTTTTTATTCTCTTACCGGTAAGATAATATTTTTCGTACCATTCGAGCTATTTGAGCTCTACGCATTCGAGCTACGGATCATTTTCATATTTTATATTTTGGTCATTAATCTTTGTACTCGATCATTTTTCCTACTCGATCTAGCCAAGTTAACTTGCTTTCTAGACTTGATTTTGATCCCTTTTTTTAATGGAAGTCCTTATTGTTATATACAAGTGGTGACAAGTTATTTTCTCCTTGAAACTCTTTAGCAACATACAACAAATTTTTTTTTAAATCTTTTTTTTTCTCACTATAACAAAAACATACTTTAGTGGCACTATACTAGTGGTATATTTTTAGAAAATGCCACAAAAAATGATATTTAGTGGCACGTTTTTGAAAAATGCCACAAAATGACAAACATAAAAGGCTCTAGTGACATTTCAATGAACAAGTGTCACAAAACTACAACAAAAACATACTTTAGTAGCACTACAATAGTGGCATATTTTTAGAAAATACCACAAAAATGATATTTAGTGGCACGTTTTTGAAAAATGCCATAAAACGACAAACATAAAAGGCTCTAGTGACATTTCAATGAACAAGTGTCACAAAACTATAACAAAAACACACTTTAGTGACACTATACTAGTGGCATGTTTTTAGAAAATGCCACAAAAATAATATTTGGTGACACATTTAGATAAATGCCACAAAGCCACAAACATATAAGGCTCTAGTGGCATTTCAATAAAGAAATGTCACATCAATTTTATGGCATTTTATAAAATAATGACACAAAAATTATGTTAAGTGACATTTACCAACAGATGCCACTAAACTTTAGTAGTAATGGCATTTTTAAAAAATGTAAGGACATTAGGTAGGTGCAAATTTCTTTTTATGGTTCTTATGTGAAAATTTTCATAAACAAATATTTTATAGCATTTTGAGATATGCCAATAAGTCAAAAACTTTCCAAGCTTATAATGACATTTTTGAAAAAACAAAAAATGCCAATATATTTTTAAAATTTTTAGAATGCAGTATGATTAAAAATAAATAAATTAAACTCAATATACACTACAGGAAAAAGCATATTCGTGACTAAATTTCACGACCAAAAAAATTTAGTCCTTTGAAAGTATAACTTTCAGCAACCAAAACAGCATTAGTAGCCAAAGTAAAGCTTTTGGCGACTAAACAATTTTAGTAGCCAAAAGTCTACAATTGGTGACCAAAACTAAGCTTGGTCGCTGATTATATGAGTTTAGTTACAAAAAAATTTTAGTAGCCCAAAGTAAAGCTTTTTGGAGACTAAAAAAATTTAGTAGCCAAAAGTCTACAATTGGCTACTAAAAATAAGTTTGGTCACTGATTATATGGATTTTACCGACTAAAAAAATTTTAGTAGCCAAAAGTAAAGCTTTTTGGTGACTGAAAAAATTTTAGTAGCCAAAAGTCTATAATTGGCAACTAAAAAATAAGTTTAGTCACCAAAAGTGGTTATTTTTAACGTGGGAGAACTAAAATCCTAAGGCGAGAATTAAATTTTTTGGTGACCAAAATTTTGGTAGCTGAAAGTGCATCTTCGGTGACCAAATCCGATTTTGGTTGGCAAAAGTTAAGTTTTTTAGCAACTAAAAAACAATTAGTAGCCAAAAATATAGAAGTAGCGACCAAAAAATATTTTTAGTCGCCAAAAGTGGCCTTTTTTTATTTTACTAGTAAATAGTTTATTTCACATAAATTATGTTCAATAAAATAATTATGTTTGTACATATACTTTATATTAATATAGATGTATGTACTATATAAATAATATATGTTGCATATATAATCATATGGTGCTATAGAGGTGTAGTGGGAAGAGTGTGGTGTATAAGGTTTATGGTGTGGGAGGTTGGCAGTTCGAGTCTCTGCAAGAGCGGATCAAATTGTTCTACAACGAATTATCATCACGAATAGTGCCTACCATGACATTAAAGTGTCACTGAAAGGTTTTGGTCTTGATGGTGTAATGACACTTATAAGTGTCACTAACTCTTTTTTAATGGCACTTGATAGTGCCACAAATAATATCTACCATGACATTAAAATGTCATTGAAAGTTTTTAGCCATGATAGTGCAGTGGCACTTGCAAGTATCTGCCGTGGCACTCGTATTTACCGTGGCACCGATAGAAGTGGCACTTGTTCAAAATGCTACAAAACCAAAAAATGTCATTAAAAGAATAGTTTTGTGACACTTTCAAATGTCACTAAACTAAGAAAATGTTGTAGTGTCTGCAACTAAAGATTTCATCAACATAAATGAATTTTTCAACAAGTGACATTACGAATATGGAAGACATGATTAATTTGTAGGAAAATTTCCCTATAAATCTCATATCGAGGAATAATAATCCATTTAGTCTTATGTTGTGTTTAGTTAGGGGATTTGGGGAGAGATTTGAAAAGAGAAAAGGAAAATGTGTGTGAAACTAGGTGAAATTTAGGTATGTTTTATTCACATTTCACCTACATTTTTCATTTCCCTTTCCAAATCCCTCCTCAAATCCTTCAACCAAACACAGCATTAAAGATTTTTTTATAGACCAATTACTCCTATTGATTTTAGAAAGGTAAATTTAGTATATTATTTAAAAATTAAATTTACGGTTATATGCTTATTTCTATTATGTTCCTTCTCTTTTTTCTTTTTCTTTTTTCTTTTTTTTTTTTTTTTGGCTAGAAAGTTAAGGTACACAATATATGATAATCAAATTTGAAATGAATTTTTATATGAAAATCTTTTTTATTTAGAAAATATTTCAAAACAAAAATGACTTAAAATATGAGATTCTTTAAACATTCCAAAATAATGTTGGATTTTTCAAACATTTTAAAGTGAGTACAAAAACTATTTGGTAAGTTTGGCCAAATGTATAATTTCAAACCATAATACTCTAATGTAACACTCAAACGTAACAAAAAAAAAAAAAAACTAGTATAATACCCTAATGTAACACATAAAAAAACTTCTTACTTTTCCAAACGTAACACTCCAAAAAAATCCTTAGTGAAGCACTCTAATATATCATACACAAAAACTCTTTATTGTAACACACAAAAAAACCTCTTAATGTATTTTTTCCACATGTAACACTTTAATATAATATTCCAAAAAAACTTCTTAGTATAACACTTTAATGTAACACACAAAAAAAATTTCTAAGTGTATTTTTGCGAAATATAACACTCTAATATGATATTTTAAAAAAAAAAATCCTTAGTGTAACACTCTAATGTAATACACAAAAAAATTTCTTTGTGTAACAGTTTAATGTAACACACACAAAAAAAAAAAAAGGTTACTTTTGCCAAATGTAACACTTTAATATAATATTCTAAAAAGAATTCCTTAGTGTAGCACTCTAATGTAACACACAAAAACTCTTTAGTGTAACATTCTAATGTAACACACAAAAAACTCATTGGTGTATTTTTTTCAAACGTAACACTTCATTATAACACTTCAAAAAATT